>OW386293.2:97117794-97717794 GCA_936432065.2 Rutpela maculata
TTTTGCTGATACTCCATTGGGTAACTCATATATATATTTCGACGTGCTGAAGACGAATCAGTTTAGCTCCATTGGCCACTATTTTTTTGTAAATCGAGAAAATAACCTAAAAAGAACTCATAATTTAGGTTGTTTTCGCGATTTACTAAAAATTGGTGGGCAGCGGAGCTAAACGGATACCTGATTCGTATTCAGCATGTTTAAGTACATGGGGGTTACCCAATGAAATTCCAGAAACAGATCACTTTTCACTTTTTTTGTGTGTCTGTGTAATATATTTGCACAAGCGATTTTCTAGAAAATGAATGTGATATTCATATACAGGGTGTAATTAGTTTCATGTCATTAAAAAAAAGCTGGTAATGGGAACCGACTAGATAAACAAAAAACCTTTATGACTTTTTCCTCTAGGGGCACTTTGAAAAAACTGACCTAGATCAACAATTTCAATATTCGGGTAGGAAACATTTGAGAACCACTGCCTTTCTGGATCAATTGTCATTAAAAAGTGCAAAGATTACCAACCGACTCATTCTCGCCGGCACGCGGCGGCCCGTGGTTTCAAAGCAAAGAAGGGCGGCACCTTTGATGACCGCCTCAACGGAACCAATTATAAAAATGTAAATAATTCGTTATATCTTTTTGCAGAACTGCAAGCAAATGATGGGCGTAGAGGTTTAAACACAGCATTTCTTTACATGTGTGTTTTTTTAATTTAGAACAAAATATTGGAGCTTTTATTGTTGTATAATTTTTCAGATTTAAATGTGGTTTATTAACATTTGTAACCTAAATGAGTGTTCTGGGTTAAAAGCTTAAACAATGGGAAATTATTGCTTGACATTGGGAAATAAAGAATTAGACGTCTTAGATACGATAACAGAAAACAATTATGTGTATTTTAAGTTAAGAAAAAATCTGATTTATTTAACGAATTGCCGATCAGGTATCGAGAACTAAAATATTCGATAAATCTAGGATTTACCAATAAATTTGTTGATTTACATAAATTGTTCGAAATGGCTTCCGTCAGCATCAATAGACTTTTCGGCACGTCGAACTAAGGACATACGCACTCCGTTCAACTCATTTGGTAAATTAGGATCATTTTTTATGGTTTCTATGCACATTACAATACCACACTAAACTATCAACTAACGTTGTCAATAAAGAAAATAAAAATAAAAACTTGGACCAAAATCCAAAAAGTAACATAAAAAGAACGAACAAGTAGTGTCTGTACGTAATCAAGAACTTAACGACTTGAACGGTAAGTCAATAAAATAAATCTTAACTGTAAATACGTGGCCGAAAATTCAAAAAGAGCAAAAGCAACATATAAAAACAACGAACAGGTTCGACGTGTGTACTTAAAGAAATTCCCACAGAAACTAAAATATTGCACAAGGGTGAGTATAGTTTTCTTCAGATCTACTAAGCTCCTATTCCAACATTCCAGCAGTTCTGAAACAATGTTATTGAAAATTGGATTTTAGACCCCATGTTATATAAGGTTTTTTGTTCGCTTAGTAGTTCCCCACCACCAGTTTTTTTTAATGACATGAAACTGATTACATCCTGTATCACACAGACACACAAAAAAAGATCTGTTTCCGGGATTCCAAGAATACCTACATGTGGGTTACCCAATGGAGTACCAGAAAAAGACCACTTTTTTTATTTTGTGTGCCTGTTATTATAGTTTCAAACAATGAAAATAAGTTTGCGGTTTATGAACAAGGCTTTGGTTTTTAGCCAGAATGGTTTTTATGCCTGAGTTGCATGCAGTATTTTTTCTATCCCAACAAAATTTATATAAAAGCACGAGTGATATTTGGGAGAATATTTTACGAATTTAATTAAAACCAAAACATATCTAAGGTGGCTTTGAAAACAATGAAATATTTAGCTTGTCAAACATTTGTTGGTTTACAGATGTTTTTATTGTCTTTAAAAATTGTTTAAAATTCTTGTTAATTGTATTCAAAATGCCGCAAATTTATACAAAATTGCATTTTCTTATTTTCTTTTAGCTGTAATTTTGTTTGTATTTATCGCACATTTTAATATGACATATGGGTCAGTTTTACGTAGCCTGCTCGAAAGTAAGGTCACCGAACAGCCTGGTAATATTGGCACCTAACGGAAAGACCAAAAACGTCGTCTATAAGGAAGTACTATAGGAATACTCAGTGAGTATGTAGTACTTCTTTATAGGCATAAGTTAGTATGTTAATGTTCTTAATTTCAGGCGGACGAAGTAGCGGGCATCAGCTAGTTCAGTAATATACACGTATTCGTAATAAGTTTTCGGGTATAGGTACAGTCACAAACATGAAAATTTCAAAATGCGATGTCTCAGCGAAAAAAATAAGATATTTGTGCAAACTCAACGGTATTTGAAAGGACAAGACTTATACTTTAAGATGATAGGTGTAGTTTTTTGAGTCAGAGAAAAAATCGATGCTACATTACCTCAAATATAGGCCAAAATCGCTGTTTTTGCACTTTTAGGTTAGAATATCTCGGAAACCAGAGCCAATTGACAGATTTGGACCTGGGATTCGGATTCAGCGCACTCAAGACCTTTACAAACATATATTCTGGTTTCTAGGTCAGAGGGTCGACCTGATTTTGTCGGCATGTGAATCGGTCAACGTGCCCCAAAGTATGGAATGCTGAAAATTTTAATATATGAATAGGTTTCGTATACATACATACACTGGTATTAGTAGTTGAGATTTCGTCTTATGTTGTGTATAGAATTTCTGCACTTGCTCTGTCTAGAACTCTTGAGTTAGAAAGGTTCTTGAAGTGGTGCTTGAGTTGTAAAGATTTTGGGCTGACTTGGTGATCGCGACAGGACCTCAAGAATGTAAGGCCACAAAGGACTCCGATTTTACGAATAAGGAATGTACAATTGGATTTCGTCAGAGAGTGAACTTCCTTCAGTAGAGGGACCGACGTGTTTTCGTGGTTGTCAGTATGAAAATTAGTGGGTACTAGAAGCCTCAGAGATTGTTTCGGCTCCTGTTTTAGACCCATTTTCAAGCTAAAAAGGTTGAAGAACCATGTGCGAACCCTCTCTCTTCCTACACATAATGATACCATGATAGATAACTTATTAGATGTATTTTCTATATAGAAAAATATATAGCATGCGAAAAATCATCATTTATTTGCAATCATTTCTTCACACAACGATTGGCACACAAAAAAGGTCACAGCACAAGTGTACAGCATTCAAACTTCAAGTATTTGGTCACCCAACTCAAACCCCCCTCGTTGAATAGGAGATGGGTTTGGAAACCCGTTGAATTTTCCAAAAAATTTTATGGCTGGCAAATTCCCAGGAAAATAAATGTTTCAAATATTTCCTGATATATCGTACTTCTAGATAATAAATTAACTAATAGATTTCCATGGTAAATATATTTACAACGTCGTGACGGATGTGATATGAGCTGAAAATATCTATAAAACAAATAAAAAGCATTTTTTATCTCAATAAAATAACATAATATCTATGCTATCTGATCTATATAGTAATGAAATTTGCCATTTCCGGGGCGCCTTATCTTAAAAATGGTGGCGCTAATTTGTTACACGTTTCTTTGTACAATGATAATCAATTCTTTATCTTCGGTTTGTTTTCGCCTAATGACGTAAATAGGTGCCAAGTGCAAAGTAAACACAGAGACACACTGAAAAAAGTGTATTTGCGATATTCTCAACTGGTAGTTGTTATAACAACATATTTATTTATATATTTGCAGTATATTTTTGGAAACTTGTTGACTTGATTATTATTTTTCTTTCAAAATTAATTTTTAGTTCTACTTTTTTAATTTATCAGTGAAATAGCTAATATCACGAGAACTTGAATAAGCAGTTTTTAACAATTCGAAATTCTATAATTCTTTTAGAGTAGACAACACATATTCCTCAAACATTATTATTATTATTCTCTTTTAACTTTTCCTTTTCCTTTTTTGTAATTTTATCATGAAAAAATTGTCCAGCATATTATTGGGAAATAATATTTACGTCTATAAGTTTTACGCCAAAGGAACAGTTACGTGTTTCTTGACAAATAATACAAATGATAATAATTAAAAAAATAAAAATAATGTGCCTCCCTGACATTCCGGAAACAAAATCTGTTTCCTTTTGCAAAGGTTAATAAAAATCTTCTATGTGCTGTGTATATTAAATATATAGCGTTAAGAATGTGTTTATGTCATATTCATAGATACTACTTACACAAAACTGTTGATACTAAAGTTAAGTTCTTTTAAGACTGGTGGCGAGATTGTAATGCTGTTATTTTGTGGATTCTTTGGGTATTACTTTTAGAAGGTGATATGTACATACGTGGTGAAAAGCTCCAAAACGGAGAGAGAAAACACAGTTACACAAAACAAAAATGGTCACCATTTTTTTCTTAATGAGGTTTTTTATGTAGTTCTTTAGGTTTTTCGCGATTTACTAAAAATTGGTGGGTGATGGAGTTAAACGGAGACCTGATTCGTGTTCCAGCACGTCGAAATGCATAAGGGTTACGTAATGGAGTCCCAGAAACAGACCACTTTTTTTGTGTGTAGTAAACATTTTCCAAAAAGAAATAATTATTGCGTAAACGATTTTGAGTGACGTCCCAAATCGTTAAAATGCCTATTTTTATAGATCTTGATGCAAGAAAATTGTAAAATTCTTTCTTATATTAAATTTTTCATATTTAGGCAACCATCTCCCCTTGCGAAATCACATATAAATTAATTTATAGAGAAATAAAGTAAAAAAAAGAGTTTCGAGATTCACACACACGTTAAATACAAACGTTCGTATAACATTTTTATTTCAGGTTATAAGAGAGAGAGCAAATTTGCTCCTAAAAATTCAGAGATCGATCCGATTTTTAAAATGTTATAAATATATTATTTACTGAACACCCCCCAGAATGTGTGCTCTATTTTAGCTGAGCGCTCTAGCGCTCAGTTATGTCTATAAAATTTATTTTTAATTAGTTATTTCTGCAAGGAGTCGATTTTAATTATAGCTTTTTTAAAAGGGAAAATTCTACTGAAAAAATGCCATTTTTAGACTGATCTGAAATTTTATTAAGCGTTGAAATTGCTATTGAAAATTGCCATACATCTCCGCTAATTGATCTGTATGGAAATACGTACCTATGGAGATATTCAACAGGTCCCACTCCTAAACGGATTCACTTGATTTTTTTTTCTGTCGCTTCGATTACTATCAGAATAGAACTCTATTGAATTTCATAATGATCCGTCAAATAGTATAATTGATTATTATAAATAATTATTTAACACCGTTAGGACTTTTCACAGAGCATTTTTCTCATTCTAGGCGTCTCATTGGGTAAATCAAACAATTATTTTTTCATTTAACTCACTTTAACTCAAAAACGAAACAACGAATTGGTCTCAACTTTTTATCATGATATCAGTGCATATTTGTTAACAAGATGTGTTAATATGAAAGTCAAATTTTGATAACTGTAGAAAAAAAAATTTTCTATGTCGATAAAATGTGAGAATTTGTGGTGGTAAGTATAGTAAGCGAGGTACTTTTTTATTTTCCAAAACAGATACCAAGTATATTGAGAAGAAATAAAAATAAAGGATGGAGGCAATTTTTTTATCTGGAACTTTTTTTGCCAGGATTTACACTTTTCAAGAAAATCGCATGTGAGTTTATGATTTCCTCTTTGGTGATTAGTGATTGGTGATCCCGTACTGAAATTAGTTGCCACTAAGAAAAAAAATACATTTAAACCGTTTTCTTGAATTTTTTTATAATTTTTAATATTATTGTTATAAACAAATTCAAATTACTCTATGGATTTTTTATCAAACAAAAAACGGCAAACGAATTATGAAAATAGATGAAATATCCTACATTTTTCTAAAAAAACTAATAACCTACTTGCCTTTAAGGCCGAGGTACGTCAGTTTTTGTGTTTATATCACTTATGAATGAACAAATCAATAACTCTTCTTGAAATTTGAACTGCTTGTTCTCCAATGCTTATATTTTTGTCCCAGCGATTTAAAAATAATCCAAAACTAGAATTTTTAAAATTATATCGAATAAAGAAAGCGGCTTTCAGAGTATAACTTACAATTTCAATTGTTTTATAACTTTTTTAATTTTTGTCACGAAAAGGGAAAACCAACCTAACCTGACTAAACTTATGTCTTTGTATAGAGCTTTGTAAAACTTTTAATATCACTGATACAATAAGAAAAAAATTCGCGATCAGGATTTGAACCCGAGACGTCCGCATTCTGGAATAAAAAACGCTAGATGTCTTACATACTGACGACCAAAGTCAGATTTTTAAAACCATAATATAACATTTAGACCTTTTTGGCGATTTTCAAATCTCTCACATAATCGCTAAAGGCCCAATTTTCGGGCCATTATACACTGTCTTTTAACAATTGTGCTACTGGATTATTTTCAACTAGCTGAGACCAAAATATAAGTAAGTATTGAAGAATAACCACTCTAAATTTTAAGAAGAAATGTCAGTTTGCTTATGTTAAAGCATATGCATTATTTTGTTATGTTTCTTAAATTGTCAAAAGTTTTTGGTGGTTTCTATTTTTTTTTTTTTTACAAATTAACAAATTATCAAAACGTTTTTCATAGGCCTAGTCTTATTCAAAATTTTATTGCGAACAATTCTGTATTATTATTTTTGCGATATGATTACTAGGACCAGAGATACTAGGGAACATAGCAGAAAATTTCAGTGTTGAAAAATAAATTGTTAAAATTATATAAGAAGCAATGGACTGATTTGATTCAAAAATGCTCCTAGCACTTGTTATTAAACCTACAACAAATCAAAACACTAAAATTGCTGCAACCAGAGAATTCTCAATTCACCTATTTTGATGCTTAATTTGATTCCACTATAAGAGTTGTTAATCGAGAAACTATCTTAGACAATATGCGACAATAGTTTTTGAGCAATATGTTTCGTTTATCAACATTAAATGATTCAAATAAAATTCTGCAGACCTGTAATTGTAAACTAAGAAAGAAAATCCATTTCCCCAAAACGTCGTATGAGTAATAAGTTTGGGGTGTAATTTTCGATTCCTTGATAATTGTGTATCAAAATAAAAGCATACCGAGGAAAATAATTGAAATTTAATTTGTTGTTAATATGTTTACTGACACTATTACTTATGTCGCAGTCTAGCTAATACTTGTAATGATATCTGATACAAGGTTACCTTTATTTTATTTAAAATGCCGAATTAAATCGAAACGTAGATATTATCTTTTAACTACGTTGTTGACGGACAAGCTAAACGCATATTGGAAGCAATGGAAGACGGCCGTGAAATCCGGGTTATTTTGAGTAATCACGTAATGAATGCATTATCCTACTAGTTTCCGTTGCCA
Source organism: Rutpela maculata (assembly GCA_936432065.2). NCBI lineage: Eukaryota > Metazoa > Arthropoda > Insecta > Coleoptera > Cerambycidae > Rutpela > Rutpela maculata. The sequence continues at coordinate 97,125,244 of OW386293.2, forward strand.
TATAGCCATCATGGAGTTAGCGAGTGTAGAAACTAGAATCGTATATCCCAAGTGGAAGAAGAGACCTCCAGATGGCTTTATTGGCTTACCAACGCGGCTAATTTTCGGCAGGCCAATATGGTCTTTAATTTCGAGAGCAGCGTAGGCTTGATATCTCCTTATACACTGATTAGGAGGTCAACCACCTTAACAGGATAGCATGGGAGCTCATAGCGTTTTCCCTTTCATAAAACTTTTATGATGTTGTCATTAAGTAAGAAGAGATATCTTGACCATTAGTAGTCTATGTAATGAAGGCAGAAATAGTATAAATATTTCGTGCAAAGACGAGATTACCCCCCCCCCCCTTCACGAGGGTGCTGAACACGATGCAAGTGGTGGGAGAAGTTTTTGACAGCCGCAATCCTCTTAAACGGCCAAAAACCGCCTCTCTTAGGGATCCCTTTATGTTTTCATATATAAACTGGTCTGGGGAGTGATTTATCAATGGGTTATACTTAAAATAATGTGGAAGGGGGTTTAGAGTAAGTGGAATCCAGACAGCAGGTCTAGGGGTTGATTAAACCCTCCCGAGTGGTAGAGAATCATGATTCAGTTCAAACGCATATCTCCCGTTTCCGGGTCGCTGATCAGGGGGGAATAATCATTTTTAGCTCCAACCTCTCCTGATCCCTCAAATGGGCAGAAACCACTCTTCACTCATCAGAAAGCAGGCTATCCAGGATTTACAGGTTTTTCGACATATGATCGTTATTCTTGTGCACATTCCTTCATTTTTCATGGAAGAGAAGGTGGTAGCGACCTCGGTGGTTGCTTCAACTGGATCGTCAATACGCCATCCCCCGTTTTCGTAAGTGCTGATCACGATAAAAATATTCACCTTCATCTCCGACTCTCTTCAACCCCTACAATGGACGGAAACTTACCCTCATCCACCAGTTGTCGCTGGGGCGATGATTGTGTAGGTAGCTGAGTAAGGTATAATGATTTCTTCATCGGGGAGTAATGAATAATAAATTTTGTCGTCAAAGAATTACATGAAAATATTTTTATGACGAAATAAATTATTTGCTTACAATTAATTAAAAAAACCTAGGTCGTTTACAAATAGCATAGCAATCCTCAAAATGCACATCGCACCACTTCTTCTTCTTCATTCGCCGTTTCAGTGAGCGAATCTGAATCAGAATCGCTTAAACCAATTTCAGGGATTAAATTAAAATAAAAATCATCATCATCTGCTCTTTCTGTTGTACATACATGAGGAAAAAAATTTTCCACCCCTCGGGGGGTTTAATCAACCCCCTAAGCCTGCTGTCTGGATTCCACTTACTCTATAACCCATAACCCGTTTCCATGTTATTTCAAGTATAACCTGTCTCTCCTCTCTTGAAAACATAAAGGGATTCATAAAAGGAGAGGTTTTTGTCCGTTTCAGGAAGTTGCGGGGGTCAAAAATTTCTCCCACCACTTGCATCGTATTCAGCACCCTCGAAAACGCGGGGGGGGTAATTTTGTCTTTGCACGAAATATATTTATAAAAAGGTCGTCTTATAATTACATAAACTGTAGCCCAAATTTCCAGATTTAATACTTTTTGATTTTTATATCCAGAAGTACTTAAACGTCATTATGGATATTTATTAAAAAATATTTTTAAAGAAACTGTCGTTTGGTGTACAGTGTATTATTTCAGTGATAATTTGGGCGAGGTGCAAAGGCTAAGTTGCTCAGTCACGTAATTCTCCTACTATCTATTTTTGGGAATCTGCAATTCCATGTGTTGTCAATTCCGGAAAAGCGCATTTGTTTATCTATTGTTCGGTTCTGGAGAACACTGGTGAAACAAGTTTTGCCATACCCTTCGATTCAATTTGTCCAAAATTACTCGAATGAATAGGTTTAAAAGTATGTACGCACAGCTATGCTTTCAAAATAAATCATTGTTTATACATAGTAAATTTCGCGATGACATCAATCAATTCGATATTAATGTTTTCATTACGACTGTAGAATTAGTAAGTAACATTTTAAGCTGTTGCAGTGTATATCAAAAAGTGCACGTGGTAATTTTTATAAGCTGGTTTGTTTTCAATCTAATATATTTACTATTTTGAGTGTGTTGATAGATGAGCTTATCAAGTTGGATCGAGAACAATATTTGACGACTGTTTCCGTCAGCATTGTATTTAAAATTGCATAAAACTAATTTCACTATTCATTTATTGTGCAGGGATCCATAAATTCTTTGATATTCAATGCACTCATTAATCATAATATGTGACTGACAATGTTATAATTCACGACAGGATCCTTTAAGCAACCGTCACCTATCGGCTAAAAATAAAGGAAAAACGAATAATAATAATATATACACTATAAGCTAAAGATCAGCTGATTTTTGCTCTGTTTATATTCGTGTTGTTTGCGAGTTTAACGATGGTTGAACACAAAAACAACGAAAGATTTATACTCCAGGCATTACAGAATTTTACCTGAAAAAATTCATAGTAGTTCTGGAAATAGATTTAGTTTATGATTTTTTGGCTCGCCGAATCCAAATTTTTAACTTCCCACCAAAAATTCCCCGCCGCAACCCCCTCAAATTTATAGAAGAAAACCCAAAAATCGGTTTTTGATTTTTTATCGTCTTTTTTTTTTCGTTTTTAAAAAGAAATAACCAGACATTGAAAAAGTAAACAAAATTTACAACAGAATTTTTTTTTTTTGACATTTTGACGTACGACGAACGGGAGGGGAGCGAGTGGATCCCGAAACATGTCCCGCACGTGCATTTAGGTATCACTCCACAGTTGCTCTCTCTCGTCTTTCGATCTTCTTGGGGTACCCCCCTCCCCTGGCACGCCCCTCCAGCTAGCATACTGTTGTCAAAAGGCCCTTCCCCCCCGACCCATGACACCTGTATGCTTCTCGAGAATCGATAGCAACCCGTTGATCGTGATCGAAGTTTTTTAGGCGTTTTATCCTCACTTTATATTGTTTATTATTTTCATTGCTTTAAAAAACTTTTTGTTTCGCATGAGAACTGTTTTCTCATAATATTTTAAACATAGTTGATGTGTTTCAATTGATCAAAGTCCTCGTCCGAAACCCAGATCTGCATTCTCTCGGTCAGCTGTTCAGGACTCAAAATACAGATCCACAAGCTATCGCAAAAGCTGGTAATCAATTTTTCCTACGTCTGTATGGTTGCAAGGATGAAAACATGACTTTGAACGGTTTTAGATATCAGTGTTTCATCAAGACCGCGTACAGCAGTAAACACAACATTGCCTCTTTGGCTTCAACTGAAGCTGCTGCTGCGCAACACTCATTGAGAACGTACCACCAAGTCCAACTTTGGCAAGAAAATGTTATCGAATCAGAAAAATTGGGCAGGAAAAAACCAGTTACGGACTTTCTCCTGTCACTACTGACACCTCCTACTCTACCAAAACTTCTAAAGATTATATCCGCCAGGTGTAAAAAAGGCTGCCGCGGCACGCGTAGCTGCAAGGGAGCGGGTTGAAATATTCCATCATGAACCTCGAGTGCAACAATTCATGCGAGAATATTCCTGACTGAAAGAACGTAAACGACGCGTAACTTAGCGCAAGCAGCTCCGCGGCGCCGACGCTCATGTTTCGAGACGTGCTAGCGCTTCCCCGTTCGTTCAACGTTAAAATGTCAAAGGACCTTTTTGTTGCAAATTTTGTCTACTTTCCTTTCTAGGTATCTTTTTCCTAATTCTATTAGAATTGTCCAGGCTAATCAGAAAAATATCCACATGGAAAAATGTCAGTTGTGTACAAATTTTTTGATAAAAAATATCAGAGGCTTGTAGGGACGCCACTGGTGGAGCGATGAAATAACTTTTCTAACTAAAATATGTGGTTTTATATCTTATTAACACATGCCAAAATTGAAAATAATAACTAAATACTTTCTGAGATATTAAAAAATAATGATTTAAAAAAAATTTAAGCCGTGTTCATATGTTCATATGAACTTTTCTTCATAAAATGGCCTAAGGATTCACACCCTGAAATATTAGCACGTCATTAAGGAACATCCTGTATATCACATTCTACGTAAACGAAATATTTTGAAAGAAAATGTATCAGCCCTATACCTAGTGATGACTTTTTTATAACTTACATACTGCCATCATTGGATTTTTCTTAGTGTATCCATGCCCTTGAACAATATCAAACACCAGTTTCGCAATTATTAATAATAGAAACAATGCGTAATATTTTCCTAGAATTAGAACTAAACTTTTAGCAAATAAAAGTGTACAATCACAATTCGGCATAATATTTCATATTAAAGAAATAGTAGAATATATATTTATATATAGTGTTTAAAGAAGTCGATTAAAAATAGACTTCTGCTTTGTCAATAAAAGGATTTTGTTTATGTACTTTATTTACTTACTTATATACTTACTACTTAAATATACCTGTTGAATTAATTTTGCTAGCTAAATGTTGTCATTTTTTAATTTTTTCGATTAAAGTCAAGGTTTTTATTTTTTTATTTTTACTTTTTTGAGCGCATTTGAAATTTAATTTAAATAAGCCACATATCGCGTGCTTCGTCATAAATAGCAAATGCAAAATTCCAATAAATTTGTAAAAATACACACGTGCATATTTTATCTATTACAACATGAGTAAATGTATGAAACAATGAAATGTATTATTGTTCCTGAACATAAATCAGATACGTTTTTATTTCAGGAAAGATGTGTAGCAATATTGATGACGATTTGTTTATCTTCAATACATTTTTTTTTAAAAAAGATATCAGTCTGTAAATTAGTGACTTTCCTAGTTATCACAAGAATTCGACGCCGCATTTTTCTTTTTTCAATATTATCTCTCAACTAACAATGAGCGCTGATAACTATTTTTTGCACGATCGAGCTTTTCTGTTTATTATACACGGTATAATATCTGCTGCCAATACGGCAGGTTATGTTTACTGATTGCTAGGCCTAACACGTCGGTAAATAATTTACTTACCGACGTCTGAACGGTAAGTAAAATTTGTATATTATATATGTGTTTGTTTGTTTGTTTGTAAATAATGCTGAATAATGTCTTGGAAACCTATATCATAGCCGTCTAATTTTATAACAAAATACAAATGTCAAATTTGACAAGTTGGACTTGCCATGAAATATAAACGTCACTTTTGACTTTTCGTTTACTTAGTAGAAATTAAATTATTTTAATTGAGGTGCAAAAAACGTACTGCCTCTGCCAGCTGCATTTTTCAAACTTTACAAGTTTAGGGGGTTGGGACATTTGACTGAAACCACTTTTTACATATGTTCAGATACGGTGTCTTTTAGTATGTTCGCGCAAAAAACAGTATAAGCATCGCGAACATTAAGGATTGTACCAGTCCCCTGCAAAATTAGAGGCTTTGATATCACTTAGCCTCCAAACATTGCCGCCGATCGGTAAACGTCAAATGTCCCTTACTGTTCTTGATATTTAGTTACTAACTGTAATTATTCGAATGAGTCAATTTCACAATAAAGTGCCAAGTGAAAGGATTTCGTAACTATTTTGCTTATAATTTATTTATACCAGGAATAAATACGGTGACACAATTTGGCGCTCCATGTGGGGCTGATACGAGGGATATCTATGATTGAAATGAAAAACTTCCTGATTTACCGTTAAAGTTTGCAGCTTTCAGGAAAAATTGTAGAATGGTAATTTGTGTCGCTTACCTTATCTCGAATTATGTCGGAGTGCAGGGTTTACACTCGAATGACCTACAGTTTTAAGTATCTTATAAATTTGATCCAGTTAACTTTAGAAATAACTAGATAAATAGGACTGCAAGGTTCCTTATTAAAAGATGCACATTACATAGTGAACTTTACTGACAGCGAGGCTATGGATCGAATTAAAATTTGCAGAAGAATCATTGGTATTGAAAGCACAGGAGTGACAAAAGAACAACGTCTCTTTTAAAATTTGTAAATAAGTATAAGTACGCTCAGATATGACTAAATTCTCCAATGCAATTTTACTCCATCAAAATGGAAGTAGAGAAGCTACCTTAATACTATAGGTTACTAGGACACTTTTATTTCTACTGCTGCACAGAGCTTTGAAATCTTTTGGCTTTTAGTGATGATGGGGAATCTCCTTCCGGTGTCTGACCTCTTGTCCATAGCTTCTGCTTGGAACACTGTTGCGGTGCTTTAGGCTAATGTCCGTTCCTAGTTGATTCCCCGTAACTTCTGCTTCAGTTCTATTCAATAAACCTCTGAGTCGACTAAGTTCTGTTACTTCTTGAATTTACCACAATTTGTTAGGAATCCTTATAGAGGTTTTACGCGCAAATTTTATTTTAATAAATCACACACTAGCTTTATCATCTGCCTCATCCACCGAAATGAACAAATCTAATTTTTTCTTTAGCCTTAATCACGTGAGAGCCTCTTAGCAACGTTAATACCAGCCATTACCAGTGATTTTTTAATATCAGTGATTATATAACAGTTCGTGAAATTTCGCCCATCACTAATTAGTACACTAATTAGATGAATAACGTCTAGACCTTTGCAACAGTAGCGAAAACTGTATAGAGCCGCTCGGTCTTCTAAAATGTTTGAATTCTGAATCTAATCTTTCGTAAGTATGGATTCGTGATATCTCAAAATTGCAGTTTGACGGTACACGATTTTATTGCTGTAGATGTGATAAAACAGTTTATTGGGCATGTAAAACAAATATTACTAAATGCATTTCCTCAAAAAACCAGTACGAGAGGCTTTGGTGATGGTATCAGGCAACGTAATTTTAACTTAGTTCTGTTAGACGTAATGGTTGGATGTAACATACCGTGGTCGAAACTAGATAACCGCTGTTCCTACAATTTTCGGAAAAGTGTATACGTGGCACGTGGCACATACAGGTGCCATCGGAGACGAAACTGAGCAAAAATATTTATCAGAGGAGTGTGAAAATAATAGACAGAACTAGTTTGGTGTAAATCCCCCAATACCTCCAATCCTCTTCGTGTTTATAATATATATTGACCTTATTAACTTTGAATATTACGGAATTCGCTAAAACAAATTACAAGGTATGTTGTGTCATACATGCATGAAAGTCTTTTCGCGCTGACACATATCCTAGAGCCAGTCCTGGATCTGATGTCATAAATACCTAAATTCCGAGTCCTGGTCATGTTGCAAGCATATATTTAACTATTGAGACCTTCCCTCTTTTTTAAAGTAATGAAGGTACTGAATGTAGGTACCAATAGAGATACAAAATATTCAATAACCCATTAGATGTTCTATAGCATCAAATGTTATCTTTTAATAGAGTAGTTTTTTTGGCAGGCTCAAGATTGGAATTATTATAAATGCTTTGCATTCTCTTGCAACACCAGCTTTATCACAATTGAAATCTACAACTGAATGCTTCTACAACAAGTAACAAGTTAATTATGCTGACTATAAAAAAACTACAATTTAACATTAATAATAAAATATTTCCTTATTTATAGTCGTTTCATATTCCATTGAAATTCCCGAGATTCAGGTTAAGGACGTTGAAAAAAATACGTGTCGTGAGCGCTTTGTTTACATATCAAATCATTCAGTTAATTTTAATTCATAAAAATTCTAGAACAATAGTTGGCATGATTTAAATGGTTAAATTAGAATTAACTATGAATTTGGTTAGTTATTGCCTAGAATCAAGTAGCTTTTACATTTGAAAATTATCTTTAACAGGTGTGATTAATATTGTAACTACGAATTTACTTTCACTCGATGCAGGATGTTCATTTTCAATAGTTTTGTTTCAATTTTATGTTGTATTATTATATTTATTACAGGAAACGAAAATTGATACCTTAGTAAAACGGTCGATTCAACACCGGTTTTTAAGAACAAACGGAATTTCAGATGCTTTTTTGAGAAGAATTTTAACATATAGGGCGTTTGCATTATATTCAATGAGGGTAATATTTCAGGAAAGGAATCTGAGACTGAAATTTGGTCTAATATTTTATACAATGTGGAAAGTTGAATTGGAATAAGTTTTACCACTTGAATATGCAGTATTTCTGTAAAAAATAAAAAAATAAAAGCTTACATTTTAAGCTCAAGGCTGTTCAATAAACAAAAAGCCGCAATCGATGATAAAAGCCATTCCTTACATTTTGTAACACTTCCCTTGACATTTCATGGCTGCAGGTCCCGGTTTACTTACACAAACCTTACTTCATAAAAGGAAATCCAGAGATCTTGCCGGCCACTTAATCGAACCTCTTCCTCCAGTCCACGTTTTTGGGAAAATTTCGTTTAACTCAGTCCAGCATTATGTCTTATACCAAGGTATAAGTAGTTTAACTCATTTGGAAGTATATTCCACTAAACGTGGAATGATATCTTCTTGAAGCAAAGTAAGATATGACTGTCCATTAAGATTATTGTTGAAGAATATATTGACCCATACTCGATTGCCAATCATCACAGACCACTCATTTACTTTTTGCAGGCACTGACCATAGGTTTCCCTTGTCCAATAAGCGTTATTGTCAGCCGAAGTACGGCAATAGAGTTATTTCATAATTTGTATTTTACATTGAATTGGCATTCTAATACTAGTAATAACTAAGTATATGTAACGGCAATTTTATTATGGACGTTAAGTAATTTTAAATTAAATTTATAATTTGAAAATGGTAGTTCCCGCTAAGAGCCGTAACGTCAATGGTTACACATGCGCAGTATAGTTCAAGAAGTAAATTTGTATGGCAGCCATGAAATACAAACTTCACCATTACCATATTGACATGTGTGATTGACATTTTGTTTTGCCGTTTTCGCTAAATGTCAAAAAATGCCACTTTTGATTCGTTCGTGCCGAGCCGAATTTTCGATTTGCCTTGTGCAATTTACGATGCGGATCAACTAGAACTCTTCCTCTTTGTGTCGCGATATCATACTGCCCTCCCGCAGGGGTTTTTCGAAAAATATGAACGTTTTAAGATTGCATGTTTTTGCGCTATTTTCGGTTCCAAAATGCATGCTCTTTTAACTATTTTTCGCCGATATCTCTGAAAGGTAAGAGCTAACCCAAAATAAAACATACCGTAAAACGAGTTCGTTTCATTACGAATCAGAATTTTGATTTATTTTTTTTTTCGTTTCGGAGATATTTACTGAAATATATGGCGGTCCGGAAAAAATCGCACATTTCTTGTTTAAAAAGTTGGTAACTCCTTAACCTTGGCTCCTAGGCCAAAAAACTATTCTAACGAATAGAATTAAATTTGCTAAAATTGCTTTTTTTTATTTTTTGTTTTGCTACAAAAATGAGGGAAATAGAAGGGGCAGAAGTGAGAACTTTTTTTTTTCGGTAAAATTTCGAAATTTTGTCATCTAATTAATCGTAATTAATCAGTAATCAACTGAAATTGATCTCAATTACGATGTGCTCTTAATATCATGTATTACCTAGACGCTCCCTTAAACTCGGCCCGTCAAAGCAAACGTTTCTGGGAAAAATGATTTTTTTTAAAATTCACATGCATTTTTTAGGAAAACGTGAAATTTCTTCCATTTTTCCAGGAATCTCGCTAATTATCAGTTTTTTCAAAATATTTGTAGACACCAGTTCTAAAGAAAATTAATCGAGCTTTCCGACGCTTTTTTTAAATTTTTTCTCTAACATAAAAAACAAAAAAGTTGTGGCCGAAAATATGAGCCTCTTCGCACTTCCCAAAATTCATAAAATATTTATTTGCAAACTGGAAAACTAGAAGTTAAAAATTAGTACTATATTTGATATTGACAGAGCAGCAATCTAACAACAATAAAATTACCTCTTAATCACCTTCTTACCGTTGCCTGGTGTGTTTTGTGTAATAAGTGAAGTCGTCATGAAGGGCACCTTGTCCAACAATCCCTGGTTGTTATTTCTTATCATATTATCTGGTTCTTCGTGTTAGGTTAGATTGATTCGTAGGTTAGAGTAATTTTTAGTTAGGTTAGGGGTTACAGATTCAATAAATGGTTTAATTTTTTTTTTCCCACTGCGGCGTCGATTGCTATGCTCATTAGCCGCTCCCTCCTCTATTCATTAGGACTATTTAGATTATTATGAATATATCTCATCTTTTATCAAGGTATGTATGTATATATAAGGTTTGTCACAAGTAAGTCTACGATATAGTATTCAATAATTTGCAAGTATATGTGGGTAACTATGACTGACTAAATTCGTTGGTAAATGTTAATAGATTTAATGAATGTTAAAACGTTTTCTATATTTTCTCTTTCATTGTCTAATATATTTATTAGATTATTATTCAGACCAATTCTTTCTCGAGTTTGGTCGTAGGCTGGACAACTCATGAGGATATGCTCCACCGTTAATCGCACTCTACAGTTAGAGCATCTTGGAGGTCTTTCTTAATAGATGTATGGACGTCAAGTTCGTATGTGCAATTCTTAGTCGGGTAAGAACTGTCTGATCTCTTCGGTTAAGTCTTATGGGTGTTTTCCATGTAGTCACGCTTGGGTGTATACTCCTATAGTTTGTTTCTACTACATTCCAATTATACTGCCATCTCATTAGAAAAACTCTTTTTGCCTCTGTCATTACATCTTGAAATCTGATGGGGATACCTGGACAATGTTCATCTTCATCTGCCGCTAGGCGAGCAGCTACATCTGCTTTCTCATTTCCTGAGATACCCACGTGACTTGGGGTAAAGATAAAAATTATTTCTTTATCGTTCTGTTTGTTTTAACCAGTGCAGCAGGTTGAGTATAATATGTGTTAATGGTTCTGTATTATATATATTTTGAATTGATTGTAATGAACTCAGAGAATCAGAACAGATGAGAAACTTTCGTTTTGGTGATAAATGGCAGTATCGAAGAGCTTGCCAGATTGCATACATTTCGGCGGTATATATACTAGCCATGGCAGGTAAAGACCACGTATGAACTTCTTCTGCAACCATAAAAGCACAGCCTACTCCATGGTTTGCTTTTGATCCGTCTGTGAAAATTGCTTCTACGTCAGTGTATCGATGATATGTATCAAGGAAAGTTATTTTTAAAGTGGTTGGACTTGTGTCTTTTTTCTTAGTGTATGCACATTCCAGATGACATATTGGTGGTTCCATCAGCCAAGGAGGGTCACCGGAGACGTCTTTTGGATATATTTCTGGGTATTCAATTTCTCGTTCCAGGCGGGCCGCGAGAGGTCTGGTGATTGTAGGTCTTGAATTGTATATATTTCTGTCTTGATTAAATAATATCCTGTAATTAGGGTGAGAAGGTTGAGCTCGTATGGCTATAGAGTAGTTGATCATGAGTCGTTCTCTTCTTAGTGTTAAGGAGGGGACACCTGCTTCAACTTCCAACGCTGTAATTGGACTCGTTCTAAATGCTCCTGTAGCTAACCTTAAACCTGTGTTTTGAATTTGGTCTAAAATTTTTAGTCGTGATCTACGTGCCGACGAGTAAACAATACAACCGTAATCCATTTTAGATAAAATCAAAGTTTTATACAGGTTAATTAAAACTTCTCGCTCAGCTCCCCACTTAATGCTTGAAATACACCTGAGCATGTTAAGTACTTTCTTACATCTAGTTGCCAGATCTTTAATATGTATATCCCAGGTGAGTTTTCTATCGAAGAAGAAAAGTTTTAGGGATTCTACGTTAACAATAGCGGTGTTATTTAATGTCAGTTGTGGTTCATTGTGATGGGATCTAAGGCGACAGAAGTGGATGGCCTTCATCTTTGTTTCAGAAAAACGAAAACCTTTCTGACGTGCTTCTCTGTTAATATTGTCTATTCCCATCTGAAGAACAGTTTGAATTTCATTCATAGATTCTGAAGAATAGCATAAAATTTAAAATTAGTAGTATAGTTTTTGTGGATTTATGAATATAATTAACAAATATCAGAGTTATTTTAATTGCTATTACGTTATCCTCGTATATTTTACTGTTCGCATTAGTAGGTATTTTTACGTTTTTTACACACATGAAATAACCCCATTCTACCGATTAACTTCACCATGTAAAGTGAACGTACTTTCGTCCAAAAAAATTATCCAATCTAAAGATATTTGATCGGAGCTAATTAGGTTCCACAAAATTGAATTCTGCGATACGGGTCATCTATCGTTAATTTCTGATACATCTGCATCTTGCAAGGATGCATCTTTCCATTTTCATAACAGTAATATGAGATTGTTGTTACGGGACAGTTGCCGAGCTGAAGTCACTAGATTCTCTTGCATAATTAACAATACGTTTAACTTAGTTTGATTCCAATAATGGGTTGTCTAGGCACATCCCTCACATGACCCAACTTCTACTATCCCGCCTCAATTTTACTAATGGTTCCTAATAGAATACAGAAAAATGGCGTGACAGGAAGATCAGGCTTCTTAACTCTTCTTTCCAGCGGACCTGCTTGGTCACTTAAAGATTTTGGAGTTAAGCCAATTTTGAATCCTTGACCAAACCAACTGACTCAATGCCAATCAAGCATGACTTTGACTGCCCGTTTGATGTGTTGATTGAAAACCGTCAGACGAGCTGAGTCGAAGCACTGCGGTTGGAGAAAGAGTCACACATCTGGTATACAGATGGATCCAAGATGGACGAAGGGGTTGGTGTGGGCGTAGCAGGGCCTAAATTCAGGATATCTAAAGTCATTGGTAACACCCCAACCATCTTCCAGGCAGAAATCTGATGCCATAGATCTGTGTGCCCTGGAATGCCTTAATAGAGGCACTTGAAGGGCAAATGTCTATATACTCAGGCAGCACTAAAGGCTCTCAGGTCCTATACCGTTGAGTCTAAAATTGCCTGGGAATGCAGACAATCCCTGGAGCAAGTGGTAAAAAACAACAAGGTTACCTTGAAGTGGGTGCCAGGGCACGAGGGAAGAGAAGGTAATGAACTAGCTGACTGCCTCGCAAGAAAAGGCCCATTTTCGGATCCGAACCGTTATGTGGCTTATCTAAGGGGCACATAACGCAGGAGGGAAAATGGGAAAAGGAACAAAATAAGTTCTACTGCAGGAATACTCCAGGCCAAAGAAAAGGTTTATAACCTATTCGACAAAGAATGCCACAAACTCGAAACGAAAACTCAAAATGTCCGACCTAAGGTTAGTCACAGGCCTTCTAACTCTCCATTGCTCCTTGAGATATCATCTCAAGAACATGGGCATGACAGAAGATGACAATTTCAGATTCTGGGAATCTACAAGCGGAACTGCAAAATCTGGGCAAAAACTAGTTGTAGGGTAATTCAAAAAAGATCTTTTAGGTCGAGGTGAAGAAAGGCTAACCCCTTAAACAATCTACAATCTACAACTCCTCTTTCTCTATCTGCTTTTTAATACCTCTGAGATATGGACTGTTAGCGAAACACTATAGGCTTTTACAATTATAATGAACGAAAGAAACACAATTAATTAATCGAGGTGGGTAAATGGTTGTTTGAAATTATGACGATTAACAGTTAGATAGATTTGCTACAAGAAATAAATAAAATGCTACATGTTTTCTACGTCTGGAGCTTGGTTAAATTCTACAAACTGCATCATCAGTCTGCCCTAGTTTTTCTACCTAAAGTTGTTTTATTTTGTTAAGTTGCCTAGTTTAGTGTAGGTAACAGGAAGATACCCAGTTTCTTAAAGTTTTCTTTCTTTTTGGGAGAAGGCTGGAACCTTCGATGTGACGATGCATCTTAAGTAGCTTTAACAAACACTAAAACACTTGAAAACTACCTAATACTATCATTAGACAGGCGTTCCTCAACTACCATCTGCATATGGTGAAACTAGCATGCGACTAAAAATGTTCCTACATTTGTAATAAAATAATTGGATTTATGTCCTTCTGACGAGTTCTAAAGAGAACGAAAAAGATTGTACAATGTTTAAAGGAATTAATCCATCGATAATATGATATACTTCAATTATTGGACATGCATGCGGTGAGCGAAATTTTATAACTATTTTCTTTGTGCTTTTTAGTATTTTCTTGACTTTAAAATGTAATAAACGTTTGATTGTGATATAGTGTCCTCTAGGTAGGGCTAGAGATGCTTAATATTATATATATTAGCATGATCAGACTTGAATCATCAATATATAGAAAGAGTGGTTGTTTTATTGTTTTTCATGCTGAATATTAGATATGGTAGGTGTATGAAAGAAGCCGACAAGTCACCGTAGGGGGGAGTCTTGTCGATCTTCCTTTTTTGGTCAGACTTGCACTAATGGTATATGAAAGAAACGAATGTTTTCTTTGAAAGTTATCTGCTGAATACCCAAAATAATATTTTTTAAAAATAATAGTAATTTTTAAGCTTACAAAAGCATCAAGCTCTCTTTAATTTATTACATTTCTAATTAACGTTAAGTTATTGATATCTGTTCTATGATTGTTATCAAAGATATATTGGGCACCACTACTATGTTTTTCAGCTCTTCCACTTTTGAGATAAGCCATGTGTTGCTTGAATCTCGTTATAATTCGACGTTTTGATCCAACATGCTTCAAATTACAATCCTTGCAACTAATTTCGTAAAGCCTGACCTTTCGTTTAATTGAATTTTATCATCTGGGTTGTCTAAAGGTTGTTGCAATTCATTTGCCACAACTGCCATATTATATAAGTTTTTAAAAATCCTGCTTAGACCACTCGTCGTTTTTACGATTTCCACCCTTGGGGGGAATTATGTACACAAAACTTCTTATTGTCACAAACTCTCCGATGATTTTTAAACGTTTTTGAAGTTCTAATATTTACACCACGTCTTGGTATCACAGAAAATAAAATTGTCCAAAAGTTCCAGAAAGAGTCTCACAGGTTAGGTATGTGGTATTGGGCCCAACGGCTTATTAGGCTATTCATTAGGAATGCTCAATAAAATAGATATTAAACATCCATCCCCTATATTGTCAGAGTTATGGGGATAAAAACCCTTAACTTCAAAATGAGTTTTCTTCAAAACTATTGAAGATAATTAAATGAAATTAATAGGAGAAAATATTATAAAATAGCTTTATATTTTGCAATTTTTTTACATCCCTGTTACATCATTTAGTATATAAAAAAAATAATTTAATTTTTGGGGGTGCTGTTTTTATATCAACCCCTTGAGTGTCACCTACCAAAAATATACATATTATTTAATGCTAACATAAGTATCCTGTGTAAAAATTACTGTAAGGTCAGATTGGTGGAAGGTGTTTAAAAAAATATAAACCTAGCTAATGAAAAATAAATCACAGGCACACAAAAAGAAACAAAATTGAGTGCGAAGATCTAGTCAACTGAATTCCTACTCATTTGGATGCTAATAATCGAAAAAATATACTACTATTTTTAGCTTGGTTCTCAATTTTTTTTTTGCTTAACAAGTATTGATTTTATTAGACAATGTGGTTATTATACTCTTCGCAAAAACGAAGAGTATATTGTATTTGATCGGCACATTTCTAAATCAGTAAATATCGCTCGTAGAGAAAAAATTTTTATATCGTTATGTTAGTGAACGAATTCTGAACAACTTTCAAAATGTCCGTCTGTCCGTCTGTCCATCCGTCACGTTTCTTGTAAGCACGATAACTCAAGAAAGAAAAATCCGATTGTATTGAAATTTGGAGAGTAACTTTGTGTTAGCTAGAGGAAGAACCCTGTTGTTTTTCAATAAAATAGATTGGTAAATAAAAAAGTTATTAGTAATTTAAAATTTAAAAAAATATTTTTTACATTTTTTTATGGTTTGTAATAAATAGAAACCTTGCGAAATGTTATTTCCTATCACTATTTTTTTTTTTAATACATTTTACTAATGTGTGTTTCCTAATAATCACAATAAATTTTCTAATGGTATATATTACACTCATTAACAATTTTAGTAATAAGAAGTGGTGGTGGAGCGGCAAGAGTTTCGTCTCGCAATCCAAGGTACCCATAAAACACACTTTCCCTCAAATACCCAAACCATCCAAACCACAACCTTTTTACCTTTCCTTATACCCCTTGACCTTTCGCTGAAATCTATACCTCATCCAACAATTTGCTCCATAAGCAAATAAGTGTTTTTTAAAAAAATGACACCTTGAGCAGGGTTTTTTTGTAACTTTTCCCTGCATATAATAACATTAACTTCTCATCTTTTTCCACCACTTTAAAATTTTTAAAATTGAAATAGATAATATATATAAACTAATAAAATACGGCAAAACTATAAAGAAACCGTTGCGTATCTCTACATACATAATCATGAAAATCGTTCTGCCACAAAGCCAGGCCGTTGCGTCACTCTTGCGCGTTAGATACGTGTAATTGTGACGTAATATTACTATGAATGTACACTATAATATATAAAATACGATAAGCAAATGATATGTAAAGATAGCTAAACAAAATAAATATAATGTAATTTGGTAAATTTGGCAATCCAAGGGTCCCGGGTTCGATCCCTCACATCGTGATTTTTTTTTCATTTATTTTTTTTTTTTCATATATTTTTTTTTCACAACAAAGTTGTTATCACAAAATTTAGAATGTCTAAAAACTAACATTATTTACAAGAAAAATGCGAAGAGTATCCTATAGAATGTGTAACAATTATATAAAAAGCTCAGTAAATCGGCGAAGAGTATAATGCTTCCTCTAGTTTTAATTATTCCAGAGTAATATCTCCTCAGGAAGGGGCACTAGCGACAAATGTTTCAGATAAAAGTTGTTCCGTTCAGAGAGGGACAACTTTTGTGCAGAACATTTTTTCATTCCACACTCCAGAGCGGGGGGTGGGGCCAAATTTTGAATTTTTAATGGCCTTCTCCATTTTTCATCGCGCATTCTGATTCTATGGAAAGAAATACATAACTTTTGTACCAAACATTTTTTTCTCCCCCCACCCCGATGAGCGGGAATGGGGGTAACTTTCGAATTTTCAGAAACCTGCTGGCGAACATCATTGAACTAGGGCATTTTTAGGAAAAATGTTTCAAACAAAAGTTGTTCCGTTCAGAGAACATCTTTTGCACCCTCAAAATTAAATTATTTTTTTATATATTAAATGATATAAAAAAGCTATTGTATATCAACGTCTCCTATTAATTTCATTTAATTTTGTTCAATAGTTTTGAAAAAAAAACTAATTTTGAAGCTAAGGGTTGTTATCCCCATAACTCTGATAATATAGAGGATAGAGGTTTATTATCTATTTTATTGAGCATTCCTAATCATAAGCAACATTCATGTAAATGAATAGCTTAATAAGACGCTGGGCCCAATACCACATAACCGGCGAGACTCTGTGAGGAAACTAGTAATCATTCTCTCCAAATTCATAGATTTATTTTTTTTAATATCCCGACTGCTAGGTTTTCTACATATTTTTGTTATCATTATAGTTTTGATTGAGTTATGGTGTTATTGCTAATGCATTTCTTCGAATCCATATTTAGCCATAAGTATATAAATATAAAAATGTTACCTTGTATTCAAACTATACCTGTATGCTTTTGTTTATATTAATACAACATTGTTATAATTTTTTATAAATTGCGCTCACGCGCCGCCTATCAAAACTGATATCTCAAAGTTTTATTTATAGTTGTAACACCTTGAAAATTCACGAATCTTGGAGTTCGTAACGTAAATATATTGCAAAATTGCTATACCATTGAAGGTTACATAAAATAATTATGGTGTATAAAGATTGCTATTATAGGTATAATTTTAAATTCCGTCCATTTGAACTCAATTAAAAACGGGTATCTCTATTCTCTATTGTTTCTTTGTTTTCTTTAAAATACAGTGTAATAAACAAAACAAAAATGTGAAACTTTTTACATAATATATGCCATTATAATGCTCTACCCATAAAAGCTGCTATTAATGATAAATAATAGAGTAACTGAAGATTTTAATTTAGAAATATTGTTATAGGGTTAAATTTTGTTTTTTTTTTTTTGATAATTGGATAATTGATAATAAATACACCAAAGAAATGTTTCTGTATTAGGAGCGGCTTACCATTTTATAGGTGGTGGATGCCACCCTTTTCAAGAGATGGCACAGAAAAAAAAATAATAGAAAAAATATTGAAAGAAAATCAAATTTTGAGAGAAAAGTTTCTATACTATTTTCAAATAAATTATAGTTTTTAGGTCATAATAACTTGAAAATTGCGATTTTATTTTGAGAAAACGGGTATCTCAAAATAGTTTGCATTGAATAATTCGAAAATTTCACATTTAGCCAGAAAATGCTACAAACCAAAAAAAGCTTATAGACTAAGAATGCATTAGATTTTTTTCTCAAACTGTAGGAATAATAATTTAGGAAATATGAAAGTTTGAAGGTGACGTCCAAATGTTCATAAGACAGTATTTAGTAAAGTGCTAAATATCTCAGAAAGTATAGCATTTACGTCAAAAATATTAACAATCAAAATTAAATAAAATTAATAGTGGAGCCAATAGAGGCTGAAAATATGCATTATTTCGGAATAATTACGGGAAGCTTCGATTTTCCTAAAACCCTTTGATATCACTTTTACATAGCTTACAATAAAAAGTTATAAACATGTAATCGTGAGAAAATTGTTTATTAATTATTTAAACTTTTTTTAACAAAATTATTGTAAGTTGAAAAATTTTAAAGCAATTTAATTCAAACTGACATATAAGGAGGTTTTCGAGGTCGCTGAAACAGATTATGATGTCAAAGAAAAGGTAATTCAAAATGGCTGATCCAATATGACCGACTTCCATCAAGCAATAAAATAATTCAAAACACTATTCAATTAAAAACGCAATTTAAATATTCACATAAAAACTTAAAAAGAACCTGAGAAAATTTGATATTGTACATAGCGTTACAAGGACTCACACACACAGCGCAGCGTGCGGGGTAGGTGATGCGTACTGCATACCGCAAAGATGTTGTTTTACTTTCAATCTCTTTCTATTATTCAAGCATTATAATTTGACTCATGGACCTGTACCACGTGAATATTTTTAATATGTTTTCGATATTTTAAACAGGACAAAAATTGTAGAAATAATCAACATTGAGTCGATTTATCGAAAAATTATTTCGTGAAAAGTATAGGTTTATGTTCCCAAAATTTTTTCATCATCAGATTTATTTATTTTGAGGTCCTACTATAAACTTATGCTGCATAGGTAGGCTAAATAATTTTTTTATAAGTTATTAACGTTTATTTTATTCATAATTTCACTAATTTTGGAGCAAATTTTTTTTATTTTCGTAAAAAAAGGGGGGTTAATGTAATTTTTAAGGTAAATCCCCTTGAGTCATTTTAAAGTACACATTTCAAGCTTTAAAAATCGCATCTACAGAGATCTAATATCGCGATTTAAACCAGAGAAATAGGTGTTTTAAGTTAGTTATATATATAAAATTTTATTATTTTCCCAAAATAAATTTTTGAGATTTTTTTCAGTCATCAAATGTTTTTATACATTATTTCAAGAGTAAAATGTGAAAGACCCAAGTTTTTATCTCTTTAAATTTTTAGAAAGTAGAAAATTTTAGTAGAGCTTTCACCTATTTCATCGCAAATCTCTTTATGTACCGACTTCATATATGTACTATTTCTAAATACATTCATCTTTATATTTGGAAATATAATAATCCAATAGCTACATGTTTCTTCTTTCATTTAAGCTTTTATGAGGTTAATTTCATTAATTGGTTCAAGAGTTACAACAAAGGGTAGCGCGTCCGAGGCCGCGCGCGCTTCGCGCACCGTATTTACGGTATCTCCGCGTTCCATTTTCGTTCGTTAAACAAAAAAATCTGGAGCCTACATTTTTGATCATACAAAAAAACTTCATATACATTTTTTATGTGAAATTTCTCGTACTTTCGAATGGTGCAATTACTTTTTTTTAAGAAAAAAAAAAATTTTAAGATATATTTGACAAAGATTGGTATTTTAGAACTAATTTGTTTAATAAGAAATTACGCTCAAGGACTATTGTTGGTGACTTTTGGTATGTTGTTCCTGACATGTTCAGAGATGTATTCTCAAAAGTTACCGCTTCCCAGAATTTTTCCGAAGTGAAAATCTCTATTGACTCCACTATAATTACGATTGTTTTTTTTTTCATTTCTGTAGCATAAAACGCAAAAAAATGATAATAAAAATATTGTACATTTTCATATTTTTTTGTTAAAAATGTCTCCATTTTGTTACTGTAGTTAGCCAGTAATTAAGGAAAGTAATTCTCAGATACTGTTTTCGTTAACTATATAGCATTACCCAAATGCTCAAATTCTTCTGCCCGTTTAATACGCTTTGTTTTAGAAAAAAAAAATCTTTAAACTATAAAGATATTTCCGAAAATCAGAGCTGGGTTCGAATACAGTAAAAATGTATTCGAATAACGGATACGAGAACATTAATTATATTTAAATACTGAATACAAAAATTGGATACTTTTATCGGAAAATGTATTCGAATCCAAGTATTGAAATATTTCTTTCGAATGCTTTTATTAGAATACGGATACACACTAAAAATTTTTAATAATTAATAAAACATGGTTCATATTAGTAATTTTCGTTTGTTTGGAATACTTAATACATTTATAAGTATTATTTGAATTTGCATTCGTAACCATAAGTATTTCAAAATGATCATCACTTAATGCATTTCGCATTGGTGTGTCTATCATGGTAGCGAAAGAGAAAAGCCGTTCAACTGGCGCCGATGATGGCAATCAGGTGTTATATTTACGTGAAACTTTTTTCGTTAAGCATTTGTATGTTTATTCTTTTATCTTCCAAGTACCTTAGCAATGCCAGATCGATTTTTGTTGTTTTGTCCTTATTGGTAGTTTGACTGTTTTTTTTTCTTCCATCACCCTGGATTCGTGACTAGCTAAAATCAAAAAATTCATCCAGGTTTTAATAACTGCTTCCATCTGAATCATCAGAAGATGTTGATTCAATAATTATTTTAGCCGCATTTATGATGCATCATTTAATGTCTTCTATGGTTTTATGCGGATTTTTCACAACATTATACCACTTTAACCTAAACTGTGGTAGAACCGCGGCTACAAATGTATCTTCCCATTTTAAAGTTACAATATCCTTAAAGGACTTGTTAAACTGTTGATACACATTTGTACAAAGCCACATTTTAGTTTGGACTGGACAGCCAATTTTTCGTATTTGTTCAGTAATGACACCAAACTCGGTACCAAAAAGCCAAAATAAGTTTTGTCTTCACCCTGCAGTAAGTCTAAAGTTGAGGCTAAAGGTTTCATAACCATGCAATATTCTTCTATATATAAGAATTCAGTTTCTTTAAAAGGTTCCAATGCTAGATTTTTGAACAAAATTGTCAGTTTTTACTTACTGTATTTAACTTATTTTACTTCACTTTACTGTATTTAATAGTATTTGACATACCGTTATTTTGGATTTAGCCCTTAGAACCCAAATTGTCGAACAGTTTCCGACAAATTTATACAGGGTGATTTACAACGACATGCGGAAAATAAAATGGCGTTATAGTCTTATCTGTGGGAAAGTCCATGCAAAATTTTAGAGTGATCCTAGGTAATTTAGTAATTTTTGTTGCATTAAAACTTGCAAAGATATGCTACTGTCGTTTATCTGTGGTCAGTGTATATTTTGACTTTTGCAATTTTTTTCAAATAGCAACTTATAGTCTCTGTGATAACTCGAAAGAAAAGTATTGTAATAGGCTATTCAATGGGATAAACAAAATCCGAATATGTTGAAGGTGTCTCAAAATAAATACTATTTTCTTTTCAAACGCTTGGCGTGGAATTATTTTTTTAGGGAAAAATAAGTCAAAATTTTATTACTGAAGAAGATTAACAAACTATCTAACTAGATGTTCAAACTGTGCTCCGTTAACAATTTTTTACTCTGTAAGTCGCTGTGCAAAATTTCTTAACAAGTTATCGAATGCTGTTTGAGGTATTCGACCAATATCTGCTCTTACTATGCGTTAGATCCTCCAAATTATTTGTCGTATTATTATAGACACAACCTTTTAAATGATCCCATAAAAAAGTCAAGAGGTGTCAGGTCTGAAGATCTAGCTGGTCATTCGATAGCCTCCTCTCTCAGTCCGTAAACACTTCATTCAGGTACTGTCTTACATTAACTTCCTAGTATGGAGGAGCACCACTTATCTGAAACTATATCTTATTTTCTACTGGTAAATCATCATCGCCCTGAAAAATTTAAAGGAAATGTGGAAAATATATGGATTCGTAATAAGTTCAGATAAATTACAGGTATTAAATTACCCTCTACGAAAAATGGTCCAATAAAATGATGTTCAATTATACCCATTCATACATATTATTTTTTCCGGACGTTGCGCATGCAAAGCTTGCGTCTAATATGGGTTGTTTTTAGACTTATAGTGATAACTAACCGATCCATTTAGATGCAATGTCGCTTCGTCAGTAAAAATAGTATCATAAGAAGTGATAGATCATTGTTATATCTTTCCTGCATCATATCACAAAATTCCAAGCTAGAATCAAGTTGTTTTCATATAATTTCTGAGTCAAGTCAACCTTGTGTGGGTACAATTTTTATTTTTCCTGATTTGCGACAAACATCAAAATCATCAGAAAGTTTCTTCCAATAAACGAACCATCATAAATGAGTTCTCAAATAAGAAAAAGACGATTTTGGGATTTGCACTCAGCTCCACATCTTCTGTATGAGCAAAACTAATGCAACAATAACAAAAATGGAGGCATTTTCTGGCGCCCAATAACAAATGGAGGTCTGAAAGTAATTCAATCATGGAAAAGTTAACTGGCTCAGAATTTCTGAATATACCTACGGGAATTATGACTTTTTGCTGTTTAGCAAAGGCCAAAGCATATTCCTGATTTAACTGCGAGTAAAACCAATTAACAAACAATTATGCAACATCAATCGGCATATTAAACAATATGTTAGTGAAAGTACACTATATATAATTATGTCTGTTTTTAGTTAAGTTTTCGTAATCAAACAAACGCTTGCATCTGAGATCATCTGGGACTTCACTCAAGTCTCATCAAAGTGATAAAATTAGAAACAAAATAAACAGAGACACCAGATATTAGCTAGGTACTAAGCAACATAATCTTATCGATTTGGGAGATACTAAAAATATTTAGATTACTTGAGATATTTTTATTATGTATAGAAATATAAAAAAATGTAATAATAACTTCTCAATTACACCTACATGAGAATTATCAAGCCATAAACAACATATTATAAATTATTATTTGATGAAGTTCTATATACATTGTAAAATCGACAGGGATTATGGAATGCGGAATTTCCATAATTATTTCTTATATTACAATTTTAAATGATGATTAATAATATCATTTTATTTATTTAGAATTATGATACATTCTAAAACATACTGGTAAATTTTTTTTAACAAAGTTATGTAAAATACGACTTATAATTTTATGTAATTTGTTATTTTCTCTCCAAATTATATCTTGCAAAAAATCGAACAGAATTATTACGTGTACCTTCGTTTAAAATACTTTTCGACAAAAATAAACCCAGGAACATGTGTTTCTAACACCAGAAATATAAGATAAATCTTGGGCAACACAAAAATACACTTTGCAGGAACACCGTTCAACTAAAAAATCTGCTTTCACACAACGTTATTAACAGAACGAAGCGTTGTTACTAAGAGAATATCTATTTTTGATGTGTCGCGAATTTGGCATACAGGGCGACAGAACAGTGATCGAAAATTTTAATTTCATATTATGAGAGTGGTGGCGATTATATATGGCAAAATCTAAGAAATTTTAAAAATATCTTTTTTTTCAAACTACAATAAAATCTTTTGAATTTTGCCGCCCTGCAAAGTGAAATTTTGAAAAATACGTCGAAATTGGACTTGCGGGTACTTCAAAAGCAGAGCAAAATCTAGTTACTCTTGCCAGGTTATATAATAATAAGAATAATAGTCTTTATTTATCCATTGCAAAAAAAATATATTCAAAAAAAAGTATACAATAAAATATAGAAAACGTCACAAGAAAAATGAACAAGCGTTAACAGAAAAAAAAACAATCCAAAAAAATATATAAAACAGATGAACATACATCTACATCTTGCAGTGCGTCATAAAACAAATATATTAAATTACAAAAATTCATTTATCGTGTAGCAATTTCTGTCTAGTAATATTTTTTAAATTTATGTTTGAAAATATGTATGCTACCCGAAGACCTAACATCTTCATCTAATGAATTACACCTTTGATAAAGAAAACGTTTCTGGTACATAGCAGTTCTATGAGAGTCAGGCAGTAGAAAATTCTTTGCTCTAGTGTTTTGTAAATGACTCACTTGATTTCTTAAAAAGACTGACTTATGTTTATGAACATAAATATGAGCACACCTCAAGAATTTTTAAATTTTTAAAGGCATCACGGTAACTTTCTCTGTAATTTAAATTTAATTAAATACGAATTGCATATTTCTGTAATAAAAATACCCTAGTCACATTACAACTATTGCCCCAGTTTACAATTCCGTACCGTTATCAAAAGTAACTCCTAAGAGTATACTATCAACACAAGTTTTTATTTCCCAGCCAGTACCATTAAAAAGTATTAGGCTTTCGGAATTATTATTCAATGAAAAGTGTATTGAAACTTTTTTTGTTTTATTTAGAATTAGGTCATTATTTTGAGACCAATATATGATTTCTTGTTAAACTCTTTCAGTGGTTTCTTTTGCTTGAATTAGGTTGTTGCCGGTAACTAGAATGTTTCTATCATCAGCATAACAGATCACATGAACATTTGGTATTTCTTGTAGATGACTAATCACATCGTTAGAAAATATTATATATAAAAGTGGTCCCAAAATTGACCCCTGTGGAACTCCTTGTTTAATATCACTAATATTACTTTCAACTCCCCCGACCATTTTTACAACTTGTGTCCTGTTTTCTAAATAGGAGGAAAATATTTTTAAACCAGTTCCTCTAATACCGTATCTAGTGCTAGTTTGGCCTTAAGCAGATGATGGTCTACCAAATCAAAAGCTTGTGATAAATCTACGAAAAGATCCACAACTGATTTCTTGTTGTCTAAAGCTTTAATGATTTTGTGATGAAAATCGCATAACGCAGACTCCGTGCTTTTGTTTGTAGTGAAACCACGGTGAGCAAGAGACAGTAACATATGCTGATGTAAAAAATCTGATAACTGCTCCTTAAGACGTTCTAAAATTTTAGAGAAACTACATAGTAGACTAATGGCTCTATAATTATTATAGTCATTTGGATCTCTTCTCTTCTTGTATAATGGAGAGACTATGGCTCTTTTAAAAATACTGGGAAATATGCCTTTCTCTATAGAAAGGTTTATTATAACATAATGGACCACATCGCATATTTGCATTTTTTAACTAAATTGTTAGAAATATTACTGTTAGTACTGTTGCGAAAACATGAAGGCCTCATAAAACTTATACAGGGTTACTGGTATCTCGACATATTCCTGTCAAGAACCTACTTTTTTAAATAATTTCAACCACTATGTTGTTATATGCAAAAGTTTTTAGTTTTCGAGATATTTCAATTTTTCACTTTTTATTGAAAAACTCCAAATTTGCAATTCAAAGGAGATTAACGAGATCTGGATTAACGAGATCTGGAACTAGATTATATTTTCATCTTGTTCCGTCGAAGGGTTGAGGGGTAAATTGGGGTAAATTTAGGGTAAATAGGTAAATCAAGCAGGTAAGAGCCCATAAAATTGGTATTTAGTATATGCAAGAGAAGTTAAGGTTTCAAAAAAATTTTTGGCATTAGCATTTTGGTATAACCCATTACCACCCCCACCCCATTATTAAAGGGGATGAAAAAAAATGTGATTTAGTGTGTGTACAAGGACCAGAAACATCAAAATATTTTTTTACTTCATCCACCCCCACTATCACCACCCTATCATCACCCCCACCCCACTACCGATGTGGGGTATCGTTTTATGGGTTTCTGGGGTAGAGGATTTCAAATATTATATTATTAAGGTTCCATAAACAATTATTTCCACATACAAAATTTTTTCGTTGTGAGTGACTTGGATAGAAAATCTGGATGTGGAAGTAGTGATTCCTTGGGCAGAGGTTTTTATTTTTGTAGGTATTATCGTAATGCCATACGTTAGATAAAATACTTCAAAATAAAAGAATCCCTATCTTGTAATTCAATACTTCGTCAGTATTAGCTAGAAGAGTAGTTGTTTTGATTGGTTTTCCAATAATGAGTGTTTTAAAGTATTTACCTGGTATATTGGCGTGCCCAGATTAGGGCAACAAATACAGAAACTAGGTATTTTCATGATAAATAATCAATAATAATAATAATATTCTTTAATCATGATAAATGCAAATAAATAAAAAATAACGAGTACGAAAAAACTTGTACAACTTTTCTAGAGTTGAAATAGAGTTGTGAACTACTAAATTTCAATAAACGATTTAAGTATTTTCAATATAATTTTTTGCCTTAAAATGCCAGGAATCCTATCATGTAATTCAATACTTCCTCAATATTAGCCAGAATAGTAGTTGTTTTGAGTGGTCTCCCAATAATGAGTGTATTAAAGTGTTTCCCTTAGTATATTAGCGTGACTAGATTAAGTTACCAATATACAGAAACTAGATAATGTCATATTAAATAAAAAAAGTGTGAATGACTGAATTTGAATAAATAATTTAAGTACTTTCAATATTTTTTTCTTGCATTAAAATGCTAAGAATCCTCTCATGTAATTCAATACTTCGTCAGTCTTAGCTAGAAGAGTAGTTGTTTTGATTGGTTCTCCAATAATGAGTGTTTTAAAGTATTTACCTAACTAGTATATTAGCGTGCCCAGATTAGGGCACGTACAGTTAGGGTGGACTCCCGTAGTATTAATACCTAAATAATATTCTTTAATCAAGATAAAAGCAAATAAATAAAAGATAATTAATTGTACAAAATACTTCGTTATCAATGTGGTTGAGGGGCATACGAGGTTGAATGGGAAAAGGAATTAGCACTTTCGGCGGGAGAGGAGTGGACATACGTGCAAACGTGTTTAACTGAGGTTTTTGTCAAGGAAAAGTGAGTAACCTCATTGCGTATACGTCAGAATTTCGCACGTAACTGCGATTTTTAGTGGTGGAAAACACCTCCAAAATAATTAATGCAGACACGTACTATCTTTTACACCGTAGATTTTCCAGCGGAAAGTAACTTAATAAAAAACCCGTTTTACATTTGTTTAGACTTGCAAGAGTCTGTTAAGCAGACAGTATAGACGATCAAAACTCCAGCTAGTCTAGTCCTCATAAATGCATTGGAATTTGATATAATAAACATGGTTTGTTTATAAATAAACGTCAGCTATTGTTTTATCACAGGAGATTCTAGTAATGACTTTTCAGTGGTACTTATTAGAATCGTAGCTATTTTTATAACTAACGTATGCAAGAAATATAACGTAACTCAAATTATACAAGAAAAATGTGTCACTTTCAGGATATCCACTTATGTTATCGCATATCACGCGCTTTGTTGGGAATGTTTTGGCTTCTTGTTATTATTTCGAGTAGATAATAAGAAGGAAGTGACGAGAACGTAGAAAGGCCATAATATTAATTTTCTTTTCTCATTTGGAATTTACAATTATTAGGTAGGAATTCACAGACGATGAAGTAGTTTCCTATCACTTGAATACTGCACTCGCCAAGCATATTGCCATCGTCTGGAGGTTATTGAAGCATATCATGCTGCTATGAATCCTTTTTTTTATATAATAACAGCAACTTGTGTTTAACTGAGGTGCAAGGCAAATTAATTATACTAGGTGGTTTCAATATTCCTACTTGCATAACTTATTTACATACACATGAAATTTCTTAATTTAGTTTTTATGAGTTTCAATCAATACAATACTGTATTAATTGCAACTTTTAGATCTTATCTTATGCAGGTTACACATACTGGTTAATCAATTCGAAAATTATTTAGTTCACGAAGACCCTCATCACCTGTCTTTAGATTTATGTTTTACTTTAAAATCTAATCATAGCAAATATGTAGGCAAAAATAAATCATAATTCATAAATTATAAGTCTCGTCATAATTCAACCAATCTCATCATCCTAAACCTAAACTCTGTCTCGACTCGACAAACCGTGATCTACTAACCAATAAAGTGGGCTATTTGTTACACAGGGTGTTTCACGAGGAAACGGACATGCTTTAATGCCAGATAGAAGACACCGAGGGTAATCATAATCATCCATAGAAAAAGCTAGTTGGGCCTTCCTTGCTGAAATACTGGGTGTTTTATGTATTTTTGCCAAAATTTCTTTTGGTTGTTACTTTGTAAAGGAATGGAATAATAAGTTCATATTTGGCACATATAATATACTAGTGATCCTGAATAAGTACTTATACCACACACAAAAAAAATCCAGATCCGGACTTGAAAACTAATGTTTTTTTTGTTCTTCACGAAAACAATACTCTATGTATGTTTTTTTTTATTTCAATCTTAAATTCGAAAAGTACATAAAAAAATGAACAGAATGGCTTCATTAATTTTTTTGCCACACCCTTGACGTCTTCGTAATAAATTCCACTAAAAAATGCAATATGAGACTTTAGGAAATATCGATGAATGATACGCGCAAAAAATGCTTCCTGTACTAAATTAGACATTTACTTTTTTGTCAGCAATAATTATTATGTTTTAATTACCAATTTTTATGGATGGAGTAAAATTAATAAAAAAAATAAATGTTGGAGGACACCGAATCAAAAACCTATTTCATTCCTCTCATTTATTAAATGACTAGGAATACAGCAACAACAATAACTGTAATAACAAAGTTGCATAATAATAATGCACATAGTAACAGGATAACAACAAAATATCAACAGAATAACTGTGCCAAAAACAAAAATGCAGATATTAGCTTCAGTACATTTTCTAGTGTGCTTCACGAGATGGCCGATTGATCTTCTTATCACTTCTGGACTGTCTGTCTCTAATTTTTTTGTGGTATTCAACAATCCTTTGAATTTAATTGCTCCATGCAATCAGTGTCCAATTTGTAGACGTCACCTTTTAAATGACCTCATAAAAAATAATCTACATGGTTGAAATCCGAAGACCTTTTTGGTCATACCTGAGGACCTTCGTGGCCAATCCATCTGTTTGGATATGTATCATTTAAATGGTTTCTAATTTGGTTGGACAAATGTGGTGAGGTTCCATCATGTTGAAAGAACATACCTCGGATATTTACATTTCATAAAACATTCGGTAATATATGTTGTAAAAAGCTTAATTTGAGATTTTTATCTAAACTAATTGGCAAAAAGAATGATCAGATCAGACCAGAAATTTTACTTTAAGCAATGGCCTTAAACGTAAAATCATTTAGTATAATTCTAATTTGTAAACATGTTTTATGAAAATATCTGCATTTTTTGTTTTTGGTACAATTATTCTGTTGATATTTTGTTGTTATTTTGTTACTATGTGCATTATTGATATACAACTTTGTTATTACAGTTATTATTGTTGGCAATAGGTATGTTGTGTTGCTGTGGTTTCTTGATTCGGTGTCCTCTAATATATATATATTTTTTTATTTTCACCTCCTTCATAATAATTATTGCTAAAAAAAAGTAAATGCCCAGTTTAATAGTGGAAGCATTTCTTGCGAATGACATTCATCGATATTTTCTAAAGTCTCATATTCCATTATTTATTGGAATTATTTCGAAGACGGCGGAGGTGTGGCAAAAAAAATAATGAAGCCATTTTTTCAGTTTTTTTTGTATTTTTCGAATTTAATATTGAAATTTAAAAAAAACGTATACGTGGTATTCTTTTCTTGAAGAACAACAAAAACATTTTTTTCTCAAGTCCGGACCTGGATTTTTTATGCGCATGATACAAGTACTTATTCAGGATCACTAGTGTATTATATGTACCAAATATGAACTTAGTATTCCATTCCTTTACAAAGTAACAACCAAAAGAAATTTGGACCAAAATACATAAAACACCCTGTATTTCAGCAACGAGGGCCCAACTAGCTTTTTCTATGGTTGATTATGATTACCCCCGGTGTCCCCTATCTGTCATTAAAGCATGTCCGTTTCCTCGTGAAACACCCTGTATAGTCTCTTTGTCACTATTTTTGCGTTTTGCAGTCTCTAAGCTTTCGAACGCATCTAGGCTGTATTATTTGTTTCATTCGTTGTTAATACAATCTGTCCTATGATTGTTCTCAAATGCATGTTGGGGATTGTAATAAGTAATAGACAACTGGATGCTTTTGAAAGCTTAGAAATGGCAAAATGTAAAATAGTATGAATAATGACAAAGGGCCTATATAACAAACTTTATTGGTTAGTAGGTCACAATTTGAAAAATTTAAAAGACTAAAGACATTTACATATTTAAATAAAACAAATGTGAATCTCATTTTCAGCAAGATTTCTTGAGAATACGACATGTGATAAGAATATAAGAAGTGCCACACTGCTCACAAAAATATATAACTTTAAAAGACAAACTGAATGCAAATATTACGGGTAGAGAGAGATATAAGGGGGAGATAATACTTTTAACTTATTTTATTCAAAGACTATAATAAGTACCGGAGACTTTCATATTTGTTATTTACCGGACGTGTTACTCTAAATACGCGTTAGGCAGAACAAGATAAAAACATACTAATTAATTACAATTACTTCAGACTATAAAACTGTTAGCACTTCGATTTTTGTTTACACGCTTGTAAACACGCCGCGCTACGTTGGGGTAAGAAAAACAGTGTGATGAATGCTGGCGTCTCAAGTCATTCTATTTCACAATACGCCTCGAATTGTAGTCCAAGCAGGGGGTAAGAAGGCACGTGGTAACTAACTTTGTTAAATATAACAGATTAGCACATGGGACACATGTCTTGTATGTTTTTTGTGATTCTATAAATAATAACTGCTTTGCTTGCTAGATGATGCAGCGCACTGTGTGTAGCCGTATTTACATTTTGAGAATTATATTTACATATTTTCGCATTATGTAGAAAAAATGGATTTTTGATTTTGAACCTATCATTTATCGGCTAAGCTATATCTGCTATTAAATACCTCAGATAGGAAAGTATAATGAGACAGCCTTCTCCATCTCATCAATTGATTAGTTTTGGAATTATTTAAAAAATATTAAGACATTTGCGATTTTTCAGTTTTCAGTATTAATAAAATTATTTTTAAATATTGTATAAAATAGTATATTATATTACTAGGAGTAGAACGCACTCTTTTTGTGTGTTGAGCCCAGGATTTGCGGCTGAGGCGAAGCCGAAGCCGCAAACTGGGCGAAACACAAAAAAAGGCGTTCTACTCCGTGTAATATATACTATTTTTTCTTCAAGCGTATTAAAATGCAAAAATTCATTTATTTATCATAAATGTACAAATATTCAAACTACAGTCTTACATGTTGACACAATATGACAAGTGGCTAGTGGATAGCGCGCCACCGGTGGCTTTCGGTATTAACATTATGTTACTAGTAAAACAATACCCACTGCGGTGGCGCTTTCGGAACTAACATTATGTTACTAGTAAAACAATGTCCACTACGGTGGCGTTCGGTACTAACATTTTGTTACTAGTAAAACAATGTCCTACTTCTACTTCTGTTTTTGGTGACATAATTTAAACATTTTAATACGCTTGAAGAAAAAAATATTTCACCACCCAATATGGATTTCCTTGAAGCTGCAGGATTATTTATCATACCATACCAACGAATCCAATTGGAGGGTAAGGTATTACACAAAATTAGTCTACCTAAAATGCATGTAATAGAATATTAACCCTGAAAGTACATATATAAATATATCCACACATATACACTACTCTGACACACGTATACTAATAGATTGTGGAAGTAGGAAAAAAACTCGAAAACCCCGACTATTGTCTGATGCCACCAAAGCAGTTTTCTCTCCCGTTTTCGATTATGCTGAACACTGTGGTGGTGACAAAGTTTCTCGCAAACGGCCAAAAACTACCCCCAAATGGGGTCAAACGCGTATTGGAATCTAACTTATTGATCCCCCGTTTTCGAGAATGCCAATTATGGGGAGGAATCTGGGACGTGTGCCTGACACCTGCTCACCCCCTCAAGGACCAATAACCGCCATCCAAAGGGGTGAGAGCGCTCTCATCATACCACTGGACAAAAAGGTTTCCCTCCCAGTTTCGAGCATGCCGAACACGGAGAGGACCACCCGTTCATCCCTTCGAATTTTCATAATGAGTGTAACTGCACGGGTTCAAAGAACGTAAAAAATAAATTTAAAATAAAAAAATATGTTTTTTTTAATTTTTATTCTATATAATACAGTGTGACTCATTTAAAATGGAAACATCTTTATACCTTTTTTATTTTTTGTCCGACTTGAACCAAATTTTGTCAAAAGATAGAACAAATTAGGTTCTACTTTTGGCCAAAAAAACATTCGCCTCTTACAAATGCAAAGCCACCTGCGGTACCAAAATAAATGGACAAAATAAAGAAATCATATTAGGCATTTTTTTATCGAAAAATTTTATTAATGAAAGTTGTCCAGAATTGTCCAAAAACCTAGAGTTCAAAATTTAAGCAATATTAAAAAATATTGAAATTTTGTTTAAAGCAATGTCCGAAGCCGAAAATACCATTTTAATTGTTTATTTTTTCGTTAGAAAATTGAACTATGACAATTTTGTTGGAAATTAAATGCAAGCTGTCAAGTAGTTGTCAAGTGATTTGTATTTTTTTTAAATTTTGTTGAAATTTTGGACAAAATTCAGTAATTTTTGATATTGCTGAATTGTTGGACTCTAGGTTTTTAGGCAATTCTGAACAACTTTCATTAATACAGTTTTCCGATGAAAAAATACTTAATACCTTATTTTTTCCATTTATTTTGATACCGCAGGTATGCAGTAACTGTTTGAATCAATAAAAATATTTTATATAATATATTATGATTAAATAAATCAGATTGTTTCAATTATTATATATATATATACATATTTTTTCCAAAAAATATGTACGAAAAATATACATTCATCTTTTTTCAGCTCCACAGTAAATGAAGATGACTACTTTGTTGACGAGATCGAGGTGACATCTTAATGTTCTATTCCTGTGTAACATTCTCAAAAACGGGGGGGGTGGGGGGTAACTTTTCCCGGGGCATGCTGAGAACGCACTCTCACCCCTTTGGAGGTTTGTTATTGGACATTTACGGGGGTGGGTCATCCCGGGGAGGAATTTCACCATCACCGCGGATGGTGTTCAGCATCCTCGAAAATGGGGAATCACCAAGTAAGAGTCCCTCAAACAATTATAATACGCGTTTGACCCCGTTTGGGGGTGGTTTTTGGCCGTTGCAGGAGTAGGTCACCACAACGATAAATGGGGGGGGGGAGGGGAGAAATAATCTGGTTGCATCAGACAATAGTCGGATTTTCGTCCGACTCACACATTCCACTATACCTACATAGTTCATATACAGTGTGTCCCAGGATAGATGTAACAAGAGGTGTAATAAACCAAAAATTTTGGAATTTTGGAATGGTATTTGGGAATTGAGTCCTGCTTGTTGTAAAACTAAAGTATACCAAAAATGACTTGATTTGGTGTTCTACAGGGTGTTTTATAAGCAAAGTTGTATAAATCGCCACTAATAAAGTACCTTTATTTTTCAAAATATGAAAAAATTCCACTAAGAAAAGTTATTTAGAATGCAATTTTATACCTCTATACCAAATTTCAGGAATATAAAATTATTTTTTTGAAACTTCCCATTTTTTGCGAAGTAAGAGTTGAATTCATATTAAAGTTGTGTAGGAGCAAATGTTAATCATCTCAAAAAGTAGGCTATTGGCAAATGTGTATCTCCTGCTTTTCTCATAGCCTACTTTTAGCTTCTACATAACTTTAAATATTAATTCACAAAAAATAATTTCTATGCAGTTTTAATTGAATGGTTCAAAATAAAATACTAATTTATTGAAAAAATGGGAAGTTTCAAAAAAATAATTTTATATTCCTGAAATTTGGTATAGAGATATAAAATTGCATTCTAAATAACTTTTCTTAGTGGTATTTTTTCAGATTTTGAAAAATAAAGATACTTTATTAGTGGTGATTTTTACAACTTTGCTTATAAAACACCCTGTTTAACACTAAATCAAGTCATTTTTGGTATACTTTAGTTTTACGACAAACAGGACTCAATCCCCAAATACCATTCCAAAATTCCAAAATTTTTGGTCCATTACACCCTCTTGTTACATCTATCCTGGGACGCACTGTATACACATATACACGCATACATATAAGAACTTTTCAATTGATTTTAGGTGTTTCACATAACACCATTGTTATAATCAAGGGAAAGAGCGTAATTTTTTATGTTTATTTCTGTAACAAAACATCATTATTAACACTATTAAATTTATTCACATGTATTTTCCAAACTTTTTAAAAAAATTTTCAATTCTAAGCGTTTGCCAATTTTGACCTAACAAAAATACTGAAAAGTAACTTTATGTATCAGAATCTACAAATTGTTTGCCATTCTTTATAATAAACCCAATATTTCTGTAAGCAGTTGTTACTTTATTATTTATATGGTAAAAGAGACTCAATTTGGTGTCACTATATCCTTGATAGCATTACATCTAGTAGCATACGCATCGTCAAACGCATCATCGCATCGCAACGCATCATACGTATCATCAAAAATCATTTTCAATGCATTATTACCAGTATTTTATTCTTTTACTTTAATATAATTTACATTCCTGATGTTTATTTTAGTTCATGTAATGTATTACATACGTTTATTTTCGTGGATAAAACAAAGGGCAATGTTAAAAATGTATTCGATATGAGTTATTAAATAAATGTATAAGTACACATTGTACATCAAAAAACTTCAAGCTTAAATAAGAGTTAGTGTTTGTTCCTCAAAAAAAAAAAATGATTATTTTCGTTACAAACAAGATCCATATCACAAACAAGA
This sequence comes from Rutpela maculata, assembly GCA_936432065.2. NCBI lineage: Eukaryota > Metazoa > Arthropoda > Insecta > Coleoptera > Cerambycidae > Rutpela > Rutpela maculata. The sequence continues at coordinate 97,160,461 of OW386293.2, forward strand.
TCTTAGACCCAAAAACCGCAAAAAAATTGACAATGCAAAAAACTTTTTTTTTCTCATTTAAACAGCAACAACATAAAAAAAAAATCTGTTGTGCAATAAAAATGGTTTTCTGGTTTTTTTCAGATTTTTAATTGCATTTTAAGTTATAAGGTTACAACCAAAAGAATTTCGGACTTAGATCATCAGTATATATAGAGAGAATGGTTATTTTCTTATTTTTCATACTGAATGTTAGATATTAAGTGTATGAAAGAAGTTGACAAGATGTTTCCGTAGGGGAACTTCTTGTTAATATACTAACGTAATCAGACTTGGATCAATAGTATCTGAAAAGAACGATGGTTCCTTTGAAGTTAGCTGCTAAATACCCAAAATAATGTTTTTTAATAATGATGTAAGCAGAAATACGTTTATTTTTAAATATTGACGAAGAAACATAAGCATCTCCTTATGTTGTTGCTCCTATTGTTAATAACTTTTTAATCTGGAAAAAGGGATAGTACCCTCACAATGAATATGGTACTCTATAAAACAATTCAATTTTTTTATCACGAAAATATGTGAGGACTAGTGTCAGACACAAATACTTTACATGCTTGCACTATATTATTTATTTTAATTTGTATGCACAATCTGCTAGTTGCATCGGGAACTTGACATTTAAAACCATGAGATATTTTGCTATTTCCTCATGCATAATATGCAAAATTCACTGGAGACAGCCATTAAGTTTCGGCCGTGCATAATTGCATGAATTGAAATAGCAATTGTGGACGTCTGCTGCAATCAAAATCGCTTTCCGGGGCCGTGACTTGACGCGGTTGTTGGTGAGCAAAACACGGCGTACCCGCAGACTTCCAGGCCCAATTGCCGGATAGTGCGTTTAACGATAAACAACGGCTACGCTTAAGGATAATACTCGTAATACGGCTCAGGTGAGAGAAACATCTCAGATGACGGTAAAAAGATGGTTTTTGTATTTATTGGATATAAAAGAATGATATTTAAAGTAAATGGGGTTGGTTTTGTGCTCACGACTCATCAAAGGTTTAAAAGATATTACAGTAGGTCAAAGCTTTTACGGCATTGTAGTTAGTGCAAAATGCCTACACAGTACATACACACACACACACACACACACACACACACTTTTAAATAATTAATAAGAAACAAAGTTATAAAGTCAAAATACTACATACGTACGATCACGACGTAAATAAGAGAATTAATTATTATTTAATACCTATTTTATTTCCATCAGTGTTGCCAAGTGTCAGTTATTCGTTGAGAGCCGACATATAAAGTGTGTTTCTTCTGTTAATTATTATCATTTTTATTATAGTAGGTGGTATTATTCAATGAAAATTCATTATTTTCAACAGCGGAGATAAAAAGTAGACATTCTTTAGTGAAATAATTAAAGCAGGTTTTCAGACGAGACATAAAGTTCAGAAATGTCAACAGGTTCGGTTAATGTTCGTATGAAGCCGGAAATTGTTTAATTTTGATTGGAGAGTCCGCCCATGACGTAATTTGAGAGCGTTTACTTGTTTGAAATATGGGGTAAAGTAGACAATATTTTTATTTTTAAAATATCCATTTAAAATTGAAATATTATACGATATGACGTGTATATACAATATTTATTAGGTGTTAATAAATTATTTATGACATAATAAACATCAAGTTCAATTACGAGGGAAAGGCCCATACCGTGACTTTAAGTCTGATCAATTCCTAGCTACTTCTGGACTGCCTCAAGGCTCAATTCTGAGGCCGCTTTTATTTATATTATTTAATAATGATGTAGTCACTTGTGTTGATGTCAACTGTCTACTATTTGCTGATCTCAACAAAAGAATGGAACTTTTTTGAATAGTAAGAATGATCCCAAAATGCGTCAATTAAAGACTCCACCAGTAGTTTAAAAACTGAAAGGGATCATATTGCGGTAAGGCACCAATATTGAAAACAGCTTTCCAGAAGTAACCATTCTGAGTCAAGACTAAGACATTACTAGCAGCAGGACTACGAATAATGTACTAAAATCAATACTGGTGGCAACTGGCATTATAGCTGATGAGGTCAGTAATACCACGTCAGAACGAAGATGAGGTGAGCATCCACAGAATAAAAAAAATATATATGGAAAATAGGAATCTGATTCAATGACTGAAAAAGTTTTCGGGCCAATAGCCAGTAGAAAGGCAAATGCGAGGGATAGTGTTATGCGTTATGTCAGATGTACCATATAGCAAAAGGAGGTCAACTGGAATAATTCATGGATCTGCTAAGAACTTGTGATAAGAAGAAGAAGAAGAAGAAGAAGATTAATAAATCTATAGGTTGCAGATTAATTATTTTTTCAACTATCCGCGTGGTCATTTTTTTTATTCGAGATTGTAATCATGCTTTCTAGTTGACATCTTGTGTCTCTCTCTGTTATTTCATGATGTCAAACTTTTTTTATCAGAAAACATTGATTGAACTTCAAAATTCACGAAATAAATGTTTTAATAATCATATTTTTTTAAGTAAAATGTTAGGCAGCTTACATAAGGACAATGGACATTGTTTAACTACCATTATAAACAACTCGATATATTTGTCTAATTATATATGATATTTTGTGTATTGTAAAGTTTCGAAAACTTTTCGAACGTTTTCATCTATAACTAGACGTCCGATGCTCTGGAAAGAAGAGAAGTGAAACATTTTTTCTGTCTAGCTTATTTAGCTTACGGTTATAAACTAACAAAAAAACCTAACGAAATTGTCTCCTGAATGACTGAAGATATAAGTAATTATTCTTAGGCAACAAGTTTCTACTTTTTTTCTTTAAGGCCGCCATTTTTTTAATTAACCTTAGGTGTCAAGAAATAACTAGAACCTTAGGTACCAAGGAATAACTAGTGAATTTCAGATTTCTAGGTGATCGAAAAGTACCAAAGAAAGTCCTAGATATTCTTTGCTAGCGGCGAAACCACACATCAGAGATTTTATAAGATTGTTCGAAAACACAAGTAGTCCATAAGTCAGTCAACGAAAATCACGATATCGGAATAAAATGAGGGACAAGGAACAAGCACACTATACTTTAACTATGTACGTAGAAGTAGAAGAGAAAATATGGCACTATTATCTCAGAGAACCATGAATGCAAGAAAATGTGCAAGAGCAATTATTAATTACGTAGATATTCCGTTGTTGCCGTTGGCATCAGCACCAGTTTGTATCATGTTTGCCTCTTCCCTAAGAATCACAAAAAATTCGAATGTCATCTGAATGTAAGATGCTAACCAATTGAAGATGGTGACTGCAGGTCTCCACAAAATAATCAACATATCGGCTTCTCTAGGTCAGTATTACAAAAATATTAGGTTAAATTAAAGCTTATAAAAATGTCTACGTTTCACATACCATTCAATTTTCTCATATTTTTAACAGTTAACAGAAAAAATATCTCATCAAATTTTCTCTATAAGACAAATAAACTTGAAATTTTTATACTTAAACGCTATAAAGGAATTCCTTTAGATAAAAAACTTACAGGAATCAATTATCTAAAGTTTTGTATGTTTAACATCAACGTCATGTTAACAATTACTCAAAGTATAGGATTTTAAAATTATCAAAATATACATATCAGCGAGTAAAGAGCGTTTATAGTATGGTACACTTGAAATAGTAAATCATATTTTCACTTTGATTTAATGTTTCTCTGTTATCTGTTAGCTCCAGTTAATGTTATATTTGCATTTTAAAATGTATTCTTAATTTAAACAATGGGGTATTTTCCATTTTTTTAAAATTCAGTTTTGGTGATAGATATCAAGTAAAGTTATTATTTTAACAATTACTGCATAATCAATTTACACCAAAACAATAAATTCTTAAATAAAAGTAAGAAATAAGAATACGCCCGACTAGACACAGATTTCAAATGATTTTATTTGGCGGGAAATAATTTAACCAATCATTTACAATTTTCGCTTAGACTGTAACTAACTTATATGAATGCCCAATTGTGTATTTACTTTATATTATTTTACCTATGACACTTCTAATTTTCTCAATATCTTGAAAATCAATAAATATTATAGACATGTATTTAGAAGGATTTGAAAGGTATTTATATTTGTTATTATCTAGAAGTTATCTTAAAAATGTAAACAAAATTTACGGCGAGGATTATGTGGCAAGATTTCTTGCGTGCCGCCAGCTGACACTTCTTGTCACAATACAAGTGAAAGAGATATATTGGTTAGATTTTTACTTTATCAATAAACTATTAAGATGGAGTTGAATTTTGTGAAAGGAGATTCGTCCAATTTGCCCAAAGTTGATTATGACTTGATTCTTTCTATAACAAAATTTGGATTTTTGAAGGGATGGGATCAAAAATATTGGAAGCTTGCCACCAAGTTCTTCGAATATCAATTTTTTCGGAATAGTTACAAATTTTTTTTCCGAAGCACTTATATTTGTGTTTCCACATATACCTTTTAAATGACATTATCTACTATTTGTAAATTACAGCAAATACCTCGATGAAAGAAACTAAAATGCTTCAAATCAACATGACGGCGACGTTAGAACACATCTGTCATTTGACTAGCCGTTGACATTGTTGTCATGTTTTGCTAAATATGTTTTTAAAAATCTAATCGGTATTAAAAATTATTTAAAATATTTAATAATTCACGCTTATTATTATTTTTTACATAAGAAAATTAAATTTCGTGGATAAATATATTAAAATTGATTTAATAAATAAGCTTTATACTCTTGTTTTCTTCAATTATCTTTGCTAGAACTAGAGAAGGAATTTCAACATGGCAACACCACACTGTTTTGTATAAAACCATTATATCAACAAATCCATACAGTCCAGCTACGTCATCGGCCAAACTACCTACGTCACCAATTTAAAACACCTGTTGCTCCACTTATTTTAACTTCTGTTTTCTCAAAAAATTGATAATTATTTTTGCGGAAATCTGTATTTGAAGGCTTGTTGCTTGTTTTGTACATATTCTATGACATTATTCAATAAAAAAAAGGAAAATACCACATTACAACAAATTCAATTTCCAATAATATAGAAGTTATGTAATCGACTTTCAGTGCTCTTAATATAAGCAATGGGTATTAAAAACAAGTATTTTTTATATTATGTATACAATTTAATATGAACATATTAAAACAGGTAATAGGTAATAAGTAGTAGTAAGTAGATAGTAAGTTTTGAAACTTCCGCTAATGATCATCTTGGTCATGATCACTTGGATGAATTTTGTTGTATCTATAATATATGAATAAAATTATAAACGATATTAACAATTTTTATTATTTAAATATAGTTTTACAAACATTCGAGTAAACCAACATTTATTTTTCAAAATTCATCAATATTTGATATTCTTGAAATGACTATTTGTAAAATATGTTAACATACGTTACGAATACGTGACATTTCAAGAACAAAATTATTGAACAAGAAACAGAATAAATGACCTAGGAAAATAAATAGACAAAACATTAAATAACTAATTTCATAAACATATTGTCAACTCAACAAAATATTATTTAAAATAATAAGCATTCGTTTTTTTTCTGAACGTTTAAAAGGGGTATTGTACCTTGAATAAAGTTGATTGGTTGAATTGTACTCCACGTGCTTTGAATAAAAAGTACATTTGTCAATTCAGTTTATTTTAAAATATCACATGAAAATACTATAAAGAAATAAAACAAATAATTCAAAAAAATTAAACAAGACACTCGTCTTCGAAAAAGCTAATTCGAACTAAAAGTAACGATGCCTTGGAGTCGTTTGGTGCCCTGTATTTAAATATTTAAAATGGTTGGAATGTGGTCAGTATTAGGAAAAACACAATTATTTTAAAATCTAACGTTTCGTCTTCATTTTAAGATACCTTCAAGACTATTTAATTTAATTAAGAAAACATAATTGCTATCAATTCAACAATGTAGATGGATGTGTAGATTGACTTGACCGTCTTTGTACTTATAAGTACTCATTCTATAGTTATTTGTTTACTGAACATTAAGAATATATATTTGCAATTCCATTTTCAAGCACTTTCATTTGATACTCCTCTATTGCAACTTTCAACAACTTTGGATTTTTTTATTTCGACAAAATGGCATCTACTATCACTCATTTTGGTATAGTTCCCTCCATTTCTATACTGCACTAAAAAAAATCGAAGCTGTCGAAACGTCATTAAGTAAGTTCCTACCGAAAACGCGATTTTTAAATATCTAATATTATTTTGTTCATCCTAATATGCAAAAATTTGAAGTACGACTATGTAGTACTCTTGTCAGCATGTAATAGCGCCGACTTTGACATTTTTATGGGCGGTTTTTAAGGCCTTTTTTATTCGCACAAAAAATGTGTATATGTATATTTCCATTGTTTTCATATACAGTGTCGCTCCCAGTATCAAGATGAATCGTTTGATGTTTGGCAAGAGAAAGAATTCCGCTACGGAAAAGGAAATTTGAAGTAAAAGTGACTAAACATAACCGTTAATGTAATAGTTTCAAAAATATCTCGAAAACCGTAAGATATACTATTGCCGCTATTTTGTATTTTTTTAAAATTATCATATACCTAATTTTCTTACTAAGGTGATTGAGGCAAATCTCAGAACATCTCATTTTACGAAATCTTTCGTCAAGGTAACACTTAACCATTATCACACATATAGACACGTAAACACATAACCTCTCCCTTTATCTTAGCTGCAATGGGGTAGAAAATAAACTACATTAGCATCTAATAACAGTAATAATTAAAACACTAGAACTAGAAGCTCGCTCGAAGAGTACAAGTCATTTTAACATGCGTAATAAATTTATTTCTACTTTAGGTACTTTACCAGGGGCGAACGAAGATCCGTCTTAAGTCTACTCGTATTTCGATTCGATAAGTTAAGCAAAGTTAGTTGCGGTTAATGTTTGTAAGGGTGACCTCCAGGAAAATACAGTGCTCTCTCCCCACCTTCTAGTGACGTGTATGTCACCGTGTATATCACCGTAGGAGCTATGCAATTTTAGGCGATAATTGCATAGTGGATACACCTTTTATTTTTTTGTGTCCTTTGTCTCACTGTAGCTCGTAAAATATTAGCACTACAAAATGACGTCACAACAGAATTGTAGAGAATTTAGTGCCCTACAAGATTGCTATTTGACCTTTTAATATGTGATTAACAGTTTACCAAATAATTCGCAAAACTACTTTTTGCATATTTTGATGCGTTGTAATTCATAAACGGATAGTTCACGAAAATGTCGCAGCATTAACAGCTCGCGAGAAATTTACGCTTAAATTATCTGCAACAAGTGTCATCATAATTTCTAAGATATTCAATATTTAAACCAAATACTTCATCCTATAAAAGTTAGGATGCCATCTGTAACTTTAAATATCTCCAAAACTATTAACTCTACATAAATATGTAATAAAACCAATTCATCCTCAGTGTATAAGCTTTATTTTTGATGTCCACCATTTTTTTCGCTGAAACTTCATTTATTTAACTCTATTAAGATATTTGCAAAGAAACAAAAATTTTACGAGTTTTTTTTTTTTTCGAAAATCCTTTTATAGTTTAAAACGCAATTTATTTCTAAAGCAAGTGTGTAAATCCTGGCTTCGTGGATAACTCTTAATGCCATTTAAAAAAAAGTGCGTAAACAGACAAAAAAAAATGAGCGTCTAGATTATGCTATCTGTTAACGAAAAACAGTATATGAGAATACATTTTTTTAATTACTGACTACTCACATTAACAAAATGATGACGTTTTTTGTAAAAAAAAAATGAAATGTGAGAAAGCATATTGTTTCTGTCATAACTTCTTTGTTTTTTATGCTATGGAAAGCCTACCATAGTCTTTCATTTTCATTGTTAGCATTTTTGGCATAATTACCATATAGTTTCTAAGATATTTAACATTTAAACTAAATACTTCGTTTTATAAACATTCGGACGCCATTTTTATACTTCCAGTTTTCGAAACCATTAACTCTACAGAAATTAAAAAAAAAACAAATTGATTTTAATCTACTATCTGTGGTGTGTTTATGTTTATGTTTATGTTTAGTTCAGTAGCTTTTTCATTCATTTTTAGCATGTTTTCGCTTAATGTAATATTTTTCGAGATATTTGACGAAAATCATTTTGAAGTACCCTTTTTTTTTTCAAGCTAAAATATCAGTTTTCAAGTCGTTATAACTTAAAGACTATCGATTTTTATGAAAAGTTGCATAGAATATTTTCTTCTCAAAATTTTATCATCTTTTAGCTTCAATGTTTTTGTTTTTTTAGGTGCCACTCCCTGAAAAGGCATCAAAAGGCATTCGGCTCTTATAAATATAGAAACTTTTCTTTAATGCATTTACTATTATGTTGCCAAAAATGAAAGAAATCTAATTCATATGACATCATCCATTATAAGTCAAAACCTCTGTTACTGTACTATATAGGAAATCTTATATTGTTCTCGTGATTTTATTTTGAGAGTTAAAACTATTCAAATTGTTTTTTGGCAAGTCTCAAAGTATCTAAAATAAGAAAATTTCAAAATTTATGTTAGTAAAAATTTCTTCACAAAATTTCCTGAATCTGTCTCCATCAATGCATATTGAAATATCAAAAAACTAGCTTATTTCGCTTTACAATTTGTTATTTTATCTATTTGTTTATTTTGATGAGCTGATTGAATGAAAAGTATCTCCACAGATGGATAGGATAACTCTAGTAACAATTAATCTAAACGTGCGAATTTTAATACAATTTAATAGAGGGAAAACTGATACTCGTGACTGCATAAACATGATCGTTTTCTGTGACAATAATGGCAATATAATAACAATAAAGGCAAAAGCTCGAAGGCACCGAGTCCTCAAACGCGGCAATTGGGTTTTTAGGTTAAAAGCTCGGCAGGAGCGTAGCTCGCATTTAGCAGGAATGGCATGCTGTGGTATGCAGTTTAGCCTTGAATTCGTTCGCTGCACTTGCACTTCCCGCTTGCGCCCCGCTCCCCTCCCTTCGCCCCCTCGCGCCCGACACCCTGGCCGCAAATCGTGAAAAATAACACACACACCGAGCCGGCGGCCAAATAGTAAATAAAGCCTCTGTATTATGAGCTGCTGTAACATATTTAGTGAGATGGATATCAATTGCCCCGAAGTCAAAGAAACTAAAATGGCAAACAGGACTTTTTGTTGAGTATGAGGTAAAATCAAGAGACTCAAATAGTAGCGAATGCAAATGAAAATGTGGCAGCTGCGAAACATTTCATGTGCTGCACTTGTTGAGTGTTGTGATATTTATAACTTATAAGTTAGTATGAATACTGGTTTTATGTTAATAACAATGTTAAATAATAATATCAATTCCATTAATTGTTCATAAGTAGAGTGCGGTGGTCGATTTACTCCCTACTGATAGCCTAATAATCATCATTAGTAGTAGAAGTAAACTCAAAGGTTTCAAATTGTAGCGAATGCAAATGAAAATGTGTCGGCTGCGAAACGTTTCATATCCTGCAACGGTTCAATGTAGATATATTTATAAGTTGCTATGGATATTGGTTATATGCTAATAACAATGATAAGTTGTGATATCAATTTCATTGATTGTTCATAAACAGGCCTTGCACTAAGTGTTAACCATCTAGGGCGAGTTACAGCAACACTCGGTTAGTCCTAACCCCGTGTTAAAAGAGGTACCAATACCAATACCAATGGTACCTTGTACCAATACGCTAACCTTGAATTTTAAGGTTACCGGGCACATTTAACCCCGTAAGACTTAAACTAGGGGGTAGTTGAATTGTTGGATAGTAGGTCACATAATGTTAGGTTAAAACAATAAATGAACTGACGGGAATACCTACAAAAAGATGGCGGTGCAGACAATGTCGCTATTCTGTGCTTATATTTAGTTATTTCTGCGTTTGTTAACACCGGGGTTAATTCAGATGGTACAACTAGAGAAATTTTTAAACCGGTATTATATTTTATTACGGGATTAGCTTAACACCGAGGTAGGGTACAACTCGCCATTAGACTCATTAAATTTAGTTGCATTGGCGTAATTTCAGCATTTTTATTGGGTAGGCAGGGATTTTGTCCAATTGTATTGAAAACCTGTGACTTGATTGGCATAATTGTCATACTTATTATTTTTTCAGGAAGAATTTCGGAATTCACCAGATTTGCCTTAAACAATTTAATGCTCTTTCAAAATATTGGGTGGGCAGTTGCCTACCCTTGCCTCCCCCGAATTACGCCTATATTTAGTTGTAACACGATCAAGTTTGTGAAGGTTGTAAACAAATCTTATACACGTATTTTGAATTTTTTTGTTGGCTATCTTTATCTCGTTGCAATAAAGCAGGGCAATATACTATGTCACAATACGCTAAATATGAAAGAATCGGAGATCACACAATTTTAATTTAATATCATTACTCAAAATATCTTTATGAATCGAAAGAATTTTTTAGTTTACAAAATGGTTTTTGCAATAGATATATTTCGAAAATCTTAATTCAACATATAAATAAATACCTAAATTTTTGCAATTATCGATAGGGTTTAAAGTTGAGTTATTTTATAGTCCGTGTTTTGAAAAATAAATTCCCTATTTTTACCAAATAATCAAACTTGAGTTTTGGAGTCGTTTAAAACTAGTCCATGGGATTTATATATATTGGATATGGATATGGTATCCATATCCCATATCAGAATTAATATTTTTCGCAGCCTGAATGATTTTTGTCAATGTATACCGGATGATTTTTTTAGTTGGTACAGCACCTTTTCCTTGCTTATTATTAAAGACAGAGTTTTGAAATTTTGCAGGCATACTTAGTGATATTTTTTGCATCTAATGCACATTTTTCAATTTTTCTGCTGTTTCCCGTCTAACCGGAAGTGAATTCAACTTTCGATTTTCAAATGAAACACTATAGTTTTTCTTTTGAATTTCAAAACTAGATTTTTTTCTGAGTTAGAATATGTAAAAAAAGTATTAGGTTAGAGAGGAAAGTTCTTGAGATAATGCGATTTTAAGGTTTCAGGTGTTGAGAAGCACTAAAAATCGAGTTACCTATGGAATGATTTTGTGGGAGATTAAAATTGCCGTCAAAACGTAGTAGGCGCATGTCAAGTCAATAGAAGTTTACGTTGTCGTCTTTGAATTTGGCATTTCAAACAATAAAAAACAAACAAAACAATAAACACTTTTATTTCAAACAGTGACAAAAATTTAAACATGAAGCTGCAATAACAAGGAAATTATCACAATTAATTTGCAAATAAGCGACCATTTTGATCTAAATACTTTTCAACTCTTCTCTTGACACTTTCTGTTGTGTTTTCAATAAACTGGGGGTTCACCTCTTGGCAGATTTCACGAACACGTGTTTCCAAAGCCGCTCTTGTTTCGCATTCGAATTCATAAACATTATCTTTAATGTGACCCCATAAAAAATCCAATGGATTGAGATCCGGGGACCTCGCTGGCCATCTAATCGGCCCGGAGATTCCGATCCACCTGTCCTCAAAAATAACTGTTAGATTGCATTGTGAAGTGGGGATCCGTCTTGCATAAAATAAATTTCTCTAAGTGCAGCCAACGAAAGGAAATATGTTTTGGGAATAATACGCTGCATTGAGATTTTGATAAATAAGCCCAACTCAAACATTGAACTTCCAAACTATCTGAAAGTTGTTGGATTTAGTTAAGTGTCAGTTAACCGTGGACCAGTAGTGTGCGTTATGTCGATTGAAAATGCCGTTATGGTAAAACTGGCCTCGTCACTTCAAATTACTTTGCACCAAAACCCCGGATCTTCTTGATTTTTATCATGAACCATTCGCAGAACGCAGTTCGTCTAGGAAAATCTCCAGGAAGTAACTTTTGATGCATGGAATACTTATAAGGATGCTGCCCGTATCGTTTCGATATTTTCTAGATGGAGAAATATGATATGTCAAATTGCACTTCTAGTTGACGAATTGAAATACCTGAATTTTCCGTAACGGCCAATAGAATATTTAATTCATTATCTTCTTGCCTCGTTACAAAGCAAGTTCTGTTTCGTTCCACTTTAAATTGTCATGTTTTTGTTCAAGTTTTTAAATTTGTAATTATTTTTTTTTTAAATCGACGATCAAGTCTTATTTTTTCAGGATATTCTGCATTGAAACTTGAAACTACGACAAGTTGGTAAATATCTTTGACCATTTTGGTTAAAAATCATAAGGATGTTAAAGAAATCTTCATTTGTATAATCATTTTCCATTTTTTCACTAATTTTCTGTGAACTGACGCCAGAAAACTTTGAAATGCTAAATTCAAAGACGGCAACGCAAACTTCTATTGACTTGACATGCGCCCACTACGCGTTTTGATGGCAATTTTAATCTGCCACAAAATCATTCCATAGGTTAACTCGATTTTTAGTGCTTCTCAACACCTGAAACCTTAAAATAGCATTATCTTAAAAACTGTCCTATCTAACCTAATACTTTTTTACATATTCTAACTCAGACAAAATCTAGTTTTGAAATCCAAAAGAAAAACTATAGTGTTTCACTTGAAAATCGAAAGTTGATGTCACTTCCGGTTAGACAGGAAACAGCAGAAAAAATTTAAAAAGTGCATTAGATGCAAAAAATGTCACTAAGTATGCCTGCAAAATTTCAAAACTGTCTTTAATAACAAGCGAGGAAAAGGTGCTGTACCAACTAAAAAAATCACCCGGTATAAGTAATAAATTTGCATATCATCGGCATATTGATATGACCGACAATATTCTAATTATTTATACAAATCGGCCGTGCAAATCGAAGGGAGTAATGGTTCAAGAGCACTCCCCTGTGGAACTCCTTGATTCGTATTGATAAATTGTGAAAAATTATTCTCTCCCATGGATGTAGTTTTGAAAAAGTGATACAGCTAACGTACTAAATCGAAAATAGTATAAATTGGTACAGAGAGTATTATGATTTAGAGTGTCAAATGCCTTACTGAAGTCTAAGAGAATATCTACATGACTTGACGTTTGCTTTCCTCAAGTATAGGTAAGCTTAATGTCGGAGACTGAGAGTTTTGCCATATTTAGGCACGTGCATAGAAAAAATTGTAAATGAAATATGCTTAGTACAAGGGCGACTTTCTTCAGTGGTTGCGCACAGTTTCTGGGTGGGCATCAAGATAATTATAACTCCTTTTTTATACAGTAACCATTTTCAAATCTAATAACATTTTGGCTCACTAAGCTACATAAATAAAGTGTAATGGGGAGGTGGGAGTTTAGAAACGAATATTTGTCTGAGGGGGTTTCATGAATGTTATAAGATGCTACAAGAGGAAGGAGGGTGGGGTAAAAAGTGGCACAATTTACACATGGTATTTTTTTAACAGCCCCCACTCTAATATAACAAAACTTCCCTGAATTATAAAAATGTGTTCGTAGCTACTCTTTGAATCGAGTAAGCAAAAAAATATATTTATCTCAAAGAAAAAGATAGTCTGGCAAATTATAATTATGTTAGCGTTACTATGGTGTGAAGGTTGTAATTGTAGAAGATAGTACTATAAATTTCACGTAGTGAACCCATGAAAAATATTTTAGTTTGATCTAGAAAAGCCGCCTTTTAAAAACCATCCTGTACTTGCATAGACTGAATTGAGTCGTCAGTCAAATAGTCTACCTTTAAAAATCTATTTATGAATAGCATGTTAATTTTAACTCGCAGCAATCCATTTAAACATTTTGACAGTTATTTCAAGGACGGCATCGACATTTTTCTTCGTAATTAAATTCATGTCATATTTAATATGAATATATCAGATGCAGGAGATAAAATCTGTTGTTCTTTTCGAACATGCCCACTATGTCCAGACCTTTTTACACCTAGTATTAAAATGTGTTGCCGTATTTGCATATAAATTTGTCGCGTTCTAAATACCAAATATAGTTCAGTCAAATAAGCGAATAGCCTAGAAAAATTAGACTTAAGAACAAAAATAGCTTGAGTGTAAGGTTATATTACCAGAATGATCCATAAATGGGGTTTTATTCAATACCCAAGAAGTTCGAGCCAAAATATTTAAGACAAACACCCTCAAGGTAGCAAGTGAAAGGGCAAAAATCAGTTTTGTGCAAATATCTCGAAAACTATTGATTTTAGTAAAAAAAATCTATGTCACATTTAAAGTTTATTAAACCATCTTCCATGCATTATTGTTAGAAAGTAGTAATATTAAATTTTAAATAACTAATTGTCATTGTCATAAGAATTATACATTTCCCTATTTTACTCCCTATTCGTGTTTTCGTGATTAACTCGAAAACTAAGTATCCTAGAAATGTGTAATGAAAAGTTTAAGCTTATTCGTGTGTGGTTAAAATTTTCTATGTTGCTGCCGATTTTGAATTGAAAAAAAAAAGTATCTATTGATTGTACTAGTACTCCAATGTAAATTAATCCATTTTATAACATAGATTCTATCATTTGTAGAAAATAAAGCGATCGCCAATCGAAGACGGGCGATTTCGGTAGCAGTTGCTATAGTTATATGCCCGGTTTGCCATGTTTTTCTCAAGACGGCGACTTGATAACTTTCGAGATATTCTCAAAAATATAAAATACATATATTTTCGAGTTTTTTATTCGTTTTTTTAGTCTAACTCAGTCAATTTATGATGTAGAGAAATTATAATAAAAATGAAATTCTTAAAGCTCAAGCTCATTAATAATGACATTTTTTTTATCTGTAACGCTTTTCGATATGATCACGAGTAAGAGCGCTTCTAGAGAAACTACCATTTTTCGGTTCTCGCTTAATTTTTATTGCGAGGAAATAAAACAAAAACCAAAATGTGGGGAAAATTTTGGCTCGAGATATTCGCGAAAAAACTATATTTAAAGTCATTTTTTCAAGATAGCGTTTGACTCCTAGCGGTTAACTGGCAGATTTTGATTTCATACATCTACAAGCTAGAGATCTCTAACTAAAATTGAAAGATGAAACTACAAATGTACATCTGTCAATAATTCTAATGTAGCTACAATAAGAGCTGCAGTGAGTATGTAGAAAGTATGTAGAAAGTGTCCAGATCAAACAACATCATAGCAAACTTCAATGGTGATTTAAAATCTTGCAGAACCTTCCCTTTGAGTAATTGAAAAAAAAAAGGTTTCAAGTATATAAATGTTTGTATGTATATGGTTATTCAGTTTCTTTATTTTTGTTATTATCTTAAATAAAAAAAAAAAAATTGTATGGGAGTTGAGGGGTTGTATATATATTAGGGTGGTCCTTAGCTATGCTTGATGATATTTTTTTTTACAATTTTTTCAGCTTCAGCCCCTAAAGTTTTTCCAATTATTTAAAAAATGAAGTATACAAAAATTCAACTTGATCGAATAACGCTAACTGTGGCCCAAGGCAATTAAAATTCACCATCAGACGCAATTTTCATCTATTTTCAATAACATCTCGTGAACTACTGATTAAACATAAACACACCAAGCACACATAGCCAAGGCTGTGCCGAAGGGGGTTACACATTTGGAAAAACGCAGACATACACCCACACCCACCGGTGTTGTCAATACCGGGGCTGGGGGTCGAACCCAGAGCGCGGTAGGCAGTCGATCAGCATATTCGCCACTCAATACGCCTTAACCGATTGAGTTACCGCGCCGGTAACATCGAAATGTTACACATACATAACACAATCCCACAAAAAAAAAAGTTCAAAGCAGCGAACCAGACCCATGTACCCCTATGTATTTTCGATCGCTGAATCCGAATCCGGGGTCAAAAAAAAATCGTACACCCCTAAAATCATTAGCTAGAGCCAAAAAACACCCCTGAAATGGGATAAAAAGAAGATTAAGCTACGAGAATAGTTGTTACTTCTTAATCAATCGAATTATACAAATTAAGGTTAAACAGCAGCGTGCATACAATAGATATGAAACACACCCCCAGGGAGGGCGAAAACTAGCCCCCATATATAAAAAAATCGATCCAAAACAGCAATGACTGCTGAAAAGGCTCGAAATGTCTAAGTTTTATTAAAGTGTTAAGAAACTACATCAGGTCCGACGTAATCTTCATAAACTGCCTCTATAGGGTTGAGAACAACCACCCTCGAGTTCAAAGGACACGAGAAAAACAAGAAAAAACGTGAAATCCAACAGGATTTCTATTTTCATGGATGCTATGATTGGCTGAAATTGCGTAGTACTCTAAAATAGAACCAGAAACTTACGTACCATCAACATCCTACACTGTCAACCCAAGATTTAACTATAAAAAGTTACAGTGACTTCTAGAAAAATTCGAAACACCTGCGTTGCGTGGAAACGAGAAGAAACTAGACTATGTTCGACGATGTGCTTGAAAACTACCCCCCAATACAGGATTTTCCATTTAAAAAACAACCTTCATTGTTATATATGCAAGCAATTGTTTTTTTAATTGCGTTTAAAAATTATATATACAACCCCACAACTTTTATATGAAACTTTTTTTTAATTTCCAATAATAACGGAAATAAACGGGTCAATATAATGAATAACTCTGTACCTAACTGACGGGAACTATCTCGATATGTACTATAACTATAGTTGCTATTTACTTTTTTACAAACTCAGTGTCAAAATACCTCACCGTCGACACTATACCAATTTATGCTCGTCCAAATGCCGGATTAAAAATAGTAGTAATAGCCTGCAAACGTCGACTTATTTCCTAGGATGATATAAACAATAAAACTGATATAGCCCGATGTTATGATGGTAATAAAATTATTCTCATACACAAATAACACTGTTCCTTTGTTCACGCAGCGGAAAACAAACAGGAAGGTGAAGTTTTATCGAAAACATTCTATAATTCTGTTTTTTTCTTTATGAAATCATATATTGGGCGTGGTTAAATGTGGCATTTTTTAAGTATTTCGTTAATATCGTATATTATGTAAATGATTTACCCTTTTGGTGGATTGTTGCTTTTTGTGCATTGACTTATCTAAAAAATAATGTGAAACCATTTTAAATGCCGCCATCAATATCTTAAAACATAAAGAAAAATATAATAAACCCAATCAAACTGAGATATCAAAATTTTGCTCGCTATTCAGAAGGATAGTTAAAAGTCTGAGGATAGTTAAAAAATATTTTCCATATCTTGGGCAGTTTATACAATGTATGATGTGATATTAGAGAATATTATTTAGGTATTATGCAAATGTGATATGATATTTACTATGCCATATAACAAAGTTTACTTCAGATTTTTGCTATGGTTTTCTCTAAGATATTTTTGCAAATTTTTTATAACAGTTTCCTCGAAAGTTACAAGTTCAATAGGAAAAGTATTTTACCGTGCTATTTAACATAGTTATAGTAGAAAATTCAAATTTTAAGTCTAATACACTCAAAGAAATAGTATGGGTAAATTCAACAAAAAGAAATGGTTAACTAACAATATCGTTAATTTTGTTAAACCAAACTATATGGATGGTATTTTTAAACAAGAAGTGATTGTTATTTTAATTAATAAAAAGTTGTCGTACAACAAAACAAACATTAACTTAAAAAATAGATGAATAAGACTATTATTTTGTTCGTCTGACTATTATTTTGTTGAATTCTGTCAAATTAAACTAGTTAATAGTATATTTTATTTTTAACTATTATTGAATTGTAATTCTAACCCAGTATTAGTTCGCTGTATTATTGTACTTGGTAGACAAACCAATATTATTGTCGTCTTCTAGAAGTTCTAAAAGAATTACCATAAAATTTGCTTGCTCTGTAGTCTATTACAGAAATTATTCCCAGATGACGCCACATACAAATCACTGACAATAATCAATCATGCATTATCTTATACTCTTATGAATTTATAGAAAATTAATAACATGATTGCATTGTTCAAATTCTCTCAGGGATCATCGATATATTTGAATGGATCTTATAAACGATCTCTAATCTTTGGTTTGGGTGGTCTGATGTCTCAATACTGAGATTCTGGCTAACCAAAAAAAACTTCATCATACAATAAAGTGTAGATCAACCTAAAAATTAGTTGGTGAACAAAAAACAAAGTCGTTGTACTATTTAATTGTAGACCAAATTGAAAATGGTTAGAGAACATAAAAAAATGTCATTGTACTATTTAATTTGTTACAAGAAGATATGATTATTAAACTACTATTTGTTTACGAAAACAAATAAAGTTGTATGACTATTCTTTTCTGATTGATTTAACTATGAAACTAGATAGGCGCGATTTCATATGCTCTTTTTGGTTGAATTTACCTATAATTTTCTTTGAGTGTATACATTATATAGATACATTTCTTTGAATTCAGATAAATTTTGAATTGAGGTAATTTTTGTTTAAATAGTTATAAAAAAGTGTCCTATTTGATTATATAAGAAATTAAAAATGAATGAAGAAAATTTACTGTCAAGAGACACTTATAAGTCATTCACTGAATTCACTACCTACACATGCATGTTATTCTCTGTGTAATTATTTAGAATATCTTTGAATCTCACAAATTATTCAAATCTGAAACCAAATAAAAAAGTTATAAGGGTGTGTTCATCTTAAGTGAGTCACACTGTATATTTAAGGAAATGTATAGAATTCGACAAAATATTACGTTAGTAATACGTCCAGTGTTGTGAAATAAAGATTGTTTTGTCAATGTGATTTATTACCAGACCACGGTAAACCGCTTTGATAGAGAAATTTCAGATATCTAATTAATTTATTCATTAATTATCGATCTTCGCTGGCGAATATCTTGGAAACTATAACACACAGGAAGAAAATGGATATAAACATTCTTGTAGGAAATTAATTACCTTTAATTTTGAGGAGAATACTTTTTTCAGTACGACACATCGTTTACGAGTTATAAGCGAAATACCGAAAAAAGGGATATTTCCACCCCCCTCCCCCCTGAAGCGGGGACTTTTAGTATGTTTACCTCCTGACTACCCCCGATACATTTTTGAACCCCTTATTTGACTGAACTATACCAGAATCGCTCATAAAATGAATTATCGTTATATATTTCTAAAGGACTCTACCAAATCCTTATGAAAATTGGGTTTCGGCGAATTTGGCTGAAACTTTGTGAAAAGGTAGTTTAGGGGGTGCTGATCAAAAGTTCTCGTTGGCCAAACCCTCTAAAAACTAGTCTGCGACCTCAACGGGTCAGGGAAGGTCAACACATCAACTTTTCATCAACTGATCTACTAAACTAAACTACCTTTTCACAAAGTTTCACTCAAATTCGCCGAAACCCAATTTCCATAAGGATTTGGCGGAGTTCTTTATCATATTTTTTACCTTTAGGTTATCATATATATATTGATTCAACATATAATGTGTGTTGTTCAGGATAGGAAGTTTTCAAAGTTATCTTTCTTAACAAGGTATTTCCAAGAATAATATCTACTATTTAATTGAATTAAATAAAATAACAGAATAAGTGCCCGGCCCTGAAGAAACCGCAGGAAACCATGTACTTCCTACCACATTAGCTTAATTTCTACTGGCATCACGACCAATAATATACCATAATAAATCAGTTGTAAATACTGCAGCCTTCCTAATTTTAGAGGTAAAATTGTTTCCAATTACACGAATCATTCAACCGAGACCAAGTTCTCGTATATCGTACATTATATAATTATATGTTATTAAACAGTAGCATTAAAAGTGTGAAATTATTCCATGTTTTTATTAAATAGTTACCAATTAAATTGTTGTTTATTATTAATGACATAAAACGCATAACAATTATCTACTTTCATGGCGTTTACATTCGTTTCGAACTGCAATAAATACCCAACGCAACATACAAAAATAAACATTTTTTTAATTGACACAATTGGTTGATAATTTATATGTCTGTTTACGTACGCTATTTTTGATTAAGTAATTCAATTAATAATGATAATTGTTTCCTAGTATTTCCGAATTAATTATTGTTTCGCTACTGATTATATTTATCTGAGTATACGAAAATTGAAAGGACCCCGCACACAATACATGGGTTTTGCGGCTCCGGTCAAATTTCGTGAAACTCTGGAAAATAGTAGTTCTCAGTGAGTAGAAAAAAAGTCTAAATGAGTGCGGGTCCAAACCCCATTGTTCCGAGATAAGGCCAGCTGAATTCGGACCAATCGATATGTATATTTTTTTCACAGAAGCCTTTAAAGTAGCAACTTTATGCCCGGGGCAGGTGTAGAAAGTTGCTATTTTAAAGGCTACTGTGAAAAAAATAGATACAACCCTAGGGAATAAAGAGAGACAGCCCATAGCCTGTGAGGGGGTGGGGTTAGGGGTAGGTTGATTTTTTAATAACAAATGATTGTAAATAACAAGAGCAATCGAACTACCCCACTGCCAGGGTGTCCGGAGGGTGCGATCTGACTCCAGATTTATGATCACTATAATTCGAAAACCCTTTCGGCTGTTTCTTAGAGATATCGGAAAATTGATCCATTTTGGGAGAGCCTTGATTCATTTTAGGAAACAAATGACCAATTATGTGTCACCATATCGATAATCTGACCCCAGATTCGTGATCAGCGTCTTCGAAAATTCTTGGTACGAGTATAGGCGGATTTTGAACCATGAAAACGGTATTTGAATATTCGCGATTTTTAGCGAACAGAATATTTGGTGGTCGCAGCGCTCAAGCAGCTCTAGCTCAAAACCAGAATATTTTTGAGCTTGGCGCCCATTCAGACTTTTGTACTACTATTCCGAGAGTCATGTGGATTAGCCTACTGGTGGTTAGGTAGGGGTGGTTTCTAGGGGTTAGGTGGGTTAGAGGGTTGGTGGTTAGATCATTTAGCCCGCTTGTGGTGTGGAATTTAATTCTTTCAAGAAAAATAAGCGATTAAACTCGCTGTTCCCAGGGTCAGGTAGGTTAGCCTTCTTGTGGTTTAGAAGGGGTGGTTTCTAGGGATTAGGTGGGTTATGGGGTTGGTGGTTAGGTGGGTTATGCCGCTTGTGTTATGGAATTCAATAATTTCAAAAAAAATAAGCGACTAAACTCGCTGGTCCAGGGTTAGGTGGATTAGCCCGCTTGTGGTTTGGTAGGGGTGGTTTCTAGAGCTTCAGCTGGTCTTATCTCGGAACCAATGGGGTTTGGAGCTTCGCGCCCATTTAGACTTTTTTTTCTACTCACTGAGAAGTACTATTTCCCAGAGTTTCACGAAATTTGACCGGAGCCGCAAAACCCATGTATTGTGTGCGAGGTCCTTAACATTTTTATGTTGTTTAAAAATTACATACCAACAACATTCAAAACAATATGCTTTCTCAAAATGTTGAGGTTCCCTTCCTCTCATAGGGAGGGAGAGCTAATTGGATTTAGTTCTTGGTACAACAGTTTTTTGGTTTAGAAATGAATCGTGAAAACCATTTTTCTATTCCTGAGACACCTCCGGAAAGACAGGAACTAGCGAACATTTAGACTACATTAAATTCATTCCAGCTTACATCAAGAGAAAGTATAAGAAGTTTCTATATGGATTTTTGTCATATATAATATCATAAGGGATATCATTTTGTAGGCAAAATTTAGTGATTATTAAGAGAGTTTATTGGTTGACAATTTCGCGATTGACATTGACAGATAAAATGAGCCGTCAGGCGAGTTATTTTTGTCAATGTCAAGAGTGAAATTGCCAAAGCAACAAACTCGAGTAGAACAATCATTAAATTTTGCCAGACGAAATTATATCACGAATGGTATTCGTCATGTCTATTTCATGAATAAAAATTTAGGCAAAGGAAAACAAATTTATTAGATATAGGAAGTAAATTTAAAAAAATAAATAAATAGATCACCAAACCTTGAACATTTGGGGCCATTATTCTCGCACATTTTTTACAACTGACTTGAACTGACGTTTGCAAAAATTATTGTAATGACGCCAACTTGTTGAATCGGTTACTATGTTTTTAAAAAACAAAGGAAAATTTACCGCTGAAAAACAGTTTGGTTGCTTCATTGGTTAAGCAAGCCTGGCAAAATTTTAAATGTTAAATTTTGTCGATGCGAAACTATTTTTTGATTAAAATGATTGATTTTGTTTGGACGAAATTTATGATGATAAAACACTAAGTATTCGGAAAATGTGGCCCTTGTATATTTTTAGCATGTTACTTTGGGCGTTGTTTAGAAATGACCGCACCATAGTGGAAGCAGTGTTTGTCGCCATATGAAGAAGCTCAGGCAACGTATTATACAGATTGGTCCATCCAAATACGAACATAGACGCAACATGTCCAGTTGGCGTTCGCCCGCTGATTGTAATCAATTCAAGATACGACAATTTACTCTGCGAGACTATTAACAAGATTATGTTCAATGCTGGCTCTCCAGATTTCTGCTCTGCCTGTATATTTCCCTCTCTATATTTACAACTGTCGAGTGTCCTATTTTTTAAATAATGCTGAGTAGTTTCTCTTTTAAATTTTGTTTGGTTGTCAAAAGTTTTTACTAATTTTATACACTTCAATTTGAAATTATTCTTATTGTAGAGGATGCGATTGCTACAAATAATTAAGGAAAATCTGCCATGTACAATAAGGTCAATTTGAATAAGTTAAATTATCTAATTTTAATACTAATTTTCTATTTGTCTGCATTTCTGATTCTACTTTTACAGATTTTGAACTGAATTATCCCTCAGAAATTAAAATCCATAGGCTTAAGATTAGGAGATATAAACAACAACTTAATTAAGCACTATTACGACAAACCATTTTCGATCTACTTTACAATTATGACATTTCATCTGGTTGAAAGTAAAATTCTACACATCTGTAATCGAGTTCCATAATTGATGAATCAAAAAGGTTCCTCCATTTAATAACTTGAAGATTATCTGTTGACTACCATCTGCGATTTTGATATATAACTTCATTTGTGTTGTTTCTCAAAACTTTTATCATTCACAAACCTTCGCTGAATCCTTATTAGATTCAAATCTTCAATTTAATATCTTCATCTCCATCTGCATGTCTGTAAAAATTTGGGTTTAATAGGATGTAAATTGTGTTGAATTTTCTCTCTTTCAAATTTTACTTTTTAGGTTAACAATTAATTTTAAAGCCATGACCTATTTACAAGTGAAGATTGCCATGATAAGTCGCCAAGACCATTTCATCAAATCGATTGATTTTGAATCTTATTGATCTTAGCAGTAAATTTTATAGCTCCTTCTCTAAAGGAACGTACATTATCGTCAAAATTTAACTATTTTCAATATTATGTGTTATGAATTGTTACTTTCAAAGGAACATTTTTGACATTTTATTCTCATTTATCAATTGTCTTTGTTGAACAGGTCGATGAAAAGGTATTTTCTAACTCTAATCTTTATTAGTAATTTTCATGATAATAAAACTGAATTTTTTTATTTTTCCTCTTACTTCTTTCATCACAGCAGGCATATCCTTTACAATAAAAATAATTTCAGATTGTGAAAATATAATTTTTTGGAAGTACAAGCGATGAACATTTGGCATTCATTGTATAATTTTTTTTTCAAATGCTAGGATGTGTCTTAAAATCCCTTTTCTATAAGTAATATTTCAAGGATGTTTTGATATTTACCTTGTATGTATATTCCTTCAAACATAGTATCAAGCTCACCTGCAACAGAAATTAAAAAATTAGAAACGAAATCGAAATAAACTTCAGTAACTAAAATATACCATATTATCGATTTTTTTGTAAATTTCGATTTAGTTAGGACAACTAGATCAAAAATTTTGATTATTGTTTGTAGTAGTAGATACTGTTACAAAATTGTCAACTTTCAACAGCACTGATTCTCAGTAACGATGTATTTTGTTGAAGGTTTTGTAGAGGTATTAAACCTTTACAGTATCATTTTAGTGAGCGGGGGAATGTCTTTTTTATTTAAACCAATTCATCCATTTTACCTGATAATGGAAAGGTGTGGTCGGTTTTAAATAATGGTTTGTAACTGGTTATAAAAAAACTAAAATATTACAATTTATAAAACCCTTCCTAAAATTTTACTTTTTTTATATCCAACGCATTTTGGCCCCTTGTAAGAACGAATCTGATATATAGTATCAAGTGATAACCTTCACCTAACCAAAAGAACAACGAAAAAAAAATTGTATGTGGAAATAATTGTTTATCTGAGTATAATAATATAATATTTGAAATCGTGTACCCCAAAAACCCATAAAACAATATGCCGCATCGGTACAGGCGGTGGTAGGGGGAAGTTAGTGGGGGAGTAAAAATAAAATTTGAGGCCTTTGGTTCTTGTATACACACTGTCACAATTTTATTTTTTTCACTCCCTCTAATAATGAGGTGGGGTTGGTAATGCCAAAGAAATTTGTGTGACCTTAGCTTCCCTTATATATACTAAATACCAACTTTATGGACTCTTACTTGCTTGATTTACCTATTTACCCCCCATTTACCCCAATTTATCCCACAACTCTTCAACGGAATAAGATCAAAATATAATCTAGTTCCAGATCTCGTTAAAATACATGCGTGTCCCAAATTTCAAGTCAATGTCTTAAACGGTTTCAGAGTAATCGTGCGCACAAGAAAAAGTTACAGACAGACCGACAGATAGACCGGCAGAATGACAGAGATTTTTCTTTGCTCAAATTTAAAATCTCGACGTTTCATGACATTTTAAGTCTATTTGAACAATAAGAATGAAAAACAAATTATTTTGCGTTACCATACTTCCACTGGATGTTGAAATAAAAATGTCCAATATCTTTTACAATATAAAACAGATAAAAATAAAAAATCAGGGGTTAATAAGCTCTCTTGTGAGGAACACACTAGCAGTTACATCGACTCTACAGGAAAGGCATTAGATAAACCGGAGGTTTTATATTATTTAATAAAATTAATATATCGGAAAACGACTGAAAATTGAACTTTTAGAGATTAAAAACATCCAGTAGCTTTCAATATGTTTGGTGATAATTGTAAATAGTTTATAATCCAACTACTGTTTTCATGTTGACTAAATTATTTGCAACTTTATTTTATTCTGCCACTGTACTATGTTTGTAAAAATTACTGTGCCATCCATAAAACTCACGATATTACCATTTGATATTAATACTAAAAAATAATTGCCCCGATACCGTACCTTGAGGTATATCCTTATTCAACTATGCGTTCATTATTTCTAACTCAATTTGACAATATTGTTTCCTTTCCTTGAGTAATTTTTGAATAGAAGTAAAAAATTTCGTAGAAAACCAATGTCCACCAATGCTACTAATAGTAGTGGATGATCCATAGCATCAAAAGTTTTGCGAGCTCAGGATTAGATAAATTATTGGAAATATACAGTCCAGTTACTGCACTATCTTTCTGTAGCTCTTTTATTTAAATAAATAGTAAAATGGTTCAAAAGCAGGATTACATGACATACAGAAAGCACAGTCTAGGATTATTAAGAGATATATGTGATCTAAAATGAAGCGCACAAAGTTCTACTCCATTTTTTAAATGAAGCACCTGGAATATTTTGTGATTTTAAATCACCAAGTAGTGCTTCTTCACTCCACTATAAAATTCTATGGGTCTCGATTGTAACGTTTCCAAGTTTCTGATTATTTGCTTTAATTTTGCCTTCATGCAAGCCAATACTAAAAAGATTATACTGTTCCCAAACTTTAACCTAATTCAATAAATTGTAGGAAGCGCATCGATAAAGCCTTAAGGATACTTCTATTGAAACTAATATACTGCAATACTCAGGGAAATCAATTTACTATGACATGTTGATTTTTTTTAATGAACCGTCAGTATATTATCTCATTATCTAATTTAAAATTGTATTCCCTTTTACTTTTGTAACTCGTCTTGAGGAGATAAAATTTCCGACAATTAAATACACTTTGGCACTGTGATAACAACGTTTCTTCAATTATTACCAGCCTCAAGACATATATAATCGCCATGGGCAGTGCCCGAGTGCAATTATTACGGCTCTCAAATGGTGTCTTGACACAGACAAAGAGTATAACTGGGCTTCTTCACGGCAGCGAGTCTGCATAACATCTTTTTTCTCCTTCCTGTGCCTTGTAATACACTTCTGCGAGCCCGTCCGCTTCAACCAGCAGCTTCGAGCAGCATTTTACAAGAAACAGGATTTTTCGATAGGCTTATGAAGCAATCCGTACAAGGACATGTGATCGAGGGGCAAATAAATGACTATCGTTATGGCATGTTTCCGCTATAACGACGGCTCGCAGCAGCGAGAACCGCGAGTATTCAAGGCCATAGGTCTCGGTTGGCGTTGACCCCGGCCATCTCGAATCGCGGCATAGAGGGGCGGGGATGAATTGCACTGAATGCGGATTTTTTAGGCTTCGATGAGACAAGTGCAATATAGGCCAGCCAGCTTAGAGAGAGACAAATTGAATGTAAACAAAACTTTTTATAACATGCTTTATTATTATTTAAGTGTACTAAAAAGAAAAGATAATAAAAAAAAATAAAATTAATTGTCGCGCGCGAGAAGTTCATACAGGCATTGATTTCATTTGACAGAGATTGTAAGTACCTAGTACACTTAAATAATAGTAGAAGTTTGTTTTTAAAAAGTTTTTTTAACCTTTAATTTTATTTTTATTAAATTTATTAGTTACATCTTAATTATTATATATTCATTGCGTCGTCCTTACTTACCGGATACTTCGCCATTTATTAGAATACAACGTCCGAGTGTTAAAACTAAAAAGACACACTTTTTGGTACCATATTATTGTATTGTCGTCAGAGCTACACGTTTATGCAAAAGTTCAGCTCAGTTTAGACGTCGTTAAGTAGTTCAAAATTGGCTTGCAAGATTTGTAAGTTTGTAATAAAAAATACGAAATGTTTAAGAGCACATTCCTAATTTGAGATATTTAGTGACAAAATACAATCGATGTATTGAAAATGCCATTTAACGCGGACCGGTTGTTGTAAGTTACTACTGCCAACAATAATTTTTTTCTTCAGGATATATGTTAAATATTTGCCACTAATAGCGACGTGGACAAAATGTACCAATCAAAGTTTCGAAGTTCTAAATTCATTCTAAAACTAAAACTTAAAATAATTGAAGACCACTGTCACTGTAGTGCAGTGGGCTAAAGTGTGTTACTGACGAGCATACTTGGTTAGACTATCAATTGTGTACTGGGTTCGATCCCAAGCTCCGATATTGGCAAAGTCTATATGTTTATATTTATTAATATTGGTTTCTATGACCTCTTTAATTTGGGCTAGTTGGACATTAGTTTGACAATTTAATGCGCTAATCATAGTAATATTGTGTTGAAATCGAAACGAAGGACCTATGTAACGGATTTCTTTTACGCTTCTTTCTCTACATCACATGTTCCCCCTTCAACATCCAACAAAAGTCTGTCATCATATGCTCATCCCACCTTCCTTGATATCGTAAGATAAAAGAGTTCGCAAAAGCAAGAGATCAACAAAAATCACCTGAGAAGATACTCCACTTCCAAAGTTACATTCTCATTGAATCCACAATTATGATTCCCTAATTTGCTTTTATTGAATACCCAGAATCGCGGGGTTATACGGATAAAAGTTTTGCTGTTGAAGAGCTAAGGGATCACGGGCTACTCGATTTCAAGATTCTGAGCACATAATCTCATGAATTCCTCGGTTCAGATTTTTCACATTCCTCTATTATACTCCCAGAATAATGCAATTAGGGATTTACGGGGTTACTGGGTTATGTAGTAGAAGGGTTTGCTGCTGGAGCGCTATAGGCTTACTTGGTAATAAGGTACCAAGGTTCTAATTGATTCCCCAATCGAGAGCCTCCTATTTTTTCAGGATTATGGGGTTATGAGGATGAGGAGGAATTGCCATTGCAGAGCTATGGCACCATAAGGTGCTTGATTCCAAGATTCTAGTGTCACGATGACACGAATTCCCCTACTTAGAATCTTCCATTTTTTCCGTTGGATTTTCAGAGTTAAATGGTTACAGGATTATTGGATACTGAGGTTATAGGATCCTGAGGTTGTGGTTGCATGGCACTCAAGTACAAGGATCCGAGGTCACAATTTCATTAACTTTCCAATCAAGATTCCCCACTATTTTCATCGGATTCCCAGTATGGGGTGCTTATGAGGTTAAGGAGCTATGGAGTTTTACGGTTTCCTTGAATTATGAGGTCAATATTGAAGTACCCCACAATGTTATTAGAGTGAAGTTTTAAAGTTGAATCGCTTAAAAGAGCTGGGTAAGCAATATGACGATTCACTTTTTTGGTGTTAAAAAAAATCCTGACGTGCTGGGGAAAAACTAAGATTCGTGTTCAGTGGCTCAAAATAAGGGTAGATATGTTCACTTTTTTTTATGTGCCTCTGATAATAATTAGCTAATAAATAATAGCAAATACAGTGGGTCCCATTTTTCGCAGTAACACTTTCGTAGTTCAGTTATTAGCCATTAAATTTTTTGATCGATATAAAAAACTTTTATTATATCTTTCTGGAGTTAAATAAAACTTGTTTCAGTCACTGGCGTGCATTATTATTAAAACGGTCGATTTTTTAAGGAGTCATATTACGCGTTTTTTTATACTGAGAAACTAATGCAATATTATTGATCACCATGCTTTAGAGCTTGGAGTAATATTTAGTTGTCATTTCATCGAAATTGGTTAACTCTAAGCCAAGTTTTATGAAAATGGGTGTAGTAGATCCGGATGTACAGCTTGATCTCTATATAAGCGTATTTGCACAGCATAAACTTCCATGATTAAACTTCGGCAATATTCCAGAAAATTCGAGAGTATTCTGAAACAGTCCAGCTGCACGTTGCGGGTGTGGACCTTAGTGTCAATTGCTTTTCCCACGGTCAGATCTACGTGACTCTCTCCCATGTTAGTGACGCAAACAATCTATTTGTACATGTCCCTGGTGATTCTACCTCAAAAGTCGTTTACAAAGAAATTTTTTAGTTAATTTCATAATTCCACGTGAACGTAGTCGCGGGTCCAGCTAGTTATTATTTAATATTTGAAATACGTAATTCGAAAACCATAAATAAAAATGTCGTTAAATTCTTGAAACAAAATATAAATTTCCACAAATGCAAGTATATTTTACAGTATATTTTATTGCTTGGCAATCCCCAATAACAAAAAAAGAGATCAATTAGAACAAAATATCCCGTGCAGCAACGGGGCTTTTCGTGCATGATTTTCAGTGCCTGAAAGGGTTAAATACAAAAAAAGGTTTCCCTATTTTATAACTTATCAATAATTCATGTTCACCGAAAATCATATGCGCCCTGTAAATTTACAACAAAAATTGTCAGAAATTTGCGTAAAATCTCATTGTATGATTACGGCCTTCATGTGCAATTATGCCGAAAAATTATAAGAGTAAAATCATATCACATTGCGCATGTATTTTTACAACAGTGATGTAATTTTACATCCAGTCTATGAAATTCTAGTCATTATCACTGGTCACAGAACTACATGAAGAAGCACGTAAAATTACACAAGTATCTTTTTCAGTGTGCAAAATTCAAATGTTCCTTAGACTTGCACCTAAAATTACCTCCACAAATCAAACAACCTGTGATTTTCTGACTCCCAACTTGACAGTAACACCCCGTATTGAATATTTTCAACTTCAACTTCACCTGTTTGATTCCTCCTGCTATCAGATAGACCCCTTGGCAACAAAAAAAATGCAGACAAGCTCGGCTAAGTCCTCATTACGAATTCTCGCATATTCCAATCATCTGCTTCAATATTCACATCAAACCTCTCCCTCCGCTCATAATACTAAATCTGCCATTTTGAAGCCGTCCAAGACTGCAAAATTGATGTTAATGGGCAAGCTGTGCAATCACAAATTCATGAGAGACCTAAAAAAGTAGCTAGACATCCAAGTTCTAGTGTGAGGTTGAGTCTGTGTGTCATTCCTCAGTCTAATCACGAAGAAGAAGTTGAGAATATATACGAAAAATAACGGTAATTCGTCATGAGAGTAAACTCAGAGCCACGGTGGACCACGGAGGAGGCTGGCGGTGTTTGGATGCAGGACACGTATTCACGTAGACGGGACTCGGGTCTTCCGTTAGTTGGCTAAACTTTCAGGGTCTGGGTTAGGGACAAACTGCACTTATCATTCCCTTTTTAGTCCAGATGTACAAACCAGATTAGAAAGGTGCCAGGAAGCAATATACTTTACTACTAGCATTTACACTTGATATGAAATATTTTAATAATTTTCTAAACCAATCGTCTTATACTACAAGTAAAGCATCGGTTGGATAAAAATTATTTAAACTAGTGTAGCATAGATAATATAGGCGAAGCAAAGCTTCTTCCTAGTTTTATGATTTCCCCTCCTTGAAGTGTTACCTAGTTTATTGCAGGCATACATGCTTATTCAGTTTCCAACTGACAAGAAAATTTAGGTATAGAAGCTAAGTAACAGTATAGAAGCTAAATAAGGTGACTGAAAGGGGTGAAAAAAAATTTTGAAAACAAAATTGAACCGCCTACAAAAAAGTCGCTATATAACTGTAAACAAATTTTTCAACTCCTAAAATAATGTCCCCGCTCTTTAAGTGCTAACAGTACGTCATCCCAAAATATCTTCTAACTTCTCTCTTTGGAAAACTGCCTGTTATAATATGGTATCTAAGAGAAGAGGATTTCTGTTTTTCTAATTCATTGACGAGATAGGTGAGATTAATTGATAAGTACCTGACAATTCAATTCAATTCAAAGAGATTTATTAACATTTTAGTTACAAAAAATGCGCCTGAGTTGGAACCTGGTTCAGAGCCGGCCACACCACCACGGCGCGCAACGCCGTGGTAGATAGGTGACCGGGTGGGGCAGGTCCAGCCTCGGCTAGAACGGTAAGTAAAATGGGTGGAGGTTAGGGCTCCTGTTTTAATAAGAAATAAAACTTAAACCTAACAATTTATTGAAAAATAATCATGAACGATTTTAAAATACTTAAAACTACTTAGAAATAAATAGAAAATGGCGAATTTTTGTTTAAGCGCGCACACGCGCACTGTTTTAAGAGGTCGGGTTACTAGTACAGGAAAAACTCAATGAAAAAAACCCGTTCGAGCAAATGACAACCTTCATCCGATGGTCTACCTGCCTTCGGAAAGGTAGGGTGAAGGGGAAGTTATGATTTAAAAGGTTTTGATTTGTAAGAAGTTATTGGTCGAGAGGGGAGTTTAAAAAGAATAAAGGGAAACAAAAGAACAAAAAGAAACAAAAGAACAAAAATAAGACTAAAAGAGAGAGCTTTTCCAGAAACTCAAATAACTGAGATATCAAGGAAAAGGTGTGAAAATCTTATGATCAATATGGTAATATCTGAGTCGGCAGAATATATAGGTATTTGAGAAGCTTTGAAAGTTGTAGCAACAACAACATGAAGCAGCATTCTCGTTTCTGCCTCCTCATGTAAGCTTGAGAGATAGTCGATATTCATATGACATTTAAAGGGTTTTTATAGTCCTATGGACCTATAAACATGAGAAAATAACAATGAGGTATTCTTACTCAGGGAAATTTGACAATATGCTTTGAATCTGTTGAAGTTCTCATAATAGAGTACCTTCCAAATATTATCCAATTTTGGAATTTTATGTCATATTATGATGATACAAAATTCCAAGCTGATTTATCAACTGTAAATGAAAAACACATAGGTAATTTTAAAAGTAGAAGAAAAATCTGCAACATACATAATAATCAGAGAATATTATTTAGCTATTAAGCAAATCACAACTTACACACTTTTTTATTTATTATGAAATTACCTACTTTCTGTATATTGTTGCCCTAATCTGGGCAAGCTAATATACTAACCAGGCAAATACTTTAAAACATTCATTATTGGAGAACCAATCAAAACAACTACTCGTCTAGCTAATACTGACGAAGTATTGAATTACACGATAGGATCTCTAGCATTTCGAAACAAAGAAAACTAATGAAAATACTAAAATAATTTATTTAATTTCAATCATTCACACTGTTTTATTCGAGGTTTTACTTAATATGAAATTTTCTACCTTCTGAATATTGATACCTCAATCTAGTCACTCTAATATACTACGTAGGAAAACATTTTGAAACACTAATTATTGGAGAACCAATCAAAGCAACTACTCTTCTAGCTAATACTGACGGAGTATTGAATTACATTATAGGATTCCTGGCATTTCAAGGCAAAAAAATTTATTGAAAATACTTAAATTTTTATTGAAATTCAGTCATTCACAACAATTATTGAACTTTAGAACTCTAGAAAAGTTGTACAAGTTTTTTCGAACTCTTTAGTTCTCATCAGGAGAGTATAGAAACATAATACTTGAAAGAATAGTGATATTCCAAGTAGATCCTGGAATACCCAATAAAGATATAGCTGTAGAAAAAAATTTAATTATTAAAAAGCTTGGATGTACCTTATAAATAACGAAAATTGTAATGAAGCAATTAAAAATGACATAAAAAGAACTTGTTGACGTATTCATATCAACATCAACGTTGACAAAATTGATTTTGAAGGTTATTTACCTCTATCTTTATAACGTTGCATACCCACTTCAGCCACGATGCTTTAGTGCCTACTTATTTTACTTCATGACTTGTGATTGATAACGTCAGCACTTTGAGTGCGTCGGTTCATGTTTAAAGCAGTATATTTCAAATCAACAGTGTCTAAACTGTTAAAATATTATAATGAAGTGTATAAACAAATACATCATTAGTTAACTAGACATTCCGCATTTGTTATTTTTATCATATTTTTTTAAATTATATAAAATTGTGATTTTTAAACAGTATTTTTACAATTTCGAAGACTGAAGGTCCTCTCTTTCTCGTTATCCAATAGAGCCAATCTTTGAGAAGAATAATGTTTCCATAAAACGGGACAATTCTGGGGGAGCGCCGTACCCAATTTCGAAGTCGAAAAATAAAAAATAATCTGGGTCCACGTTTAATATAATTTAAACATACCTAACTTCATAAAAGTTTATCATTGTCGAGGTACTAGATTTTTTTACGTATTTACTTACTTAAGTATTATGTCATTTTTTTATTTAAGTATTTATATCCAAAATCAATAATAACAAGTATACAGATAGTGTATCTTTTGAAGATAAACAGTAGACGGTAATATTATTCAATGTAGGTATTTTATAGTCTACGAAATGTCAACAAGGGAATATTTTCTTTGAAGTTGGTATACACTCTATAATGGTTGGCTATTACTTAAGGTAACAAAATATTAATTAGAATACCAAGAGTTACATTTAATTCTGGACATAGCACAGTTTTACTGCACGTATGTCATAAACAAATATATCCAACTTGGTTGCAGCAAGAAAGGATGAGGTCATACACTTTTTGGTCAATCTTCAGACCATATGCACTGAGTACGGTTTAAGATTAAATAGCTGACCATGTACATAAAGGTTGATCCACCGGTTTGGGTTTGGACCGTAATAGATAAGTCTGTTAGTTCAATGCACCACGGATCAAAACCTTCGTCGCACACTAACGAGTTCGGGGATCAACCTTATACAGTTGATTCATCACATGTGAAACCCCATGTTAGTGGATGAAAACCGCAGATGTATCCACGGATCAAACCGAAACTGTGGAATTTCGCATTGGCGAAAGTTTTTAGTTGCATTTGCATGGATTTAAAATTAGTAGTATTTGATTCTGCATAAATATGTTTAAAATTAATAATAAAAAACGTGTTATTTGGTGTAAAGTAATTAACAGACACATGATATTAGTATAGTAACTAAACGTTTTAATTTGAAATTCTATCGTATGAATTAAATTTCGTTTTTTGTTTATAATTTAATAATAAATGCTTCTATGCTTGGTAATTTATAGGGATGCACACACAAAAAAATAATGATTGTTGGAATTGAAAGAGAATCAAATATTGAGAGAAAAGGTATCTAAGTTATAAGGACTTAAAAATTGCGATTTTAGCTTGAGAGATTAGGTGACTCAAAACGGTTTTTGTCGAAAAGTATCATATTTAGCGAAAAAATTCTAAAACGAAAGCTTACAAACTGAAAATCTTTTAATCTTTCCTT
The DNA here is from genome assembly GCA_936432065.2 of Rutpela maculata. Classification (NCBI taxonomy): domain Eukaryota; kingdom Metazoa; phylum Arthropoda; class Insecta; order Coleoptera; family Cerambycidae; genus Rutpela; species Rutpela maculata. The sequence continues at coordinate 97,194,741 of OW386293.2, forward strand.
TCTAATTTATGTAGGATCAAGAGTTTCGGAGATATATATTAATTAAGCATTCAAATCATTCTTTCTTTGTTTCTGTATCGTGAAAAACAAAGAAGTTCTGACCGAAACAATGTGCATTTTCACTTATTTTTAACACAAATGTCATCATTATACTCTTCGCAAAAACGAAGAGTATATTGCATTTGATCGCCACATTTCTAAAACAGTAAATGTCGCTCGTAGAGAAAAAAAATTCATATCATTATGTTAGTGAACGAATTTTGAACAACTTTCAAAATGTCCGTCTGCCCGTCTGTCTGTCCGTCCGTCTGTCCGTCCGAGAAAGAAACTGATTGTACTGAAATTTGTACTGTAAGTTGGCGTTATCTAGAGGACGAACCCTATTGCAAAATGCAAGTTTAAAGACGGACTTCAATGCCTAACCAGCTGTTTGTTTTACATTAGGAAAAACTAATAAAGTCAGAATTTTGAGATTTAGCCAGGATTAAATTTTTGTAATTAAGGCTACTATAATGTACAAATCAATTAAAAAAGAGTGATGGGTGGTAATGAGTTGTCAAGTAATTCTCAATCTCGAATCAGAGACCAAAAAAAAATTTTTCCATGGTTATATGATAGAAAATTTTATATATCCGGCTCGTAGGACCAAATATGTTAAAGAATGGACTGTAACTATTGCCTTCAAAAGTTAATTGCCTTTGGTCTACGTACGTGTGTCGTTCAAACTGATAGGATAGGATTGAAATGCAGTCCAAGAAATTACAAGAGCAATATAAAAGGCGAGCTCTACTTTTATTATTTCCTAATTTTTTTTATTAAACGGTGAATGCTCAAAATTATCTCATCAAAGTAATCAATAGTGAATGAACATGTATGAAATCTTCGACAATTTAGACTTTTCAGGATGAGGTAAAAAGTCGAGAAATGTCTCAATCGCTTCACTTTATCCTGAGACTGGAACCTGATTGGTTTTGCTTCCCGGTCAGTTCAACTTTTTCTGTAGAACTTCATTCTTTGTTGAGACAGTTTCAGGGTTTTTGTATCACTTTATGAATAATGTTATTATTGTAATGGAAACTAAGTTTGTCGTTATTTAGATCCCACCTACCATTGTGTAATCAAACAATCATATTTGATTGAAATTATTTATTGTTTATATTTATCATAACCAAGCATTTTTATCTATGTAAGTACGATATTGTACTCTGCACTTCTATAAATAAAAATTCACTTGGTAACACTAACATGTTTATTATTGTATTGAAAATCCGATTCAGATTTTTTGTGAGTCGTAGAAACAAGCTAAAGTTATGGAATATCAAAGTAATAGGTACGAAAACATATTTTCCTCCATGAAATAAAGACATGTGTTTTAGTTGTGTATTTGATCCTATTTTCTTATGACTAAACTTTTTAATATTCCAATTGTTAACATTTTTAACGTATCATAGTCGGAGGCTATCGTGAGCTTATGACTGATAACAACTTGAATCATCTCATTACCAGACTTGGGCAAACGTGCTGTCCATAGATGAGTCCAGATTTGGTTTGGAAGGCTAAAATAGACGTATTGAAGTCTATAGGATAAAGCGAAGGTATACATTGCACATTTCTACAAAATGTTAGTGTAAACAGCCCACAGTCTTGGACAGAACATGTATATAAATGCTGGAATCACCACTCAGATATTTGCAAGAAGCTTCCAATTCTTACGAAATATAGAAGATAGATAAATAGACGATTCATCATCGTCTTTGGCTCTACAACCCAGGGCGGGTCTTGACCTCTTCCAAGATTCTTTCCTATTCCTTGTTTTGTCTCTCCAATTTATGATTCTCAGCATTCCTAAGCTATCTTCTACTTGGTCCTTGAATCTGGCTCTGGGCTTACCTCTCTTTTAAGTTCCTGCCGGTGTTTGGTGAAATATTTGCTTTGGGGGTTCCATTTCATCCATTCTTTCTAGGTGGTCAAGCCACCTTAATCTATCAGGCTCTTCGTAAAGGTGGTAGAGTTCGAAATTATAACGCCTGAGCCACATCCCGTTCTCCTGCACACCTTTGTATATATGACGAAGTATCTTTCGTTCAAAGCAGCCCAGCAGTTTAATAAGGGTTTTATATATCAATACCTAAGTTCTTTTGGTTACTATACTTGATGTTAGAAGCTTTTTTAAACCAAAGTATGCTCTGTTAGCCAGGTATATTCTTCCCTTGATTTCAGCACTTATTATGTTATTTTCAATTATTTGAGATCCATGATGTATAAACTTTCTAACCCCTTCAAATGTATATATTTCTATCACCAGATATTCGGGTGGCACTAAATTTTTACTATTAGAAACTTTCATATACTTTGTTTTAGCAATGTTAACCTGTAGCCCCACTTTCTTCGTAGCTGCTTCTAATGCTTTGAAGGTTTGTATTAGGTCCCTCTTTGATTTTGCAATTATATCAATGTCATCCGCGTACGCTAGTATTTGTACGCTCCTGCTGATAATAGTTCCCCTAGTCATTATACCTGATTCTCTTATGGTGTTTTCTAGCGCTATATTAAACAACAAGCATGATAGACTATCTCCTTGTCGTAATCCTGTGTGTGTTTGGAAGAATCGTGACATGTTGTTTTGGATCTTAACTTTGCATTCGACTTTTGAGAGAGTTTCCTTCACTAATTTTATGAGGTGTATTGGGATATAAATTCTATCATGGCATTATAAAGTGACGAAGGTATACATAGGCGCTTCTAAAATCTATGAATAAGTGGTAGGTATCAATCCCGTATTCGTAAGTCTTTTCTAACACCTTTCTAAGGAGAAATATTTGGTCGATTGTTGACTTTTCTCTACGAAATCCACATTGATATTTGCCTATTATATCTTCGCTATATGCTACTAGGCGATTATAGATTACGTAAGCCAGTACTTTGTACGTCGCGTTTAGGAGAGTGATTCTTCGACCGTTGCCACGTGTCATTTGGTATCCTTATTTATGTATAGGTATTATTATACCTATATTCCAGTCATCCGGAAGTTTTACCTGTCTCCAGATTAATGCTACTAGCTTACATATGTGATCTTTTAATAGATGATTAGAACTATCAATTAAAAAGAAACAGAACATTTGATTATTAGTACACCGCCGCCTGGTATAAGAACAAGATATAGAGCCTCTATAGAAGATTGAAAAATACTTGTTATTAAGTGTTTAGAGGACCCGCAAACTAAAATAATCATATATTTACAGAATTTACTTGGAAACCTGTAATAGATGTATTCAAATCTTTAGGATTATGAGCAAGCATATATTGCATAATTTTTCAAATGTTAGGATGACCAGTCCATAATCTTGGATAAAATATCTTAGTGGAACTACGACGATTTTTATTTGTAAGAAACTTCCTACACTTGCAAAATACAGAAAGGTAACAGAGAAATATAAGATGATAAATATTATCCAAGAAGACAAGACGTTGGTGTCATATGATTCTTAGTACACCTCTTGGTATAACAACAAGACATAGAGTCATCTTAGGATGAGATATGGCATACTGGTTATTAAGTCAAAAAGACATGGTCATATAATTCTTAATACTACTTCTAGTATTACAAGATATAAGGCCGCCTTAGAAGTAAGATGGCGAAATACTTGTTATCAAGTGTTTAGCGGATCAGGCCGTGGTAACTATTGCACCACAGCAGATAATTGGGGAAATATGTCCTGTCCTCCACTTACAACATCGCAGTCATAGACTGTTCTGACTTAGACTGACAGCAAAAGGACAAAAAATGAGCGAAGATTTGGTTTGGAAAGCTGTAAAAGAAGCATTCAAATCGTTGGGATAATTCGGAAGAGCACATTATATAGTTCCTTAAAATGTTATAACAACCAGCCCATAATGCATTTCATTTTTATACATTTATATTTTTTTAATATTGCTTGAATGTAGAAAAATTAACGACTCTGATGGTGATAGTTATGAGATTAAATGTAATACTAGATATTTCGTTCTTGATGAAAGCTTTGTATTTCTTGAATCGATAGTCCTTTATTCAAAATAAGTCAGGAGTTTCTCTTATATTGCTCATCTTCCTTTTCTGATGTCATTTCTGGCTATTACACTATGACTCAGATTTTGGTATTTCCTCACGAAAATAATTTTCTGATTAAAAATCAATAGCATTGTTATAAACACCACACTTAATTGTAAACTTTGTAGCTTGATTTGAAATATAATGTTTGACTCTGCACTTTGACATTTATCGAACGATTCTCGAATCTCAAGAAATGGATAATCCTTTTTTTTTTAATAACTCCTATTGTATAGATTGTTGACAAACCTAAGGCCTAGTAGTTCGTTTAGTAATGTAACGATTTATATCGGGCAAAATTTATAAAGTTTTGAAAATTGGTAAAAATGTTAAGGATAGCATAAGAGTTATTAAACCGAAAGGTTTCCACCCCTAAATAGTGTGCTTCACCCCCTAGGAGGTCGTTTCCACTCTTATTTTGATGTTTTCTATATTATCTCGGGAACGGTGCACTTTTTGATAAAAATACCTATATACAAAATTATTCCTTATAAAATTCTGTCTATCAAAAATATATCTACACTTTTTTCCTAAAATTAATAGTGCTGTGGGAAATAAGGCGCACATATAAGGGTTGGTTCAGATTAACACAATAAACTGTAATCTTTATTATAATCTACTTTAAAGTTCAATACTTAACGCAGAAGCAGTGGCTACTAAACTCCACTTAAAATTATAATAAATGTACCGCTTCCCTTATAAAATAACACGATTTTGAAAGAAGCGCGAATATTGTAAATTTTACTTGTTTCCATGCCACCTCAAAGGTAAAATACTTGGAGCGTTTTTTTACGTGGTGTCCCTTGTAGGCCTAATAAACTAATTATCAGAAGCTTACCTACGTTAATTAATCTTCGTCGTCTTCCATAGATTCGACATTCATGCATGATTTTCCGTGGCAATGGTAACATATTGTGGAGCAACGTAAGCCTGTTCTTCTGCAACTGCACCTGTCTTCGCACCCTAATTTGCATGAACAAGAAATTCGTGTTCAAACAGTTTCTGGAGCTGGTTCTTTTATTGTCATAGCTGGAGTTAATATACCGCCGACCTTTTTCCAAATAGGATAACGTTTTTCCAGGTTTGAATTTGGTAAAAAACGTGATATGAGTGTTGCTGAGCAGCAGCAGAAGTTGGTGGTAGTTTGGTAACATTACAGTATTGTACGTTTTACCAAGTCTGTTAAAAGACATGAATCTGTATACAATCAGACTTTTTTCTGCGGAATCATACGACCTGCGCTGATTACATTTTTTCGAATCATTTACCAAAGTATTATTAATTTTAGGAAACAAGTATACAGACGTTTTTGATAGAGAATTTTATATGGAATCATTTTGTATATAGGTATTTTTATAAAAAAGTGCACCGTTCCCGAAATAATCTAGAAAACCTCAAAATGAGGATGAAAACGACGTCCTAGGGGATGAAGCACACTATTTAGGGATGGGAACTTTTCGGTTTAGTAACACTACTCAAAGAATTGCATTCTGGACACAAATAGTTCGCATAATATCATAGTATTTGTACTATATTTCAAATTGTCTAACAAAAAACCGGTTTAACACTTATCAAACAAGGCGATAAGAAGCTATTGACTAAAGTATAGTCAATAACATCCTTAGTCCTTAGTCAAAATGATTACTATTGCACATCGACATTATTTTGAAAGCGAAATTGAAATTGGAGCATCAGTTTTGTGTGAATTTGGTTTCTTTACTGGGCTTTACATGCATTGTCTGATTCAACTCATAAACGCGGTATATTACGTTCTTTATGTTTTGTACTGTGTGGGAAACGCATCGTCCGATAACGTTCCTATTATAAAACGGTCATTTAAAATGGTCACTGATCTCTATTGTTTTTGCATTAATTTTATGCAGATTTCTTTCATGCCATTGTTGTGCATCACCTCATGAATCAGCAGCCCTATGCAAACAAGTGCCTATCGCAATGTCAGACGTAAAGGCACTTCCTCTATCGTAGGTCAATACACGATTATTCTGGCAAAGAACACAGATTGAACACACTAGTATAAAAAGTAGTAAAACTTGCAGTCGTGTATACGAATATTTATTATACCTGAATGATGAATGAAATATAATTTTAGAATTAAAAATATAGTCTTAGAATAAACAATAAATTATTCAGTTATAATCATGAATTAAATATTCGAAAACATTTCCATTAGATTCTGCATGTCTATACATTGTTATTCGTTTTACTTGCAGATAAATGTAATTTCCTCTCAGATTGGTTATTTTATTGGCTGCTCTTTGAAATTGTTTTAAAATATTGATTCGATTTTTATAAATCCTGTCTTCCAAAGTACCCCATGAAAAATTATCAGCAGAGTAATATTATGAATATGTCTGAGAAGCTTTAGATGGAACCAAGATCTCTAAACTGAGATATCTAAATGATACCACCTTAGTTGCAGCAAGCGAAGATGAGCTCATACATCTGCTAGACAGGGTTCAGACAATAAGCTCTGATTATGGTTTCAGTGTAAATTACAACAAAACAATATGCGATTGCTACAACAATCGTAACCATGGATTTTGATCATTAACTAAGCAAAAATATCTTGAACCAAGCAAGAAATAACGAGCTGGACACTGAATATCGATCGATATCCATGGATGAGAATGCGATGGCCACAGGTTTACGGGAAGAATCTCTCGCAAATTCTACTAACCAGATCAATGTGGTATCACATATGACAGCTGCTGGCATCTATGTCTTTCAGCCTTCCGATAATGCTCATCCTCTAATTGTTTTCGACAATCAAAGTAAATAGTTATTCTTTTAGATAATGATATCAAAATCTCCCAGTGCTGCTCGCAACTTTTGCTGAGAAGACTCAAGATGTGACAAACTTGTGAGTCACAAAAAACCTTAAGTAGTGTGACATTGCAAGAAGCAATAGTCGATTTCACAGCACCTTTTTGCATTCTGTGACAAGCTGCGATACTACATATTTTCCCTTCAAGTCTAGTAAAGTCAATGGTTTCAAGAAACTAAAGAATAACAAAGCTTCAAAACATTATACAAAAATTCAGTATTACATCAATTCCTGCAGACAAGGTTACAGCAGCTAGCATGTCGAGTTTCTAAACTGTCAGGAGCACGGACTCATTCAACACCAAAATGTTCCAAATTTACGCCAGAATCTCATTCAAAGCGCGAATTGACGGTACTTTTCGGTCACTTCAAGTCCGTCGAAACAGCGTTCATAAAAGTTTCGATCACCTGCTGTTATGAAAATTTAAATGGACCCTCAGGGCTGAAGATGAGAATTACAGAACGGGAAGTATATGCCCAAAACGGGCATTCTAAATTATTCGAAATGATTTTTACGATAACAAGTCAAGGTGTATTATGTATGGTATTTGCACTGGTTATGGCTGTAATAATAGGTTGATGGATGTAGATGAGGAAGATGACAATGAATTTCACAAAGACGAAGATGAGCTGAATACACACCGCGTTCCGATTTCTTTGGTTACGAGGCGAAGTATCTCAAAGAATTTTCTCTATCATATTTTAATATGTTTATTATCATGTATTGTTAATATATAATTCTGTTGTTAAATATAATTGCAATAAACAAAATTATCTCGATGAAAAACTAAAAACAAAAACTAAAAACACTAGATATGTGTTAAAGTTCAAGATGTTTGCAAAGTGTGATAGGTTTCTGGTGGTTCTCTAAAGCATATTCCCTAAATTTTAGCTCGGCATTTGAAACATCCAGGTTTTACCTATTTTATACCAATCAGTTGGTTTGATTATTGGCCTAACACTTAGTTGAAATTGCTCCATTCGCTGAAAGGTTTGGTGAAATTTAAAGCAGATAATTTACCAACTAATTTTAACTTAAAAACGAAGGTATATGAAAATTACCTACCAGAGTAAATGACGTTATCTATCAAATAAACTAACTCTAAAACAACTTTTATCGCACTGAAGCTGAAGTAGAATTCTTGATATGAAGCTATTTTGTAGGATACCGTTTGAAACTTCTCTGTTCTAGTAAACAGTTTTGCAATATGGATTTTTAATAGGAAGTTTTTACGTAAAAACATGTTGACCATCTATAGTCCTTTAGAACATTTTGAATCTGCTTTTCCAAGTGGAACTATTATAAAAAGGCACCAACAAAACATATTGATTCTTTTTGGTCTTGAGGTTTTCGTGGAGCTGGTGATTTATAGACTGGTTTCCAAGTTTAATTCAAAGCAATCAATACTGAAGAAAACCTGGAAAATAGACTACAAATCTTATTGATTCTTTCTTAAAAAATGTACAGAAGTTGATTAGGCTGATTACTGTTTTCTTTTAAGAACTAGAGAGAAGCAACTTGCTCTTCGGCCTCGACCTACGCGACCCTTTATGTGGATCTATTGCGACGCTCGTATTCTAGTTTTCCTTATCCAGCTTTATCCTTTGTACCAGATTCCACAGCTTTGTCAGTCTTTTATTTTTTCTCGCCAAGTAGTTAGAATCTCAGTCTAGTAGGCCTTTACAGTGACATAGCACATGGACTGAGGTTTTCTCTTCCTCTTGGCGTCCTCTGAGAAAGTTGGTCTTTCCTAATCAGTTCATTATCTAGCGTAATATTTTGTTGAACTCCTCTATATATTCCCTTAAATATATAAGGAATAAAAACCAGACTGCAACAAACAGCTATTCTCCTGACTAATGTCCCGCCGAGCGCTGGATTACGAATTACAAGCCTGGCCGTGTTAACTATGCATTGCCACAAAATACTAAAGTTTCGATTGCAACAAACACCATCCGAAAGACTTTTTCCTTCTCAATGGAGCTCTTGTGCCAGCCATTCCACTTCACTTGCAGTCTGCAGCTTCGAGCTGTTGGCTTTCATCAGTCTGGAATGACTGGAACGAGACCTCGATATCACTCTTGGCACATGACGAGATTTATAAAACTACGACGTGTGACAAAAGTCGTAGGCTCCATCTAGCGGTTGATGTCCATTAATAGGAGTAGGAAAAACTCTTTCGGCTGGTGTTTCTTGCAATCGAAATTTTAGCGTTTTGTGGCAATACATAAGCATTGCACTTAACGTGGCCCGGCTTGTAAGTTGTAATGCAGCGCTCCTCCACCGAGGAGCATTATATTCCGAGCAATATCGTAATTTGTTAAAATGAGGCGTGCTCCTTATTTCGGTCATATCCCCTTTGCAATTAACAAAAAAGTATTTTGAAGGTCTCTCGATCCTCTTTAAGGTCAGGTAGGTCAAAACAGTACAGAGGTTGTCAGTTTTTCTATATTAATCTTAAATGCGTCAAATTAAAAAAATAAAACGTTAAGAGTTAACTTCAAACACTTCTGTCTCCCAAGCTATTATCTTTATCAAAAAATAAAAAAGCAACATTCCCCTTAGTTTAACCATAATTTACCATAATTTTTGTCTCTAGTAACATTCAGCTAAGATGCTTCCCTGCTGAGTTAATTATTCTTAACGCCAAAAAAAATCATTTTTTCAGAAATTTTGAAAATACATTAAGTGTAAAATCTTTTAGATAATGCATCCATCACGGTCAAAAAAACTGAGCGTATACATAATTGTTAGGACTAACAAAAAACATGGTTTGGAATTTAATGTTCCCATTTGGAATTTACCTCGGAATTTACTGAAATCAAAAAACGGGCACTTTTTTGTGTAAAAAATCAAAATTTTGCCTTTATTTTCCTTGTACCAATTTTGATTTTGCATATATCAAAATTTGCCACAAGAAAATTTTAAACTACGTAATAAGCTCTAGTTTGGTTCAAAGTACATGTTAAAAGATTTTTTAAACCAGAGTTATGACCTTTTCAGAGCTACGTTCAAATGCACTTAACATTAATTGTATCTCGGCAACGCTGAGCCTAAACAAATTTTTATTTCATGGATTATTTTTGTTATTTCATAAGCTAACTTTTTTGTTATGACAAATTTTTTCGAAAATGTGATCCTCTTTGAGTAATTTGGTTAAAACCTTTGAAAAGTCAGTGTCTTTTACTTCAAAATCAATGCTTTCAACCCCATGTAACTTGGCTGGTATTAAAGCAGCAATAACGTTATAGGGGAGTGTTTTAGGTAGAATTCAACGATCTATATGTTCTAATAGTCACTTTTTTTTTTCGAAACCTCTGAGTTGAACTCACCCCCAACGAAGAAGCACCCCTATTCCTTATTAATATATCATATTTGACCCACTTTGAATGAAACTATCCAAAAATATTGGAATTTAAAACTGCTATAGAATTAGTCCGAGGTGAGATTACCAAGTTACTGAATGTACTATGGAGTTGTCCGTGCATCACACTGCCGCTATTGGGGAACCATTTGTTCGGTCTTCCCTGCTGGTATTTTAATTTGAAATTTTTTATTGAAGTTATGGTTTAGGACCATAGCCTGATTACTGTTGATAAAAGCCCAATTTCTATATCATTCGCTCCAGCTGACACCATTTAAAATCTTTTTTCGTTAACTCCAATGCCGACAAAATTAAATGACATCCACAGCTGTAGCTTAGGTTTAAAATATTCTCAATCGGACTTTCAAGCGCAACTATTCCAACAAGGTACTGACCGGCAGATCAATTGATCTGACAGTTTAATAAATACCCCAATTTTCTATACTATATCATCAGTTCTAGTTGACCCCATTTAAAATTCTTTTTATACGATTCCAATGTCGACAACATTAAATTAAATTAGCAGCGTAACACCGCAATTTTTTGCCAAATACACACCACTACCGTACCATTAATTCTATTAATTTAATCATACAAAAACAACACAAATCTTTCTAATTGAGCAGTAGCCGTGTACTTGATCCATTTTTTTTTATTTGAATAGGGGTTTCACGCCTCGCTGATTCCAAGAGTTTACTATTTATTATTGTGGTAGTTTTGACTAGCGGCAGTTGCAAGTATCCGCACCACTGAGACAAATTTACCGGCCGACACCAATTATATCTACTTACTATGTTAACTACAAAATGTGTTACTATATTAATTAGAAAATACCCGTTAGAATATCCAGTTTTCGTTGACCCATTTCCTCTCGAAGAAAATATTTAGCAGTATAATTTTTTTGCATCCAACGTCAAAGTAATAACTTTGACGTTGGATGGACAGAAAGACATAACTGGCAACCCATCGCAATCTGATGAATTATACAGGATGTTACAGATATGCAGTTACTAATTTTCAGGAGTGATTATATATCGAAAATACGAATAAAAGTTTTCATAAACATGGGTTTCATATTTCTCATAATTCTCTAAAACGGCTGTCCCGACGGTGTTCAAACAACACAAGCTATTTTGCATTTTGGACAAAGTAATCCGAAACGAAAATAATAAAAATATATATAAAAATGTTTAGGGGGGGACTGAAGTCACCCATTCGCATTTAACCCACCCTGATTGATTTTATTCTTGATGGCTAAGATAAAATATTGACCTTTATTGATATGAGATCAGAGTTTCTGAGATATTGTTTAAAACTCCAAGTCATGAAAATGAACAAACTCTAACAAATAAATACTTTTTTGAAATACAATTCGTATCCAAGTTATTAATTATTTAATATTTGAAAAATGTGATTTCAAGAAGGTTGTAATTCGAAACCTATAAATCAAAATGTCGTAAAATTATTGATATAGAGGTTTTAAATCATTCTGATCAATAATATTGCACAGTTTTTTTTAGTAAAAAATGCCTAATATGACTTTTTTCTTCTTAATAAAAATGCACGCCAACGACTGAAATTAGTTTTTTTTCTCTCAAGAAAGATATATAGTACGAGAGCCCACCGACAAAAACGGAACACATAAGCTGGAGAGTTAAAAATTGGTGGGGATGCTTATCAAGTCATTCTCTGAACGTGTATAGTTGGTCATAGCAATCCGGGTTGCAGCGGCAGCCTTTTTTCTGATTTGGCTTAAATAATTCTTGAATATTACGCTTTCCCATGACGTCCCATCGAAAAAACTTTGATACAAAAGTTTTCCAGTTTTGTAGGAACTACGTAATGGCAATGAGGTTTTACTTTTAATGGGGTTTAATGGGGTTTTTACGAGGTAACCTGTTTTTTATAAAGTCACTCCTCTTTTTTATAGTGGATTTCCATTCTATGTCAAGAAATATCAATCTTTTGTTCTTTGCAATTTTTTACTCCGAGGCCAATTTTCGTCAGAAATTGGATTCAAAAGACGAGTTTTTCTATTTTCAATAATTTTTTACGGCGATAGGATGTGCTCTGGAGAAAAACACTAAAGAGAGAAGTTGTTTCTTTCTCTTTGTAGAATATATCTTTTTTTTCAGATTTTTGATTCGGTAATTTTAAAAATTATTTAAGATCAGAAAAACGGCTGCCTCTGCGCCGCTGCATCTCGGATTGTTATAACCGACTATAGACGTTCAGAGAATAACTTGATAAGCATCCCCTCCAATTTTTGACTCTCCAGCTAATGTGTTCTATTTTTGTCGATGGACTCTCGAACTAATAGTAAAGATACCGATCCCAATTTGGTGGAAATGGACCCGTTTAGTAGTGACGTCAAATATTATGCAACCAACAATACAAGTGGGATAACGAAATTTACAGTTAATATTTTCGCTCTTATGCACCTTGCTATTAAGGATGACAAAAATTGCTGTTAACAATTTTGTGTTATTACTCAATTATATGGCATATCTAAGACAATTCAATTCATAGGCCATATTCTTAAAATACGTTAGATTCGTTCTACATATAATTTACTCAATTAAATTAATATGTGTTTTAACCAAATAAAATTAGAGGCCCTGATCAACAGCCATATTTTTAACCCTTAAATGTATCGTACATAAGGCTCAAAATCTTTAGCAACACACACTTGTATTGTTGGTTGCCTAGAATCTGACGTCACACTAAACGGGTCCATTGGATGACAAACGACTTGTAGGGATGAAAATGTCAAAACTATCATATTTGATGTTCTGCGCCGCTAAAAAAACGATTAACTTTAATAAAATAATTACTAGTCACCAATTCTTGATATATCTACTCATAATTATTGAAACATTTTGAGAAGAAATATTTTATTTATAGAAGCAAAGTGCTCTAAAATTATTCCTATGGACTGTCACTCCTGTTGTGCAGAATATAAATTAGCGTGTGCACGATATGTTTTAAAAAATTTCATAGAAATGAAGTATAAATCACAAAACTTAAACAGACGGTAAAGGAATTTTAACAATTATTTCACTATTCTTATATCAGATTTTTTGTAAATTGTCTGTTGTTAATGTCCCTGCATTTATATCATCATTCCTCTAACACACTTTAAAAGTTCACTACTTTTACGTAAGAGGGCACTACAGCCCTAGTCGCCGTAAGGACTACACATTTGACGTTTTGTGAGTTCACGGATAGTTTTGTTTGTAAAACAAGAGACATAGTTAATTAACAATAGTGATCATTAAAGAAAATCATGGTAAGTCACACTTAAAAATATCATTCCTCTGATGTGCATTTTAGACATTCTATATAAAGTTGATGTTAAAATATTATCGAGAGATTTATATTAGCAACAGGTATTTGCCCTGCAAAATGTGAGCTTATGAAATTCGAGTACGATACTATATTTTATGAAAACCGCTAGAAATTGCCATTCCTCTGGAATCATTCCCCTGGCTCTTTGTATGCCTGGACGAATGAATAATACGAATTAAATTTTTATCACCTGGATGTTCTTGCACCTATGTGAAGAAAAGAATTGTTAAGTGGAATAACTTAATTTTATTTTCTTAACTTATATTGTGAATTATTTCCAAATATCCATTAGAATTGTAGTAACGCAAAATAAAAATTGAAAATTTTTATTGTTCAAATAGGCTTAGAATGTCATGAAACGCCGAGATTTTAAATTTGAGCAAAAAGAAATTTCTGTCTGTTGGTCTGTCGGTCTAAATAATAAAAAAATAGGTCTGATCCTTACATTATTTCCGTATTTTAACATTAATTGATTACAGCTATTCGACAATTATCCCATGCGACAATTTTTAATTCTCAAAATTTTCATACTCCAAATAAAATAGTTTGGAAATTTTCGCTCCTAAGCTACGAAGGTGTTACCGTGAAAAGTGGGACACACTGTATAATATTTTATGTACAGATTTTTTATAGGCTTAGAATTTTGAACTTGTAAACAATTAATTGATAGTGCAAAAAAATTGTTACAACAAAAATGGGAAATTTTATGATCTACAATGTTGATAAAAGCTAATTACTAGGTAGGAGCAATGGGGACAGAGATAACTGAAAAACATCTCCAGTGAAGCATACATATTTACGTTTTTGGGAGAGTGTAAATCGTAAAATATTAGCAGTAGAGAAAAATTGTTGTGTGACAGATCAGTAAAAACTTGAGAAATTCAGATAAAACTCATTCTTTTAAAGAAACAACACTACAGTAAGTAAATTATATTAATTATGCAAAATTAATAATGAGTATTAATAACGTCGGAACAACGTTGCAGACATTTTTCCGAAAGTCCAGAAACTTCTTCAAACTTTGAGCTGCTGTAATTTTTTAACAATTGACCGTAGGAAAAAAATTTAGTTTAGTTTATAAAAAAGTTTTAGGAAATTTTATAATCTACAATATTGATAATAACTAATTGTTAGGTGGGAATAACGATAACCGAGATAATCGCAAAAATATGCAGCAAACCACAAATTTTGACCTTTCTGGCTGCTATAAATCGTAAAGTATTATTAACAACAGAGGAAAATTGTAGCTTTTTTTATTACCTATAATATTGGTAATAACTAATTTTAACAGGAAATGGGATAATAGGGAAAAGCCAATTTTGACCCTCATTTCTCCAACAGGTCGTAGCGGACACGATATTTTTGTGGAAAACTTGAATTAATGATTGATGCAATCCCCTCTATAGTATAAAAAAGAAACTCACTTGTAGGAATTGTTCACGGGTCAAGTGACAGACTGTCTGTACTAAACAGGACCCTTTTGAACTTCATATTGATCAATCGAGTAATTTAATTACAATAATTATTTGACATCATCATGAGGTTTTGAGGACCATTTCTCGTTCTGGCGTCTAGTGGTAACTATTTTTTCGTTTAATTCGCAAAAAAGTTTGCTATATTTATCACTGCAAATTCTCACATTTTATCTTTATTTCTTCTCGATAGAAGAAATAAAGATGGAGGAAACCTTTTTATTTAATTTTTTTTCCCTAGGATTATCACTTTGTGAGAACAATGCATTTGAAAATACTACCTTCTTACACACCTTATTAGTAGGTGATACATATAGGTCACTCTCATAATCATAAACGATAACTCAACGAACGGGCCGGTCAGTTACTATCGAAGATCCAGCACAGGCTATTTCAAAATACATTTTGGTGTCAAGTTTAAAGTGTTTTCTGACCTTAACATCCTAGTCTTTAAAATCGATTCTCTTTTTATTTTAACTGATTCTGTGTGCACTATGTTGTGGTTTTTTCTAAGCCGTCCGGCTACTAGATGACAGGTGGACAGGAAGTTGCGACGTCAATCATCGTGGCGTTTAACGAAATGGGTCAATGGGTGATGAGATTATTAGACGTTCGGGTTGCCAGTGAGTGCCAAGACATAAGACGGGTTGCATCTGTTCATTTAGTTCATGATGTGAATTGTAACATTTTTCCATTAGTTTATTTTGGAATTATATGTGGAAGGTATTAGATCAATACACGAGAAAAGCACAAGCAGAAGAAAAATTTAAGGTAGAATTAATAGACCAGAGAAAGTAGGATTTTTCTAAGGAAACATTCCCAGCAAGCTAAATTTATGCATTGGCCACTACTTTGCTGTTGCGGGGGGTCAAAGGTCAGAAAAACATATCTTCGCGAATATTTCATTACCTCGATGACCAAAGTAGCTATTATGAAATTTTTAGTATACCAAATTATTTACAAAAAATGTTCTGTTTGTTTTTCGTAGTAGTGACCATTTCGGAGATAATATCATTAGTTACACAATAAAACTCCGAAACCGGGAAATCCAAAGGAGGATTCCAAATTGTTTATTACCCTTTGCTCTAAACGTGGTAAAAGGTTTCTGCAGCCAGACTATCGGGTTTGGGAGAGGGGGAAGGGGTCAGAACAGTATGTTTTCTCAGTTTGTGTAGAGCAAATATTATTCTATACATAATTAATCTACATTAAATTTCCCACAAGAATGATCTAACATTTCTTTTTGCGCACAATAGTTCTGGAGAGGTGAAATACCGGTCCAGTCACCATTTCTTTATCTTTTAACTAATAGAGATGAAACTAGGCACGTGTCACATGTTACCAAAATTACATTTTTTTATCTATCTGGCAAACTTCTACGACTTCCAGTTTCCACCACTTTTGATTTTTATATGGGCCACCCTGTATATTTTTTCATTTTTGGAATCTAGAGGTCCTTCTACATACGACTGTGTTAATTTTATGACCTTTCCTCCATTTTCAATTTTTTGCAGTCAATTTTTATTTTCAATCTAGTATGCCGTGACTCGCCAGAAATTGTTGTAATGTTCATAAGCAATTGAAGAAAAACAAGTATTGAATTTTTTTGTCGTTCATTAGTGTCATAGAGAGGTCGAAAGTTGATAAAATCACTTATTCGAAGGTGAGAGTAATAGGTATTAGTTTTGTTAATTATTCTTGCTCCCCCAAACTGCAGCTTGAAGATGATTGTGTCCTGATAAAGGCAACCAGTCAAATAAAATTCACAATATTTAAGCAATGCAGCATGAAATAGGGGACATGAAACATGTTTTATTGTATGCTTATATCTTGTACCTATACTTAAAAATTACTTATTTCCAATGACCCTAATGCAGAGGCAGATGACATTACGATTTTTTCCAATCTTTATATGGATCCAAAAACATGCAAAATTTGGATGATCTACGTTACCAGATATATTTAGTGACAGTTTCAAAGCAACCCTTGCAAGGAGATTCATGTTAGCTCCCTTACCTTCAACAAAAGCAGCAGCAAGGTAACACTCACTGAGAGCATACCATCAAGTGTAGCAGTGATATGGTTTCAAGAAAAACCCACTGAAATGCGGCTGGAAGAAGGTCAGTGGACATCTGCGTCAAATAACATTTCTTGCTGCTGCTCCAGAACAGTTGCTGCGTCTTGTACCTTGTTCATGCATAGGAGAGTATCTGAGTAATTGTGAGCGCCGAAGAAGTGTCCTTCAGTGCTCAACCATGTGCACCATCTGCGCTGGATATGGATGCAGTAATACAGAGGTAGCCATTCATTCTGATGCGGAAGAGGATTTAGTGTTTCCAGTTGAAGAGGACTTGCAGGAATCTGTTGTTGAAATGGATTCAGATACTGATGAGAGTGATGAAGAAGAGAAGTGATAATAATCTTTGTGCTTAACAATACATTAATGGTAATAGTTTTTATTTCAGATATTTCTGTCTAGCTATGTAGATTTTTCTATTTCACACATTTGTTTTATGTATATAGTTATATATCAAGTTTAATATATTAAATTATTACTTATATCACGAAAACGCTTTTGTTTTGCTCTCATTAAATCCATCTCCCCTCTACAAATCAACAGTATTATCATTTTTTGATCAGTTCAACAACTGTTTTACAATTTGCAATGGAAAGAAGAAAATTACCAAAATTCCTCCCCTCAATATCTTGGAAACTATTGGGCGTGGCAAAAATACGTTTCGAACCATTTTTGTAGAAAATTTCACGAACTCTAATTTTGTGTAGAGTAATGAAAGCTCTGCTCTGGATTGGATCCGAGAAATTTGCGAAAAACTGAGAAAACATACGGGTCTGACACATCCCCCCCCCCCCCCCTCTCCCAAATCCGATAGCATGCCTGCGAAGACTTTTTACCACATTTAGAGCAAAGGGTAATAAACAATTGGTGACACTTAAACCTATGTTTTTTTGGATTTCCAGGTTTGGAGCTAATTTTACTGTACTACATGAGAATTATTAAATATTAATATAAACACTCATCGGGTGTCAACGAGATCACTTTTTCGCCGCCATTTATTAATTTTTTAATAGATCGAGATTAAACCTGGCAAGTGACATTTTTTTTATCTATCTATCAAGTTTCTAGGACTTCAGGTTTCACAGCACTCACATTTTCAAGAAATTCGTGGCTCCGCTCCAACGTAATGATCCCACCTTTTCCTAGAGAAGTACAAGAAAACAAAGGAGTACCATTAAGGTAAGGCATGTATGCAGCGTTTTTTAATTGCATCAGGCTGCAGCATCCGACTGCAGTGTCCAGATGCATTACTTCGTTAATATATTTCAATAGAAGTGGTATCTATCTTGCGCAGACCAGCCACGTCTTCATTTCTCATGACCGCAACACTAGTTTCAAAGAAGAATTGCAGCCGAACGCACGCGTTTCGGAGGTGTTTTTCAAAGGTGATTGATTCACAATGAGCAAGTTTAATCTTTTGTTATTCTAAAAAATTCACGAAATTTGAATAGATTTAAACAAAATTTCTTGATATACATGTGCCCCCACGACTTCTGTACATTTCTGAAACTTCATTTCGAGTGTTAGAGAGTAACAACATTTCCTTTTCTCCCATATGAAAAAGGAGAAGTAATTGCCTTTGATATTTTCGAAGAGCCATACTTTCGATGTTCATTTGATCGGCGTTTACTGGCAACTGATTTCTCGCTGTATAGATGCCACTTCACCCAGCGACTAGATGTGATGGACACACGCTGCAGTCGAACGCTGCGGCCGGACGCAATTAAAAGACCCTGTATACATGCCTTACCTTTATACATCTTGTTGACAGGTTTCGCCTGGGTAATATTTGTTTTTTTAGTGACTACCCTGTACATCTTTTTCACGAAAACTAAAACAAGTTTTTTTTTTGTGAGAAATGGGGTCATTTATTCAAGTTTCTTATTACAATTTTTAGTACGTTTATGCGAATAATTATAACACTGAACATTTGGGGTCCATCCGATAAGTAGTTTCAGAAATATACTGCTTTAAACATGAATCGTCACGCTCAAAGTGCTGACGTTATTGTATCCGAAAGTCTGTCTCGAAGGTACGTTTACTTTGTTAGAACCCGGCTATTTCTTTAATTTGCCAAAGATGTACTTGATTATAGTGATTTGGAGGCTATTAGAGTATTTTAACACAAAAATATGCAGTATTATAAGTGCCGAAAAGAGGGGAATGAAAATGCAACTAGGACTGAATGACGTCACGCTGCTGAGGTCAAAAAATTGTTTTTTTTTTTAAATTGGCTCAAGAGTAAACTACCTTTATTTTTGAAGATATCGAAAAACGTTATTTTAAGAAGTTTCTTATAATATGATATTATACCGTGTGTGTAGTCGCGGGCTAGGCATGGGGAGAAGAATTACAACATCGCGCGTGCCAGCTGGCTGAAATGAAATAACAGAGCTGGAATGCTCCATCGACGGACGAATTTACGGCTGACGGTGCTGTCAAATCTCTCGCGCTACGTGAATGTACATGCCTAATGGGAAATTACACGCACGGTATCCAGATTTGAAATTTGATTGTTCTATTTTAAAAATAAAAATTTTCCACTTTTTTACGCATAATTCCTTAACTATATCTTTCAATATTTTTCTGTTATTAATAATTCTTTCTATTTAATAGTCTTAGCCTAAGTAATGAATTATAATCCACTTTAAAGAGCTTTTGACAATACTAAATAAATATTTTGGGAAAAAAAGCTGAATTTCTTGGTGCATAGTTGTTCTCTTTTTCGAAATTTTTTAGTACAAATCGTTTAAATAGAGTTTCCTTTATTCATTTCAAAGGCACTGGGGCGGCAATCGACTGGGCGGAGCATAAAATACCTAAAAGCAATGTTATACTTAAGCCAGAAGAATTTATAAAATAAGTTTTTCGGGTCGGAAACATTTTTGTGACCATGACTGTACTACAGATACATGGAATTAGTAAAGCATTTTTTAATACTTACTAGTCAAATACTGACGTTTCAGTTATCAAAATGTGAATACTGACCACTTTTAATGTCGTATGTCACGATATAGAAACTCATGCTTAGAAAATATGAATATTTACATGAAGTAAAACTGCATTCAGACATAAGTGAACAGTTTCACTAATACCTGACTTAATTTGAGAGAATGGAAGCTATCTAGACGTACTTGTTATTCAAAAAT
Organism: Rutpela maculata; assembly: GCA_936432065.2. Lineage (NCBI taxonomy): Eukaryota > Metazoa > Arthropoda > Insecta > Coleoptera > Cerambycidae > Rutpela > Rutpela maculata. The sequence continues at coordinate 97,215,083 of OW386293.2, forward strand.
TTCCTTTTTCATAGTGTGAACAATTGTGATATACTTAAATGAGTAGTTTTTACACGCAACTGTCATTGAAAGAGAAACATACATAGGCGCGGCAAGTGTAGATTTGAATTTTGTGATATTATGATATCTCTTCTCTTTCTTACATATCATTTTAATGGCTTTGCAGTCACAGCCAAATATTACGAGTATAGATAGATAGATACATATCATTTTAATAATGTAATTTTAACAGTTTTAATATTTTCAAGATTGTCACACAGTGTCCACTACAATTTATAATGGGATTAGTAAAGATTCTAGCAAAGCTTTCGAACTAACTATTAATTGTTTATGTTGATATATATTTCTCAACTGATGGAGTAGTGGTATTAATGACCTTATTTTGGTTGTTACATATTTAATATTTCATTAACGAATTTGATAGTACCATTACATATACAATTTCGACAAAGGGCATTCTGTATCTTTTATTGTTGATTACGCCATCACCAACACTTCTATGTGGAGATTGCTATATTAATGGTCTTCTCATAATTTAGGGTTGAAATATTTTTGCCTAACTATATACGGACCATGCTAAAACCTTTCAATCCCTTTTCGTTAATAGGTTATAATAACTTTCGCTCTTTCTAAAAAAATTACTTTCTTGCAACATTTCGACAAATGATAGCTGGTTCTCTCTCATTAAACGAAATTGTTCGTAACATGATATAAGATCAAGTATTAAGTCCTTACAAGTCCGAAATCCAATGAAAGACCTTCCGATAAAACTATTTAGGTGCATTATTTTCAAAACAAAACAAAATATTAGAAAAACTAATGTAACTTATATCGAATGAAGAAAAACATATTTAAAATAAAGAAGAAGAAAACGTCATTAATTAATTGGTAAACTTATTAATATTCAAAGTAGAATATAATCACTGCAGTTATGTGGCAATATTTTATTTTTGTTTGATAAAATTTTTATACAATTTTTTTTTTCCTTTATTAAACGATGTACGTCACTGTAAGCGGGAAATTTCTCACACAATAACTATTATACCGCATAAGTATTTGCGAGTATACCACTTTTCCTTATTTTGTTCAACTTTCTGCATTTATTCAGTCTATTAACTGACATGAATGATGTATTTTCATCAAGGATGGCCTTGAAATGTGTAACTAGGAGATATCTACACATTCATTATGCCATTTGAGAAGATCTAGAATTTGTAAATTTCTGTTCTTAAATGTGTTAATATGCAGATAGCCTCCCATATATAAATCATTACGACGCCTAAGGCATTTGAATGAAACTTAAATAAAGTAGGAAATATAGGATATTTAGTGTCTACAATTTGGGAAAATTCTAAAAAAAACAACACTATCTTGAAAACTTCCTAGACAATTTCGTCTCCTATTCCTAGCTTGGGAGTCAGACATATTGTACATTTCTGTTAAATAATAAAGTAAACTTTATTTTCCTCAAAAAGTTTGATGAGATAATCAAGTAGAATTTTTACTATGCAATAAGGAAATAACACATAAAAAAATGCAAAAAATTAAGAAAGTATTGTAATGATCAGGAGTTTTTCTTTGCTACCAAATAGGTGATGCATTTGTTTCGACCATCATTAAATCCATTGTGGTCATATTCATTCCACTGGCCCCTATGTTCGTCTGTTCGTCCATATGTCTGTTGCACTGTGTGTATACCTTAAACAGTAAGATATTAATAGCATTGTGAAATATATTAAAAATGAGTAGGGTGCATACAATAAAATAATTACAAAAAGAATTTGAAACATTGGTAAATGAAAATAAATTACAATGAGAATTTAATAATCCTCAATGAATGTAAAGTTGTGGCCAAAAAATTAAAACGATTTTCCAGAATTTTTTTGTTCCCTTGCCTACCAAAGAGAAGTATTGTAATCGTGAAAAAATCTTTATCCCATATTCCTCACGATTTTCTTACTTTAGACTGTGTAGGTTACAAAAATTAAAGTCATTCAATTTCGTCAGTCTTTCTGTCTGCTGCTTGTCGGTTTGGTGTCTGTCTGTGTGTTGGCACTATACCTACCAAGCTATTGGACGGAGAAAAATAATATTTGGTAGTTGACACTACTGCCAACGAAGAAATTAGAGAAAAATATACAGATTGGATACTCTAAAAAAATGATTAATGAAGGAAATATGACAGAGGACAATAATATTTAGCATGTAGTCACCAAAAGTTAAAGGCCTTCTGTCTAAGGCATTACAAGAAATTATTGTTGGAAAAAATGTATAAAGCATGCCAAGAAGTGGAAAACCGATTGTGGGACATGGATATTCGAATTGACAAACATATTGAGCCTATAGTAATAAATGTAGGAGCCGACAGCAATAGTGACAGTCACTTTATACATGATCCTCTAAAAAAATCCAACTGAAGATTTTCCAGCGGGATTCTCTTTATTTTGGCATCACAAATAATTTCTCGAAAGTCCATAAAGCCAACTGGATGGCTACAAAAGTTACAGAAGGTCAAAAGTCACGAAAATGAATTTTTCTCAAATATCTCGTAAATTATCGGTTTACGTTAATTTTGGTTGTTATAAAATTTGTTCGTAAGAAAATTTGCGTAGAACCAATCGTTTTTGAGATATAGGGCTGAAAAAACTCGGACATTGCGCTGCGTTCATTTCTGCACCACCTTTGAGGTAGAATGCAAGGCCTAATCCATGGGTTACAAGTTGTATCATAATATTGTTGATTATTGTTCGTTTTTGCTGACTTCCTCTTCTTCATTTCCTCTTTATCTCTTCTATTTCCACTTCTTCAATATTTTCATCTCCATTAACAATCATCTCAGCGGAAAATAATGAAATGGGGTCGGCTTCATCATCGTTGAACTCAGATTCAACGGTTGTATCCTTGGACATCGTATTGAGACACGTCTGACCCCGACAAGAGCCACACACTACGGAACATGGCAATCCTATTTTTCTGCATCCACAATAGAATTGAGAAGTTGAATGAAAATATGCTATCATCTTTTTTTGTAGCATTTAGATGTTCTTTCCAATTTCCCAGTCTTTCTGCATGAATAAAATCTTGTACCGATAACTTGGAAGTAAGACCACGACCTCTTAATTCATTCAATTTATTATTAAATCTGTTTATTATTGAGTCAAACAGATGACTCGATTGTTCAATATTCTCATACGAATACGATCCATTCAGAATGTTTTCAACGTAGTCAATAAGAAAATCATCATAGTCATCTTTTTTCATTTCCCCGAAGAAACGTTGATAACGTTCAATGGAATAAGATCAAAATATAATGTAGTTCCAGACCTCGTTTTAAAGCATAGGTGTACCAAATTTCAAATCAATATCGTAAACCGTTCCAGAGCAATTGTACGCACAAAAACGCCACAGACAGACCGACAGGCAAATGGTCCAAACAGAGAGAAACAACAGTGAATTTGGAATTTTTGCTTCTTTTTCTACCTACCTAACGAAACTGAGTATTTTGAAGAATTTCCTGCACTAAAGAATAACTTTTTGTTGCAAGTTATAATATCAATTCACCCCGAAATAAGGGTTGTTTTTTACTGTCTTCCCGATGTCTTTAGCCAAAAGCCCTATTTTGGTCCATCCATGGTAAAGTATTGAAATAATCTTTTTTTACTAATTTTGGGGTGCTGAATACGAATCTGTCATCCGAATTGGGTAAAAATATCGAGAAGACAGTGCATATCACTATCCAGAAAATATTATTTGTTTTTGATATTAAAAGATTCTTTAATTATTTAAATGATTTTTGGTTGGGAAAATGAGAATCTTCACTTTATGGCACCAAAATAGAATTGTTTTTTAATGTGTTCCCGAGATTTTTCGCCAAATCGGATGACCGATTCGTTTTCAGCACCACAAAATTAGTAAAAAAAAAAAGGCACTTTACCACGAATGGGCAATTTTAACATTTTCTACATTGTTCTTTGTGCTGCTAAAACTTAAAATCTCGATGTTTCATGACATTCTGAGCTCATTTGAACAAAAAAAATCAATTTTTTTATCGTTATTATACCTCCACTCCCCCTAGGTGGCCTAGGTGGATGTGCAAGTAATAGTTGATCGCGATGAACTCGCAATGAAGAAAATTCCGGCTCTACAGTGTAGGGTAGCAACGGATAAAGTTTGCAGGCTTAGAGGCATATAAGGCTCGTTTGTAATAACTTGTATTACAAATTTTTATTTTAACATTTTACCTGTGTCATTTGGATTATTTATTGTTCATATACAAGCCAGATTCGGGCGAGTAATGCAGTAAGCTTCCAGTAGTTGAGCTTATTTTCGTACAAGCCACCGACTTGTATCGACTCCAAGTTAAATAGAGCAAGGACCCATCTATGGTTTGGTATACAGTTGCTTATCCCAAACTGATGACACTTTATAAGGTAGAAACTGGTATGTGGATGGTAGTTGTGTACCGCCAGATGGTGATTCTTCAGTCAGCATCTTCTTTACCGCGAGCTTATTGAAATCAACGATTTTTAAAGTCGCGTTACTGTTTGTATTAAAATATATCCAAAATGCGCCAGGTGCTGAAACTATATGCATAGTAGCAAATGATAGTTTTCAACTTTTGAGGCATATAGTACTAGTTTGTAATAACTTTTATTACTTCTTTCATTTTAACATTTTTTTCTCTATCATTTGGATTTTAAAGTTTTGTATTCACAACGTTTTTGTTAGCCCAAGATACAGAAAACTCGAAGTAAGCCTACAATTTCTGATTACACAGCCGTTGTGTATAATTGACAACTTTGTTAAAATCCCCACAGTGCCGGTGGATCGGTCGAGAGTTTTGTTTATTATTGCTCTCAGTCTGAAGCATTCCTTCAACAACCTAGACACAAGGGTAGGTATATTAAATAAGTTTTTGCGTAGTTCTGGCTGGCAGTGTGAAAAACGGTGGGAAGGGGTAATTGTAATATATTGGGCGCGTCGTCTGTAACCCTGGACGACGGAATAAAGTGCGTATCGGCGTCGTGACGCACCAGACACAGCACAAGCCGACGTTTAGTATCCCGGGTCAGGGCTGTCTGATATCGAACTTCTAATACGCGTCTATTCTTTATTTAATGAAGACTAATTGTGATTTACAGCGTAGGATAATGATGCATTTTTTGTACTAGAGTACAGAGACGCCGAGGCTGGAGTTTAGCCGACCCTCAAGCGGGGTAATTGAATTATCCAAATTGTGAGTTATATAGGCTCTCGATGACTGTTCTGATGAATATATATGATTTACGTTTTTGCGGGTATTTGCCGCAATTTATAAATGACGCTAATAAATCTGGAGGTAACGAGGAGGGTGAATAATTGGCCAAAATAACGATACAAGTTCTTATAGAAGGCGACTAAAACCATTTCGATTTTATTTTTATTACTAGCTCTGTTTAATTAACATTGCGTGTGTGACTTGTATTAATTTGAACATAATTTAAAAAAAAAACATCATTATTTTGAATCGCGATTTTGTTTTAAATTTATTACTTATGGAAAAAATTTAAAAAGTCAATGTCTTTAATGAAGTGATGAATAAAGGAATAACATAGAGACCTATTAACAGGACCGGACTGGGCAAGCGGACCAGCGGGGAATTCATCGCGCGGTGCCTTTTACTAGGAGCTCCGGGGCTCCCAAACAATGAGTTCATTGAGTTATATTTAATTTCTCATTAGATACACGTTATCTTAAAAATACATTATGCCCTAAGTATACTACAAAAGTTTTAGATCAATATTTCAATTAGTAACTGAGTACTTCATAGTTTAAAAGCAGACCATGCTACATGTGACGTCATTCTAGGCGAAATCCTTTTCATGCCATTAGATTCGAAGGGGGGGGGGGGGAGTTGACCACTTGACCTTGGCCACCGCAACACCTATGGATCTATTATGGCGCCCTTAATCTAATTCATTTAGAGTTCCTTATACAGCTTTATCCTTTGTACCAAGTAATTGTAATCTCAGTCTAGCTAGGCCTTCGCAGTGGCACAGCATAGGTTTCCTCTTCCTCTTGACAGAATCTGCATGTTACATCCTCTGCCATTCTCTACCACGCCCATTAGACTATTGAACTTACAGTGTCCAGTTGGAAGACTATTATTCCAATGGTATTTCTATTTTGGCACAGTAGATCTTCCATGAATTTGGTCTATCAGGGCCTTAGGTGCGCCTTCCCGAGCCAATTCATCAGCCTTTCCATTTCCCCTGTGTCCCTTGCGTCCTGGTACCAATGCCACGATCACTTTATTCTGACTTGCTAGGTCCATAGGAGCATTAATACAATCCCATACTCGTTATGAATCGACCTGCATGGAATCAATTGCCTTTAGCGCTGCTTGGCTGTCGGAAAAATGGCAATTGACTGGTTAACAGTTTTTGCCTTATTATTTCCACTTCAGCCTGAAATACTGTGGCGTGCATTTCTAGACTTATCGGGATTTCCGTTTTCGACCTTTTCCCGTAACTCCCAGATTCAACTCTCTGCTCTGTCTTAGAGCCGTCCGTATACTAGATCAGTGTTGCCTTATGGGCGTTGTGCCTTGCATTAGCCCGTGCAACACTGAACTAGCTTCCTTCTGGATAAAAATGTGTGGTGGTGGCAGATCTAAGAGAACCTCCCATGTAGACGTGGGGGCAGTTTTAATGCCCCCCGTGGAGCACATTCAAGCAAGCCTTTATACGCGACTTAGTAGCCTTATTACTCCCAGCTGCGGTTTCTTGGTCCACCATATCATCGATGGGTCTAACATGGGTCTAACGACTCTAGTACATAATCATGGGATTATCTTGGGGTTTAACCCCCAGTTTTTTCCACACATCTGCCTGCACATTCCCAGGAAGATCGTTGCTTTTTGTGTGACTTTTTGGATGTGGGTATTCCATTTTAGTTTTTGGTCAAAACTGACTGTTAGGTATTTGGCTTCACTGGCAAATGAATATTCCACTTCATTGAGCCTTAAGGGTTTTAGGCCTCTCAAGGATCTTTTTCCTGTGAAGGTGACAACCGTAGTTTTGTGGGGATTTATGGATAATCCTTCCTCACTACACCACCTATCGACAATGTTTATGGCTCTGATATGGTGTTCGCAAAACGCCCCTTAACTACTATTGCTAGATCGTCAGCATATCCTGCCATGCATCAATACGTGTTTCGCTTGTTATCTCCTTAATAGTCCTCCATTCAATGAATGATTTTAAACACACTGCTAATTCTGGAAGTGCCTTTTTAATGATGTGGCATATAGAATCAACCATCGATTTTGAGAAGGCCATCCGACAAATTTCCTTAAGCAAATTGTGAATTGTGAATTTTTTTGGTTGAGTCGTTTTTAAACTTGAAACCGAAAAAATACTACTCACCTTTCGGTGAACAAAAAACTCCCCACAGAGCGTACGTTCGTGCAGGTGTTCCGCAACGTCTCTCGCACCAACATTATTCAATTTGTTCTACGACTTCTCATCGTGTCTGAATACTAAACTGGCCATATACGTGTGCATGACATAACCATGTACGAATGTACGATCATAGCCACAGTGCCCAAGCAGCAAAGATGTCGTTGAAAGCGTACATGACTTGTGGCATCGCCTACTACGGTCGGTGGAAGAATCAAAGAGAAGTCGGAGGCCATGGTTGTTTGCAAGAATTTGACGAAAAACAAAATCAATAATCTCGATCGGGGGGTGAAAATTAAAAAAATAATAAATTGTTCTAGAAGAGACTGAAATCCTCAGTGTGACGCTGTCTCTGAAGTAGTTTTTACAAACACCAGAAGTGCCGAAAAGTTATTGCATCATATTGTTTCTTATTTTTAGTTTTGCAGAAATTTTGGACAAATGATTTTAGAAAGAAGACGCTCTCCTCAAAGTATACCTCTAGTAATCTGTTCGCCTGTTTTTTATTGAGATGGAAGCACGAGGTATCCGTTTTGTTAACGCAAGGCTGGAATTTCTCACTTCTGCAAATTTGTCATCGTTCAGCTTCCTTTGCTTACTGGTATATTTTCTCACAGTTACTTGAATTGTTATAAATAAATAATAAATAAATAATTAACGCCTTTATTTCTTTTTGTTATAATACAATATAAGTTATTATTTATTGTGATGGCGACGTTCGATTCCTCGTTCTTCCTTGTTGTGTTTGTGAGCACTCTATCTAAATATCGAGCAGAATAGTCGCTGATATATTATTACGTATTAAAAAATAGGTTCATAACTTTTATTTTGTCACCTAAAATATACAAGTTAAATAACAGTGGTTCCAGAATTTATCTTTGGGGTATACTTGTCCAGTTATCAAAATTGTAGATTGTAGATTAGTTAAGGCTTGGCTCTTTAGCTTTTACTTAACCTCGACCTAAATGATCTTTTGTGAGGAATTGATTCCCAGACTTTTTACAAAGCTTGTGATTTTGTTGAGAGCTTATTTCTCATGTCTTCAAGTGATAATTTCATCTATTCTGAGAACTTTAGCTCGATGCGGATTAATATTTTGCGTTTGTAAAGTATGTTCCACAGTCTCAGTTGACATTTCGCAGTATTTGCATTTATCATGTTCTGCCATCCCCACGTTCATAAGATGATATCTCAAGGGGCAGTGGCATGTTAGAAGCTCCGTCATCGACCTTTGGTTAGACTAGAGTTTAAAAAGTTTTGTCGTATTCTTTATCCTATGAAACTCTCCACTTGTCTTTGACCTGAAGTACTCCTCCAATAGGCCTTAGTCCTTTCAACTGTGTGTTCACGAAACGGTTCGAGTCCAAAAAAATGGGGTTTCAACACCTTTCTTTACAAGGTCAGCTATTTTGTTACCTTCTATTCTTTCGTGCCTTGTCTTGGCACTTACATCAGCCATATCAAGGTAACCTTGTTATTTTTTATCAGTTGCTTCAGAAATTGTATGCATTCCCAGTCAATTTTAGACTGAAAGCCTTTATTTTTGCCTGGCACTATATAGATCATATATAGGCAACGATCGTTAAATGTATTTAACTTACTGCTTATTTCGGACAAATTAAAGTAAGGATAGCTGTTGCAAATAAAAAAAATCCCAATTTCTAAAATTATAATTTTATTTATTACTGATGTTGCGGATGTATATTCCGCCAAAATTATAAAAGGGTACCTCTAAAGGTAAAATAAATAAATGGTTAAATATCCAATAGAATTTCAGACCCTTTCGAAATAACAAACAATCCCAAAGCAAAGTATGCTAAATAAGCATTGGAAATATCTGCTTTGTTCGAAATTGATATGTAGAAAGTAAATACTGTTGTTTAACCAACGTTTTTTTAATACAGTCAGCCTGTCGTATTTTTTTATCATGAGGGTAGAAATCATTCACAGTTATAAATTACTATAGAACAAAAGTTAGTTTAATTTTCCACATAACTATTGCATCTAAAAACGGTGGTTATCACGATAGGGTGACTCTCACTTATGAATGACACTTGTCTAAGGCCGCATTTGAATCTGGGCCGCCTGGGTATAAGGATTCGTCACTGTCCTTCGACCTACCAAAAAACAATACATAATGTATTCAAAAGTAGTTGAAGGAATATTAAAATAGACTGGGAATATGAGGATAAAAAAAATGTGAGTTTAAGTCGTTCAGTAGTATATGTAGAAGCAGAGAGACGGCATATTGGGAGTCTGCAGACGTTTGCTACGATGAATAACCATCCAATCGAATTTTCAATTTAAAAAATTTTTACCGCGTAGATTTCAAATAAATCCCGGTTTTTATTGTCATTTTTTATTTTGACAATAAAAACCGGAATTTACTCGAAATATTCTAGGTAGAAAATTTTTTAAATTGAAAATTCGGATTCAGCACAGAAAAATACTTAAGGCATGATAGGTTTGGTCCTTGGAGCAGAAAATTCTGCTTCGAGTAGATTTCGAGTAAATCCCGGTTATTATTGTCAAAATACGGTTTTTTGGCAATAAAAACCGGGATTTACTCGAAATCTAGGCGGTAAAAAATTTGTTAAATTGAAAATTCGATTTCAGCACACAAAAATACTTAAGGCATAATAGGTTTTAGTCCTTGAAGCAGAACATTTTTTTTTGTAGACCAGTGTTAGGTAGGTAAGCTCTGAAGTTCATAAAAACTTTTGGGCACTTAAATAAAAAACAAATTCACTCTCAGTCTATGCCTGTTTTTTGATATCCATCATTTTTTCGCTAAAATTAATATTTATTGATATATTTGCAAAGAAACAAAAATTTTACGTTTCTTCGAAAATCACTTTAAAATGCATTTTTTTCTAAAGCAAGCATGGTATATGTTTAACGGGAAACAATATATGAGAATATATTTTTTGGATTACTGACTACTTACTTACATTAAAAAATGGTGACGTTTTTATTAAAAATATTTGAAGAAGTGCACTGTTTCTCTCCTAACTTTTTTTATGCTATTAGTGCAATGCAATTAGTCATTATATATGAAAAATGACAGAACCCAGCTATAGTGAATAAACTAAAAAGTTTACCCATTGAAAATTACCGCAATTTCGAAAATCCGTAAATTAAAAAAAAATAAATAGAATTTTTTGGAATCTCAACGAAAAAAAAATTATCGGAAATTTTAAATATTTATTTTAAGAAAATAATGATTGTGATGTTTTCTAGGTTGTTTATAAAGAATTTGTAAAAAAATGAAATTTTTCAAAATTAATTTGAAAATTGCAGAATCTCCAAAAAGCGAAATAAATGAAAGAAACGTTATAGAAAATGATTTATTAACAACATTTTATTTCTTTTTTAATTAGGGGTAGAGAGCCCTCCTTTCGATAAAAATCGGTTCGAAAAGGGCCAGGTTCTTCTTCTCTTCTTCTTTTAGCGGGGCGACTGAGAGTCGCCGCACTCAGGCCTTGTGGCCCATTGTGCTACCGCTACGAATTTATTGAATTCCCCCATTCAGGTCGGATTCTAACCCAAAGGCCAAAACCCTTCCTATAGGGGCATTCCTTATTTCCTCCGGCACCGGAAAGCCAATGCCGAAGTGTTTGTGCCTCAAGTACATAAGACTAGGGCAGGAAGTAAGGACGTGGATGGAAGTCTCCTCCTCGTCTCCGCAGAACCTGCAGTCGGGGTTGTCAACCACCCCCATAGTGTGCAGGTGCTTTCTGAAAGAGCCGTGTCCAGTCAAAAGACCTACCACGGTTCTGACCTGTTTCCTGTTTAGTCGCAGGATTTGTTCCGCTCACTTCGGCAAGGGCCCCGAGATCAGGAGCCTCGCTTGCCGGAGTCCTGGGTAGGAGGCCCAGAAGTCAAAGAACTGAGACCGTGTCCAGTCTTCTACTGACTTCTTGGCATTTGATCTAGGGTAACCAAGAGCCGGCTCCGGACCCAGTAGGGGCCTCTGAGAGCCCCCTCTGGCCAGAGCGTCTGCCCGCTCGTTACCCTCGATGTTGCTGTGTCCTGGCACCCAGAGAAGCTTGACCCAGTTGGATGAGCCAAGTTCACAGAGAGCCTGTCTACAGTTTTGAACCAGGATTGACTTGGTCCGGACTGATGCAAGGGCCTTGAGGGCCGCTTGACTGTCGCTACATATATATATGTGCCTGTTGGAATATTTCCTTCGGATATTCTCCTGTGCGCAGACCAAAATAGCAAAAATTTCGGTCTGGAATACCGTGGCGAATTTGCCCAAAGCATAAGAAGCTTCAGCCCTGGGCCTTTCACCATATATCCCCGCTCCAGCACTTTCCTCAAACCTCGATCCGTCTGTAAACCAGACGATATCGGCGGGCTTAAGTATGTCCTCGAGTGGGTTCCAGTCTTCCCTTTTGGGGATGACAACCTCAAAGGGTTCTGAGAAGGAGAAGGAAGGCACCATATCATCACTCCTGGCCTCCAGAAATGAGTGAGTCCCTATCGCGTTGGAAAGGGCTCTAGTGTGTCCTAATTGTTCTCCTCCGGCCTTCCATTGACCACCGCACCTCAGCCTGTAGGCCGCTTTCCGAGCCTCGGCCTCAATCACCAAGTGAAGGGGCACGAGGTCCAGAAGGACTTCCAGAGCTGCTGTGGGGGTTGTGCGTATTGCTCCTGTGACTCCCAAACAGGCGAGTCTTTGGAGTTGTCTTAGCTTCTGTTGAATATAAAGCCTGGTTACAGCAGGCCACCACACAACAGAAGCATAAGTGATCATTGGTCTTACTATCACAGTATAGTACCACATTGTTACCCTGGGATTTAACCCCCACGTTTTTCCAAAGGTCCTTCTACATACCCACAGGGTTGTAGTGGCCCTTTGTATTTGTCTCTCTATGTGATCTTTCCAGGTCAGCTTAGAGTCCAGGATAACACCCAGATACTTCACCGTCCTGGAGATCGTTAGGGTCGTGTCATAGAGTACTGGCTCGACGAAACCGTCTAGCCTGCGCCTCCTAGTGAAAATTACCAGTACTGTCTTAGAGGGGTTGACTCTAAGGCCCTGGTCGTTACACCACCTCTGTACGATCTGCAAGGCCCTTTGCAAGAGCCCGCTAACCGTATTTGGGAATTTTCCTGAGATGATAATTGCTAGGTCATCTGCGTAACCTTGAGCAAAGGGCCAGGTTAATAGATCTTATTTTATTTTAGTTTAACATAAAAAAATGCGCTAGCAGTGGAAACGCCGTCAACGACAATTTCGCGGTAAACTTCTAGGTTAGATGTACTGGGGACTTAATTTTTTTTTTAAATTAATGCTGAAGAATCCACCCTTCTATTAAGAGTGGTCTAAAATGGGCCAGGCTAGTCAATTTTTTTTTATTCAACATATTACTTGAGAAATTACCCTCTTGCAGTGAACACGCTGTCGTCTGTTTTGCCGTAAACTTGCTGTTGGAGGTACTAGGGACTTAATTTTTTTTTTAAATTAAAGCTAAAGAATCCATCCTTCTGTTAAAAGTGGTCTAAAATGGGCCAGGCTATTCAATTTTTTTTCTTAACATATTACTTGAGAAATTACGCTCTTGTAGTGACAACGCTGTCGTCTGTTTTGCGGTTAACTTCTATGTTAGATGTACTAGGGACTTAATTAAATTAAAGCTAAAGAGCCCACCTTTCGATTAAAATTGGCCAGAAAAGGCCCAGGTTACTATTTTTTTTAATACGAGTTTTACCTGAAAAATACGCGTGAAAAGTCAAAATTATTTTGACAATTTGAAGCCAATAGCCTTTTTATTAGCTCTTGGGTCATAATTTGTAGGTAGAAATGTTGATATTATCATTATATACGAATATATTGTATTCAAAAACGCAAACAAAAAATTTTTTGTTTCGCTACTAAAATGAGTCTCTTAGGATGACTTTAGGTCTAGGATAGTTCTCAATTGCATTCTTATCACCTTTTTTGAATATAGGGCAAATTTTTGGCCTACACCAAATTTGAGGAAATGTTTCTGTTTTAAGAGCTAGATTAAAGATAGCAGTCGGCGGTAATGCGCAAATAATTGCGCAGTCTCTTAGTAGAAAAGATGGAATACCATCTTGACCAGTAGTTAATTTATTTTTAGATATTAATGAATGAAATCGAAAACGTCGGAGACAATTAGTTTACATAATTATCCTTGTAATAAAAATTTATAATTATTTATATCATTAAAATTTATAATAATTATTATTCAGTATAAGTTGTTAATAAATTATTTTCTATAAAAAATTGATGTGTTTGTATTATTTAACGTTTCTTTCATTTATTTCGCTTTTTGGAGCTTCTGCCATCTTCAAATTAATTTTAAGAAGTTTCATTTTTTTACAAATTCCTTATAAACCACCTAGAAAACTATAACAATCATTTTTTTCTTAAAATAAACATTTAAGAATTCTAATAATTTTTTTTTCGTTGAGATTTCAAAAAATTTTATTTATTCTTTTTCTTAAATTTACGGATTTTCGAAATTGCGATAATTTTCAATGGGTAAACTTTTTAGTTTATGGCATTAGAAATCCAATAAAAAAAATCATTCAAATCAATTCACTATATTCCGAGGTATAAACCTAATTGCACTGGACTATATAGAAATTGTCAAAAAATCATTTGAAAGCCTAATTAACAGACTTTCATTTTACTAGTTAGCATTTTTGACGTAAGTGTCATAGTTTCTGAGATTTAAACCAAATACTTCGTCTTATAAACGTTCAGACGTCATTTTTATTGTTCCAGATCTCCGAAACCATTAATTCTACAGAAATTAAAATTAAGACGAAATTCATCCTTAATTTAGCAGCTTTCTTATTTGTCTCTAGCTTGTTGTCGCTCAATGTAATACTTTTCGAGTTATTTGACGAAAACCTTTTTTAAGCTAAAATCCATATTTTCTAGTCGTTATAACTTAAAGACTATCAATGTATATGAAAAGTTGCATAGATTTCCTTCTCAAAATATGATTCTCTTTCAGTTCCAATGATTTTTTTTTAGTTGCCGCTCCCTAAAAAGGGTGGCACCCCCTATAAATTAGCAAGCCCCCACATAATACAGAAACTTTTCTTTGATGTATTTATTATTATGTTGCTAAAAATGAATGGAATCTAATTCATATGACATTATTCCGAAGTAAAAACCTCTAGTTACTATACCATTAGACTAGTCTGGCAAGGCTTTGGTGATCTCGCATTTTAGCTAGACTGTATTTTAAGCTATTGTTATAATGCCAACTGCCATCTCAGACCAAAGACTGTTTTTTTTACTTGATTTTAGTGTACGAGTTGTTAGTAGAACCAATTTCATTACTGCAAAAAAAGTGGAACGCATTTGTATTTTCAAAGACTCTCTGACTCAACTCATCGGAAAACCCCTGCATAAAATATACGATTTTCTACTCAGAATCACTAAATGAATAAGACCGTTGTTAAGTGAAAAATTCTACATAGAGTGGTACATATTAGCACAACAATTAGATGATATAGCTAATATTTAATTAATACGGGTGATTAAATCTCTCAATCCAAAGAAGTGAAAAATAGGGTGTCCCCAATTTTTACCACATAAAATTATTTACACCTTATGTACTTGGTAAGGCTAAGGAATTTTATGAAAAAATTTTAGAACCGTAATAATAACAAGAAAAGAATAAGCAAGAAATAATAACTCTCCAGAAAACGCAAAAATAATGTATCCACTACAGAACGTATGGACGAAGACACATCAGTTATTGGTACAAAAAATTGACGGCGACAGGAACTGTCTATATGGAGCACTAAGCTGTCAGATAGAATGAGAAAACATAACAACTCCCGCACACACCAACGCTATGGAAAATCTACGGAAACAAATAGCGGACCATATACAAAACAATATAGATCATTTCATCCCGTCCAATGAACTGGAACCCTGTTAAAATCAACACAGCAGACCCAACATATCTACTGAAGAAAGCGCTAACACTTAACAGCAGCAAACTAAAAATAGGGAGACCAGGTTACACGTGGAAAACAGCAATCGAGAGTATCATGAACAAACTGGGAAAGGACCAAACATAACATTTTACAAATATCTACAGATATATACTCTACCAGAATCAGGAACCGAGAAATCAGAAGACTCAGAAGGAGAAGAGGAAATACAAAAAAAGAGGAGTATAAACATTAAATGTCACGAACACAATGCGGCAACGCATTTCACAAACTCCTACACTACCCATCTTCCACATGTACCATGCGTCATGTGGCTCTCGCTGCTGACAACAAGCATGGCCCAAATCCAACCCAGCATCGGAAATCGAGGAATCAGAAAACCCAGAAAAAGAAGACTCGAAGAAGCAGAAATACAAAAAGAGGAGCATAAACACTCACAACACTCATATCACGACACGTGGCAACATATTTCACAAGAAGGCTTAGTAGAGGTAGAAGTCCAGAACCAAAAACTCAAAAAATAGAGCTTGGACGCTCCCTGACGACACAATGCGGTAACTCATCTCACAAATACCTACACCTCCCATCCCACATTCCTTTACCATGCGCCATGTGATGTGGCTCTCGTTACTGGCAACAAGCATGACCCTAATCCAACCCAGCGTGAACGTAGCAGGCCTAGCTGTATAACCCTGGGAGTGGCAGCAATGCCTACCGCATGTTGCAAATCAATCAATCAAGAATCACTAACTGAACAATCCTATCGATGTTCGCAAAAATAGTAGCAAAAAAATTCACTGGCTCTTAGACTATAAGAGAGTGGCCGTCCACATTAGATATCATTAAGGGTAACATTAGTGAAAAGTCAAACTTATCGACCTTGACCTAAGCAATATTCCACTCTTTTACGCCTTTTTGTATCACTTGGTATACGGTACATTTTTAGAAGTTATTTACTAAAATTAATGCATAGACCGTTTCAGTCGCAACAGTAGTTTAATCAAACTTAGCAGACTTTAGACAAAAACATTGAGAACAATATACAAATGGTTGATTTTAGGGGCCTCTCATCTTTATATCGAGAACGCGGGTGTCGGCCAAACCGCTTCAAGCACGAACACAGAAACTGAAGCCGATAACAAATGAACCAGGGACCGTTGGATTAGGCTTGTATAAAGACTTAGTCCTCGGCGTCGCGACGTTTGACTCATTCTTATACCTTTTGGTGAATTCATTTAATTATTGCTGAAAAGGGAAACTAAGTAAGTCTGGATGTTTGGAATTATGTCGGATTAATCTGTCCTTCGTCTTTTTTGTGCTGGTAACTAAGGAGCGGGAATAAATAATAATAGGTGTTGGGGTTTAAAACCCTAGTGGAAAATAGTTTTTGTGACGAGTTTTAGTTAAATTAAGAGCTTTGTTTCTGTAAGGTAGTTCTAATTAAGCTCTCCTACAGATAGAAGAAAGCCATCTGGATTCTTAGTAAAACGGTATGAAAAATCAATAAAGTCAAACTGAAATTCTGGTCATTCGAGCTTAATGTAAATTTCTAGTGTAATTTTCAAATTTACTGTCTTCAAGTTTTCGTTACTTTCTTGAAAATTTAAACTGTAATACACGGTTTAACAATGATATCGAACTATGACAGAAAACCTCGGATATAGAGTGTATATTTAGATAGTTCATTGGTTTCAAAAATGTAAAATATAGAAATTCGTTTGTATTCAGTATACAGGGTGATCTACCATGATATGCGGAAAATTTATTAGTAGGTTGTCCTCACCGAAAGGAGTTACAAAAATGAAAAATTAAAAAAATATGATCAAAAAAATTACCTTATTTTTTTTGTAGAAATGCGCTGCCAATGACTTTAATTAATCTGACATAACGCCGTACAACCATATCACTTTATCGGACTTGGGGATTGACACTACTGACAGCAAAGCTGGAGGGGGTAGCAGTGACTTTTTGGTTTTAATCAAATCACACTACAAAAAGAGCGAAATAAATCGAAAAGACATCGACCCTGTGTTAGTGAACTCTACAACAATAAGTAGATATAAGAGATATTTACTTAAACCCGTCAATAACACAAAAACACCAACTTCGGCGGTGCTTTGTACATGCCGGTGTCCTGATCGTTCGACCGAAAGCAAAAGATGCGGCACTTTGACCGCATCCGCCAATCAAGGAAATATAAACATTTCTAATATGTTCTTTCACAAATAAGTTCATCGTCCTATTACTGACCACAGACTCGTAGCGTATCTTCGTAAGTTTTAACCCTTTTTTAATATACTAAATTACCTCGGAGCACTTTAAAGTTTTGCAGGGGCTTTCCTACATTGAAGACTAGTACACCGTTTTATTTTCCGCATATTATGGTAAATCACGCTGTATATTCAATTTTACACCGACCTTAGTATCGATATAAGGTTTAGTTAACTGGGCGCCGATAAAATTTTATTTAATAATTTTTAACGACCTTCTTTGAAGTCGGTCCAATTTTTTTTTACCCTTTCGAGTGGCTTCATTATTTAGCTTTCCACAGAAAAAGAAAATTGCGTCGTTTTGAATTTTGAACATCAGGTTCGTTATTAGAAAATATATCAAATTTCATGCAAATCTGCAAAAATATTGCAATTATGGCAGCCATATTGGATTCGCCATTTTGAATTCTTAACTTTTGACATCATATTCCGTATCAGCCAACTCAAAAATATCTAACTATCCATTTTAATGCAATATATCTTCAAGCACTTTATTAAATTTTATTTGACCCGTATTTTTGTACTCTTCGCAAATACGGAAACGAAGAGTATATTGCATTTGATCGGCACATTTCTAAAACCGTAAATATCGCTCGCAGACAAAAGATTTTCTTTGTTTTAGTGAATGAATTCTGAACAACTTTCAAAATGTCCGTCCGTCTGTCTGCCCGTCCGTCACGTTTCTTGTAAGCACGATAACTCAAGAAAGAAAAATCCGATTGTACTAAAATTTGGACAGTAAATTAGTGTTAGCTAGAGGAAGAATCCTGTTATTTTTCGATGAAATCGATCGGTAAATAAAAATGTTATTAATGATTTAAATTTGAAAAAAAAACTTTTTTGATTTTTATATTTTTGTAATTGAATAGAAATCTGGTGAAATGATATTTCATTTTAATATCTAAATATTTATATATTTTACAAATATACATTTCATAATGTAATATACAACCGTGAAAATATGATTTTAGCTCTTATAATGTACAAATTTACATTTTTTTACGTGTAAGGTGGTGGTGTAGTTCTTACGATTGTGACTCGAAATTCAAGGGTCCCGGGTTCGAAACCCAAATGGGGTGTGGTATAGTTTTTTTTAGTTTTACTTTATTTTGCACTGAGTATTTTACCAACTAAGTTCGTACTATAAAATTAAAAATGTCTAAAACTAATAGTACAGTCATTTGGTAGTTTTACCTGGAAATAATTTCGGGAGTTTTGAGAATTGGTGATTTTATA
Organism: Rutpela maculata; assembly: GCA_936432065.2. Lineage (NCBI taxonomy): Eukaryota > Metazoa > Arthropoda > Insecta > Coleoptera > Cerambycidae > Rutpela > Rutpela maculata. Next base: position 97,233,981 of record OW386293.2, read on the forward strand.
GATTTCGATGTGCTTTTTCCGAATTTCTACTTTGCCACCTCGTATCTTTGCCGTTTCCGCCGCCATATTGAAAAAATGGTGCCTAAAAACTGTTTTTTTTACAATATCTCCTTTCCGATTCATTTTACGATAAAACAGTTATATAATAAATTAAACTAGAGAAAGTTTCCTATGACTTTTTTATAACCTTTTTCTTTTGTAAAATGAATAGTTTTAGTGTACGAGCGCCGCAAAATCTACTCCAACATGCGTTTTGGCCAAAAAACTCATTTCCACACCACCATGAAGTAGAGTAAGTGGTGCGTTCTTTTATCGTGGTATCCCCAGTTGGCCTAATCCACGTGCAATGACTATTCCAAAATTTAGCGCATTTTCCTTCGCTTCGCTGTTCTTGATGGACCAGGTGTTGCGAGTTCATCGTCTTCAGTACTGATCGAAACGTCGCAGATAGAAATATCATCCACATCATCCGCGATTGGATTATCAGTTTCATTGCAATCCTCTTCGTCCTCGATTTCATCACACGTTTGCTCTAAACAGTCTCTGTTTCTTCTTCTTCATCGCTATCTTGTGATGGAATTTGGGAATTATAACAGGTACCACTACAATTCGTGCATATAACGGAGCACTTTAATCCAGCCTTTTTGCAACCACGGGCTTTCTCACATTCCTTTTTGCATTTGCAAGAAATAAGTTTTAACAAAGTTTCCGGAGCTGGGGGCTCGAGTGTGGTGACAGGAATTATCCCATTATTGTTTCTTTTCCCATTGCTCTGCATTTATTCATTCCCATACCACTACTGAACCTGGTGATAGGTTCGGAACGAATGTTGTCGTGCTGCTGCTTCTGTTGGTGGTAGCGACGCAATATTAAATTTATTTTTATATGCTGATTTTTTGAAGCATGCATATCTATAGTTGTTTAAAGACATACTTTTCATGCTTTTCAAACTTTTCACACGACTGTAACCGCACAGTGCAACAAGGAAGCGTTCTCCAGCTTTAGCAATGATCTCTGGATCAGCATTTGGGTTTTTGAATACCTGGATAACCTCGTTTAAATCTGGATTTTTTAGGAGTACGTTAATACATTTTATTTTTCCTTGATTAAAGAGTGCTGATGTTGTATCACAGCCACTGAAGGCATGCAAGAATAATATATGATCTGCGGCTGTTTTATCCATGATACTTTTTGTTGAATACATTTGTTGCGAAATTTTTCCTTTTCCTGGTTTGAGAATATATATGTTTGAACGCATAGATAAAGCCGTCAAAAGAATAAGAAGATCTATATCTTCGTCGAAAACTATTACGGAATCGAATGTCGATGAAATGCTGATTGCGGTATTGATTATTAGAGTATCCGCATCTTCCGTGGCTTGTTTGACCATGAAGTTCGCAGCTTCAAATTTTTTCTTGAACATTCCAATGAGGCGTTTCTTGTTTGCATCGTTGCCCAGGAATTTATCTTGTGACACAGTTGGGATCATTGTCTCGTCAAAAAGTAGGTGTACTGAAGCAGTTTTTCGTGATCGTTGGGCTCGACACCATGGGGACGAGTTCCCTCATGACTCTTCAGACCGTAGTAAACCGGTTTTTCAACACGTAGTAATATATTTTTGGTTAATATACGAAAAACGCGTGTTGGTGTAGATGTGTAATGGTTTGTGGCCCTCGTACGCTAAAACTATTCATTTTACAAAAAAAAAAGGTTATTAAAAAAATTATAGGAAGTTTTCTCTAGTTTAATGTATTATATAATTGTTTTTATCGTAAAATGAATCGGAAATGAGATATTGTCAAAAAACAGTTTTTAGGCGCCATGTTTTCAATATGGCGGCGGAAGCGGCAAAGATACGAGGAGGCAAAGTAGAACCTCGGAAAGAGCACATCGAAATCTATAAATCATCAATTTTCAAAACTCCCGGAAAACTTTCCAGATAACCTCTTTTTTGAGCACCAAATGACTGTATTATAATATTATTTACAAAAAACTGCGAAGAGTATCCTATAGAATGTGTAACAATTATATAAAAAGTTTAGTGAACAGGCGAAGAGTACGTTTTTAGCTTGTTTTATTTTACATTCCAAAGTCACTTGAATAGTAAAATAATTAATCATTTCAGTTAAGATATTTTGAACTGGCACCCATGGTAACGTCAGATGTGAGAGTGTGGAAGAACTTATTATTTTGCGTCGTGACGCGACACCAATTTATTTATCAAGGGCGATAGTCACGTTCTCTCCTTGTTCTTCCACTCCCAGACTGGTTCGAGATAAGATACAATTCGGTAAGACAAGTAATAAGCCAAGGCTGCTCTACCTTAGATTATTAACGACGCTCTCTGTTTTAATAATAATTAATTTTTCTCTCTGACGGAATTATATTCTGACGGTATTTTACTTATTTACCCAATAATAATGGATTTTACACCTAAAGATTTCTGACATTTTTGCACAAAGAAATATCTATCGAGCTCCCGTAAGGTGACCAGAACATTGAGTTTCAAACTTGTGGAGTCATGAAACTCCAATTAACTCAATTTCCGGTCTTCCAAAAGAAAACCCGTAAGAGATTAAGACTATCAACAAGTCATAATATCAATAAAATGCAAAAAGTTCAAAGAATACCATTTATTTACTAGGTTTAAAATAAGTACACTGAAATTGTGTAATATCCTATCCAATAAATTATATAATCTGAAATGATCGCCTCCCCAATTAAGGCAAGGTAAATTTTACCACACAAATGAGAGCGTGGGCTAACAATCGATTAGGAAGAAAAAATTCATGCAACTTCCCCAGAATTTAATGCAAGCATTTAGGTTTATAATTATGGCTGACTGATAATAACAAAAATGTTTTACTAAAAAATTTTTGGTTCGCTTGTGATTACCTTTAAGGTTCTCGTATGTGATTATATTCACAAGACCGGAGTTCAAAAGTGCGTTCAGCTAATACATAAGTTAGATAACTTTCGGTCAGTCTCACGACGTACTGCTCCCCATGCAGGTTCAATATAGGGGAGTTGACACGAGCTCGCCTTCGAGCGACTTTTTGGCAAAACTGTTTTTGACTTATTTATGCACATGGCGGTTTTCTCTATAACTTTGTTATCTGGAAAACCACGCATTTGGCTTTCCTGCTATCGATTTCTACTGATTATCCAACGCATTCGTCCAAATTACGAACTGCTGGATGAATCCAAATTTGTTTTATATGAAAAACCGGCCTTGTCCATTTTTACTATTTGCTGCTAATAGTTGTTTATAGACTCTACGTACTCTTGTCGCATTTGTCGGTTTCGCTCTTTTTGTACGTCGCACAGTTAAAACTTTATATTCATTCTTTTGAATGATACCCATAATGACTGTCTCTTCTCTTTCATGGTCTTTTGTGAAGAGATTGAAAAGTTAAAAAACATTCATAATTATTTTCAAAGTATTTCGTAAAAGTATATTGTTTCTTTTTCCTTGACCAAAAATTACACTTTTATTTTTGGTACATTTTCCATGACCAATATACTTTCACTCTCAGCTCTCATGGCCTGGAAATTCGATGTTTCTTCGAATTTTCACCTAATTGTGCCTTACGTTTTAATGAACGTATACGTCTCTGAGGCCTTCTAAACTTGTACGTTACGTTTCAAAATGCCTTTAAATGAATTTATACCCAAGTCGAAATTTCATGTTGTCTTCGACTTAAGTCGATTCTGGGAAGCTCTATAACAAGAGCATGTGCAGTTAACAGATAAAGGAATAATCGACGGGCGTCGTTCGTTTACTGTTTGTATCGACGTGTGTCATTATAATATTAGTCTTCTCCAAACTGTTATTATTATTATTTTTCATAATTGGATGCAAGGCGATCATCACATTTACACTGTGTGACTAGCTTGTCTTCTTCATTAATAATAACCATTACTGGATATGCTCTCTGACAAACTTTATGTTCCGGTGTAATACGTCCTTCAACAGTACAAATATTGGTTTCCCTTTTACCTGGACATATCCAGTGGCATTATCACCATAACTAGATCTGCCACACCTAAATACATAATTTATTTTCATTAGTGGTGGAAAAAATTATTTTAAGATTTTCTAACCTCAGATTGTTAGCACTCTAGGATTCGGCACTTAAATAGTTCAAATTGTTCACATAAAATTCGTGTATCATATAAAAATCCACTATCGGTAAATTTTCTGAAGTACCTCTCACAAAATTAGGTTCCATTATAAAAAAATAGTAAACAATTGCCACAACACAACAGAATGTAAACAACAGATCAACAGAGAACTACCACCAACATGATGAACGAAAACATGAAAATTCTCTAAAATTGAATTCTCATTAGATACGTCATTATTTATCGCCTTCTCTTTTCAAAGTCAATCTGTTCTTGCATGTGATGATTAGGACTTTTTTCTTGGAACCACCCCCATAAAAAGTTTACTTTAAGTCCGATTTAGATCGTTTTTTTACGTAGATCTCTGAAAAGTGCATTCTTGCGGTACATCCATTTTATGAAATATAAGAGCTCGGCCTAATGCAGTAATTTTTCGGGGCGGAAAATGAAGAAATCTTATATTTCAAATTTGAAGACGCCACTGGATTCGGCAACCTTTCAAAGTAATAATAACGTTAGTTCTGGGGGTCGATAAATAGAGTTTTCCTTAGAACTTAGTCTGGTGTTTGACACTTTAATGAACTTAAAATATCGCCACATCTTACAGTATTGTATTACTTCAAAAAACAATTTTGGCGAAAGTACATAAAACCTGTATGTTTTTTGGATTGTACGTAATTTGAGAATTAGATTCTTCCATCATTATTTCACTTTCAGACTCAAACTGAATCTGAATTTGGATCTTCTCTAAATGTAATAATGAATTAAATAATTTATATAGGTGTATCTCCCAATTTTTGGATATATGATTAACATAATTGTTCTACTTATCTGAAGAACAGATATACTTATATTCTTGCCAAATAATTTGTAATTTATTTTGCAAGGAAAATTATGTTTGATCCAAATCTTTATTACTTTCAGTTTTGCAATATGCCCACACGCCTTGTATCGGGTTGTGTTGGCAAATGTATATGTTGTACGGTATAAATCTTAACTGAAAACAGTTTTCTAATAAAATATTGTCAATAACTTCTTGTTTTCTGATCTATGCAGCCATTCAACTTTTCTCAAATTATTTTTTTTTCGTTTCTAGTTTTACAACAAGAAGTTCTACCAACTTCGTAACGTTTTGACCTAAATAATATAAAAAAATGTGCCTTACTATTATTTAATTTAGTAAATTATACTGTTACTTACAAATGTGTTTCTGTCACGCCAGATCTATATTTACCTGAAAATAGAAAAACATAATTAAAATTATATTTCACAAAAATACATATATATGAGAGTCATTTTTGAATCGCTTTAAAAGAAATGGAAAATTAAAAAAAATATATTTATTTTTTTGCTAGGATATTACTTCCACATCCAGTGGAAGTATAGTAACGACAAAAAAAATTTTTTAAAATTTTTTAAATTTTTTTTGTTCAAATATGCTTAGAATGTCACGAAACGTCGAGATTTTAAGTTTGAGAGAAAAAAAAATTTCTGTGTGTCGGTCTGACTGTCTGTCGGTCTGTCTGTCTGTCGGTCTGTCTGTCTGTCTGTAACTTTTTTTGTGCGCACGTTTACTCTGGGACCGTTTGAGATATTGACTTGAAATTTGGTACACGTATGTACTTTAACGAGATCTAGAACTAGATTATATTTTCATCTTGTTCCGTCGAAGGGTTGGGGGGTAAATTTGGGGAAAATAGGTAAATCAAGCAGGTAAAAGTCCATAAAATTGGTATTTAGTATATACAAGAGAAGCTGAGGTCTCAAAAAAAATTTTGGCATTAGCCACCCCCGTTACCACCCCCACCCCATTATTAAAGGGGATGAAAAAAAATTGTGAATTAGGGTGTGTACAAGAACCAGAAACCTCAAAATGTTTTTTACTTCATCCACCCCCACTATGGGTTATGGGTTTTTGGGGTAGAGGATTTCAAATATTATATTATTAAAGTTCGATAAACAATTATTTCCACATACAAACTTTTTTCGTCGTGAGTGATTTGGATAAAAAAATTTGGATGTGGAAGTAGTGATTCCTTGGGCAGCGGTTTTTTGTTATGTTAATAATATAAAGTTATATTATACGCCTTACAATAATTGTGACAGTTATTTCCTCTAAATGATTTACCAATATATGAATTTCAATGTTTTCTTAATTTTGGACTCATTTATCTGGAAAATGGTAACTCTTATCAAAATATTGTATAGGAACAAAATTGTAGAAAATTTTATGCACGTTGTTTGTCCATCTTTTTTAGTTATTGTGTTAAATGACAAAAACAACACTGGCAACAGTTTCTTTTAACATTTGGCAGCCATTTTGAAAGTAGAGCCAGTTTTTTTTTTGGGAGGGGGGGGACATGCCTAAAATTGTTCCTTAGGCTTTAATCTTTATGAAAATCATTCCCCTAGGATCGGGGGAGGGAGGTGCGCGTACAGCTAGGGTGGGCTCCCCAACTATAAGGCTTAGAATTATATCGATACAATTTATTCTCGAGAACTTGGTTGCCTAGTAATTTAAATAGTGTAAATTGATAGGTTATTGTCATATTATCTTATTAAATCCTGAATATTTTAGCATAATGGATTTAATCTTTGATAATAAGTGTTCCATTTACGTGAGATATATTACATTGGGCAACATAGTTCGAGAAAGCATTTATAAGTAAAATTTAATGAATATAACAAGTTTTATAGCGATTATTTCACTCATTAACGTGACATGATTAGTGGTAAACTAACCTACATCGGCTTTTGACAGTACCAACGTGAAAAATGTATCGCTCTAATTTTTTGGAATGCATATGTATTCCTTAGGCACCGGTTTTTAATTATAGAATATAGGAAAATTTGTTTTTTGTTTTAAAATCTTTGAAAAATTAAATTCAATGAAAAATTTCAAAAAAGACTAGAAATATTTTGTGCTTTTTTAAAATTTTTCTCCTACTCTTCTTCTTTGGCGTAAACAAATCTACGCAGTTGAATTATCAATAGTTTGGTGTGTGTTATATTGATTACTTTGAAAATTACGAATAGAACCACTACATGTTCCCCAGGTCAAAATGAGTCAGTTGAACCGAATATATATAAGCTTCAGTGGTTCTATGACTAACATAATTTTGAAACAGTATATTCAGTATTTTAGAAGTATAAAATTATTCTCAGTTCTAAAAAAATTACCTTCTTTAATTTATACCGCAACTTCCTACGTCTGTACCTAAGATACCTGTTCAGTTACTAGTAGCATGCGACCTTACTATTTTTTGCATCTCCTTCATGACTGTTTATATTTTCTTTTCTTCCTGCTTAAATAATTGGTACAAGTAAGAAATAAATTAAGTCCGCGAAGAATTAGGAACAAGGTTACCAACTCTAGAAAACACTTCAGAAAATCCAACTCGTAAATATATTTGTTTATTTATTGTTGGATTATAAACAACAACAGGTTACGAAATTTAACGACTGTGATATATATATAATCAATGTTCTTCGCGATCCGTTCTGGGACTTCCACCTACACGTTTTGATACCTATGAGGTATAAATATAGACTCAATGTATTGATTCACAGCAATTTGTTCTATAACACATTGTGTAAACCATCCAGTTTTGATGATATTCAAATTTTAAGACATGCTTCTAAAGGTTGTGCCGGTTAGAAAATTTAAATGGGAAAGTTTAATAAAGACGCAGCTTGGCAGATATTGTCGCAATATTAGCTTAGGAGAATATGTTGCGCAATATGTGTATAATAAATTACTAGGTACATTTTTTGGAGGTGTATATATAGCCCAGTCGACAGGGCGCAAAAAAGAGGTATTTCTAGAAGTCTCAGAATTTTTAAAATTGGCAATATCTCGGTGCCTTTATTACATTATTATATACTCTTCGCGAATACGAAAACAAAGGGTGTAGGTATTACATTTGATCGACATATTTCTAGCACTATAAACACAGAGAAATATTATGATCGAATTTTGAACAACTTTCAAAATGTCCGCCTGTCTGTTCGGCTGACAGTCACGTTTTGTAAGCATGACAACGAAGAACGCAAAATCCGATCGTATTGAAATTTGGAGAGTAAGTTAGTGTTAGCTGGAGGAAGAACCTTACTGTATTTGAATAAAATCGATCAGTAAATTAAAGAGTTATTAATCATTTAAATTAAATATATTTTTCATTTTTATATTTCGTAGTTGAATAGACATCTTGTGAAATGTTATATCCTATCACTATTTATTTATATACTTTGTTAATATACATTTCATGATAACAAATCGCCGAAATGTGTGATTTTCGGCTAGACAATAGATATATTTTATTATGACATTAACGGTTTGAAAAGAACGCTTAGACTTGAAACGCCGGAAAAACGCCGCAAAGATTCGCAAATTAATGAAAACTAATATCATAACCTCAATTTCGATAACAGGTAAAAAAATTCCAAAAAGGGAGTGCGTGAAGTATTTGAGTGTACAACTAACGTTTAATAAAGAAACTAAAGAAACTGCAGGCAGTCTATTCCTTTTGCTGGTCAGGAATAACAGCCTTAGCAGCAGTGGCGGCTGGTGAAATTTCAATAATTTTTTTCTCGTCTGTGGCGCATGGGACCCATACCAAATATGGGAAATAACATCTAGAAAAGCGCTTCTATATGTTATATCCCAAGCCCCATAAATGTAGCTATCTCCTATACTATAACTTTGTTGCAGGGTTGCAGGCGTAATTTCAGCGCAAGCTTGCCTAATCCGGTTTTCCATTTGTAGTCTATTTCGTGGCTGCATTTTGTAGACTTCATTCTTTAGAAATCCCCCATAAAAAAAGTTCAAGGAAGTGAGGTCGGAGGGCATTTAATAAAAGGGCTGTTTCTTTCAATCCACCTCCGGGGAAAGTTGTTGTTTAGCCAATTCCGTACTATCATTGCATTATGGATTGAGGCTCCATCAAGTTGAAATATCACATTGTTGTATGCAATAAGGGGCAAGTTTGAAAATTCAGTTTGCAAAAAAATTAGAAAACATTCCGCATTCAAATTTCCCTCAAAAAAATATGGCCCAATTCATTCACCACACATTCACCTTTTCTGAATACTGGCGTCGACAATATACAACCCAATGAGAGTGTTTAACGGACCAATTTCTAGTATTTTGAGAGTTAACGGTGCCATTAGTTTTAAATGTCGATTAATCTGAGAATACAATATTTTAAAAAAGTTAGGTTGTTCAAAAACTCTCCGTAACACCAAAAGCAATATTCCAGCCGTATTTTTTCGTCTTCTTCTTCTAATGCGTATAAGAAAACAGGCTTGAAGGGACGTAATTTATTTCGACGGAATCATCGCCAAATTATGTCCTTGGGTATATTTAAAATTGTGGACGTTCTCCTTAGGCTATACCTTGGATATTCTCTCACAAACTGAAGAATTTCTGCACCTCTAGCATGATCCCTCACAGGTTGTTTTTGTTTGTTGCTCACTTTGCCAGTTCTATTGAATAACTTATTAATTCGACAAACTTTTACATGATCTATTGGGGGTCGATCTGGATGCCGATTGTTAAATTCTGTAGTAGATTTCCTCATTGTATGAGAATTATCACCAACTAATCTAACAATTTTCATTTTTTCCGCAGGTGTAAGCATTTTAATTGAAATAAAATATGATAGATTACAAAAAATCAGACAGAATGCCAACAGATTTACTTGACAACTAATATGACATTTACAAAATTGTCTTTCAGTAAAAACAAAGCAGTCAGAGCATGCATCAAAACGAGAAATTTGGGAATGGAATTTTTTCATCAAGACCTCATTTTTTTTTAGAATTTAACTAAACTTCGGATTCAGGGTTTCTGAATGATTTCGAATAAGTTTTGTTAATAAAATTTTTTGATTAAAAAATGCCTACTATGATTTTTTGATTTTTTTCATATAATTTATCATCGTAGATTGCCTTGCATTTAAAGATGGAAAGTGACTTTGTGGTCTTAAATAGACCTTGGTGATCAGTATCTTTTGAGATCAGTTTGATTTAAATCGGACAAAAACAAAAGAATTATTACGCTGTTACACTCTTAAGTGAGACACACTGTATATGATAAAAATATTTAACAGTGTAATAATTTACCTGAACAACAAATTTAAATGTTTACTGAAACGTTAAAAATACATCTAACATAAAATAATAATAATTTGTTTAATTCTACTGACATATTCTACAACTACCGACCTATTTCTGGTTTCATTACTTTTTTAGTGTATTATTAGCAGAGCCCGTATTTTGGATGACATTGACGTAAAATGCAGAGTCGGCATGGGAGGGTAGTACAAAATTATAATAATTCTTATCTCTTTTTGTAGTTAACTGCTCATCCAATTGGAAACATTAAATCAAACTGTTACATTGCAGATTAATACCACGTAATTAACAATGGATCATTAAATATGAGTCTAAATATTCGGCACGAAAAGAACGCCGAGCGCCGTTTCTCTAAGAATATCACTTGTAAATCCCTATTTTCCTGTTGATGGGAGTTAGACGACACATGCCATGTAATTAAAAACTTGCGCGATCATAACGGGGTAATATTGCACCTTTGATAGGTACTTGAGCTTTGCATCATTTAATGTTAACCCGGCGTTTTCACAAATCCACGATTGTACCGTTTGTATTACGGTAATGGACGCGCCATTATTATACTAAACTGCCGAAATAGTCATTGGAAAGTTTCCCTTACCCATGTCTAGAAATCGTATATCAGCGGGTAATCGACGCATAGTGAAGCACTGAATTTAATTATTATTGTTTCATGTTAAATTAATAAAGAAATACTAGCATAGAAACACGCCAAACACAGCGTGTGCAATGACAATATTAGAGATGCAGATAAACGAAAATATACAGTTGGAGAAGAAAATATAAAAGCTCTGAACATATTATGATTTAAAAAACAGCTAAAAGTCAGTACATAAAGTGGATGGCTCGAGATTTCTACAAAAATCTTCAACTCTGGCAGCCCTTCATTTTTAAACTCGGTGTGCGTTAATCGAAAATATACACACGGAGAAGAAAATCAAAAAGAGTTGGGTATATTATGATTAAAATAACAACTAAAAAGTGTATACATAAAGCCGATGACTCAAGATACCCACAATAATATTCAACTTCAATAATATATTCAACTACATTAGCGGTTGCGTTGCGATTTCATTACCTACTACTGCTGTTTTCTCAATAACAGTTTAACAGCAGTTAGCAAAAACATTTTTACTACGTCGTGTTTCTTAACTGTTGTTTTCTCACCTGTTATTTTCGAACAGAAATAACAGTCTGTTAATGCTATTTACAAATAACAATTATAAAATAACAGGTTGTTAAATAGCAACTCATCTCTAGTTTGGCTTTGGCAGTGTGCGTTGGGTTTCAGCCCCAACACTTCTACTCATACCTTACTGTTAGTGCTTTATAACCGATGAGTTAATGTTTATGCATGTAAAATGAATTTGACAAATTTATTTTAAATACTTTCGAGTCTGTTAACATAATTATTATACTTCGGGCTCCATATCATTGAACAATATTCAATACAACTATAACTACTAATGTTTTATATAATAATATTAAAATCCAATTTATATCTTTAAAATCTAGATATTGTCTAGGTCGACCAAAAAATAATATTTAGAACTTGCAATATTTAGGAATAATTACTTTACTGTGTAATGACACCATATAATACGACTAATAATTTTTTACCTGTCTGGAGGGTCAGGGACTCTTTTTATCTGTAGAGAAATGTAAACATCTCAATAAGCGTTCGCCTGGACTTTCACTAAGGTTTATAAAATAAAAATTTTGTATTTAAAGATTTTTTGGTTTGTGTGGCAATAATACTTATTGTTAGCGACCGATGTTTCTGATTGTAACTTTACAAAAGTATTAGTATCGTGTAATTCAGAGTCCGTCTCTGGAATATCATCCGAAATACGGGCTCTGATTATTAGCTTCGCTAAATAAGCTATTATCTATCTCTTACCTCCTTTTTGTCCCTTGTAGAGGTCGTAAAAATGACCCTATAAAGGTCTTATTAGGGCTTAATTCGAAAAAGAAGGATTAATTAGTATTCTCTTAACAATTCTGAAAAGGTAACTTGTGTGCGATTTTATTTCTGTACATTTCATAATTCACAAATTTATGAAAACTCGTCTTTTTCCCATAAGAAACAGAGGAAACTAAGTTATTTCGAAAGCACGTGCCAATATTAACTCAATTTTGCAAGAGGTCAGATTTTGGGATTTCAAACCAATCTGGTGGATGAGAAAATAAAAGAATCGAAACTTTTCACTGGTGTAAATTTGAGCCACCCTATTCAACGCTCACGGCTGACAATTCTGAAGCTTGTCGTCCTCATGAAACGAGCATTTATTTAAAGCAAAGTTGATCTTTACTTTTATATTTGCATAAATCTGGCATTAAACTCCGGTAGCTCGAAATCTTGATTGTTGCTTTACCAAAACCTGTAAGAGTCCAAATTTGCATAAGCTTAACGACGTTTTTATTTTTAATTCTCCTGAAATTTGCAGCTACACAAAAACAGAAATAGATATGCTAATAGGTTCCCCAGCACGTGAGACTAGACCGTTCATATACGACCGCAGCCGGGGGCGGGGAGGTAGAAAAGCGAAAGCGAGCAGGGCGTTTTGGGCTTGTCCGGAAGGTTCTAGGTTCCGGAAAGGGAAAGCGACATACGGTGTCCCGGCGACAAGCGTCTGAAGGTTGAGGTAGGCCGGAGCGTGCGCGGACGCTCCGCCGAGCCCTGGAAATCGACGCCGCCGACGGTTGACGGTCTAGCCTGAAATATGCTTGAAAGTGAAAGCGCTCGATGAAAAGCGTCGGGGTTACGTTCAGGCCGATATACTTATGATTATACTTGAATTAGCGGGGTTTAGCTTTTGGGTTTGAGATGGGTGGACGGGTCTGGGATTTGGGTGATAAGAGGCCTTGGCTTGCGATATTATGTTTAATAAATTTTTTAGCATATTCTTGGTACCGATTAGCTTCTCTGATTACGATCATATTTATAATTTATACAGTGGCGTAACTATGCACGGGCAATTCGGGCTTTTAGGAGCCCTCAGGTCCCACGAAATATTAATACCGCGTTGCGTTCGCATACGCAGTGGTGTGGTTTTCCCGTTTTTTTTTTATGTACTTAACATCAGCCTATTTCCGCTACCTATCACCGACGCACTGTGGGGAAATTCTGGATTTTACTGACCAAAAATCTCTAGAGACCTTATAGAGCGGGAGCTAGGTGGCTTTTTCGGCAGCTCATCGTTTTATGAACTTTGAGATATTTTTATGGTTTAATGGATGATAACGATTCATAAAATCGACTTTTGGCGGGGCACCTCCTGTCAGGAGCGCACGAACACTGTTTAAAAATCAGTGAAATCATGATTGATTTTTTTTGTGTGTACACATTTTATGTTTAGAATGAATAAAATAAGATCACCAGAAAGTGTGGGCCGTCAGGAGGCGCAGCCAGAAAGGTAATAATGATACAGGCACGGTACGGAGTCAAGTTAGCCGAAAGTGTTAAATTCCTGTATATTTAAGAGCCTATGGTACTTTTGTTGACACTAAGAACTTTACGAGGAGGCTATTCTATTGTTGAAGGAGCTTATATTTACGTTTTAAAAATGAGCCAGAACTTGTAACGATGAGTTTAGAGTTCTGAGATGAAATATGCGAAAAAAAAATTCAATTTTCTTCAAAAATCCTAAACATTTTCTTTCTGGCTAGCCTTACTGACGGGAGTTTCTTTCTGGGAATTTTTTTCTGTGTTCTAAACATTTAAATAAACATGCTCAACCTTAAAAAAGTTTGTAACGATGATGTTATATAACTCCGTTTTTTTACCTCTTTGACCTTTCTGGTTGCGCCCCTGATGGCCCACACTTTCTGGCGATCTTATTTTATTCATTCTAAACATAAAATGTGTACACACAAAAAAAACTGGCTTTGTAACGATGATATAATTTCACTGATTTTTATATCTTGAACCATGGGCAACTCGACGGGCTGACATATGCCAGAAGTCTATTTTGTCGTTATTTAAGTTCGATAGAATTAATCAGCGCATAGAAAATGCTTGTAACAATGAGTGTCTGAAAAAGCCACTTAGCTCCCGCACCATTAATATCCATCGGATCGGGATAATTCTTTTTTTAAATTAAAAATAATTAAATACCTTTTTTTTGGCGAGGAGGGGAAACCCACACGGGCTGCCTATCCCAACTAGGAATAGGTCTGAGTGTCAGACTCCAACTGACTAAAACCCCACCTCTTAGGGCTCGTCTGCATAGAATATTCCAAGGCACTGCAGCCTCCTGGACTTATTGTGGATATTAAATACCTTACACATCTGCCGAAGCAAATTTTTAAATGATTCTGTCAACTTTTATTAATGACATAATAAACTACCAAAAACCTGTAATGAAATATTAAAAATTTAAATAATGAACCAATATCGCTATATTCATATGAAGATTAATTTTTTTTTCTACACATAGTACATAAACTATATAGTAGTAAAATCAAACTGCCAAATACATAATTTGACTGAGCTGACAGCTGTCAAAAAAATAAAATTAACACAAAAAGTGCAAGTTATTTCTTTTGAAAATTGATTTTATAATTGATAAGATTTGTAAGATATGGCTAAATACAAAGAAAAGAAAAAAGGTATCTGAGTTGACAGTTGACATCTGTCAACTAAACTGCAAAAATTAAAGAAAATTTAGTGTATTAAAAATTTAATGAATAGAGTAAAAATTTAAGCTAGAGGGGAATCCGTATTGTAATTATTCTCAACATAATATAAAGTTGACATCTGTCAATAACTTTGTAAAATCTCTCATGTTACTTTAATATATAAAAATAATATAAGAATAATAATTTTTTTAATAGTAATGCAATCAATACTTAGTACAGTTGAGTTGTTAAATAGGAAATTTAAATTTTTAATATTTTTTACAGTTTTTTGGCAGTTTATTATGTCATTAATAAAAGTTGACCTAGTCATTTAAAAGTTTGTATCGACAGATGTGTAGGGAATTTGATTACCTTTAATTTAAAAAAAATTATCCTTGACGAGCAAAGGGTAATCTCTATGTAGAGAGTGGTATAGGTCCAGCGCACATACCGCTATTATGATTAGTGTTGCGCAAAGTCGGATTATTATAGGAACTGGACGCACAGTTCTCCGATAGGCGACTACATGCCTCCACAGTCTCTGAAGCTCGCCAAAATCCGTGGCGATTCCAGTACACCTATGTACCTTAACCTGATTTGGAACTAGATTATAATTTGAATGTATTCCATTGAGAGGTTAATAGGTAAATGGGGATAAATTGGGGTAAATAGGTAAAACAAGCAAATAAGAGTTTATAAAATTGGGTATGTACGACAAGCCACCGTCTTAATTTTTTTTGGCATTACCACCCCCACCTCATTATTAAATGGAGTAAAAAATAATATTGTGATTTAGTGTGTATACAAGAAGCAAAGACGTCAAATTTATTTTTAGGACAATAACCATCCCCTTTAAAAAAAATTGTAAAAAAATAAAATTGTGATTTACCATGTATACAGGTATCAAAAACTCTAAAATTTTTTGTCAGAATCAGCCACCCCCACTACAACCCACTTCATTATTAAAGAGAAAAAAAATTAAAATTGTGATTGAATGTTTATACAACAACCAAAAGCCTCAACATTTTACTCCCCCCCCCCCCCCCACTCAATTATTAAAAAGGGTATACAGTAACCAAAGGCTTCAACATTTTTTTGCATTAACCACCCTCTCTACCTCCCCCACCCAATTATTAAAAGGATTAAAAAAAATAAAAATGGGATTTAGCGTCCAAAGTCCTCAATTTTTTTTGCATGAGCCACCCCCTACCACATATTATTGAATCCAAAAATTACTGGTAAATATCTGTTAACCGGTTATTATACTCTTCGCAAATACGAACAAGCTAAAAACGTACTCTTCGCCAATTTACTGAGCTTTTTATATAATTGTTACACATTCTACAGGATACTCTTCGCAGTTTTCTTGTAAATAATGTTAGTTTTCGGACATTCTAAATTTTGTGATACCATATTTGTTGTGAAAAAAATTATATGAAAAAAAAATATCCAACCTGTTTAGGATTCGAACACACGATTTTTGGATTGCAAGGCAAAAGTTTATGGGGATAACATTTCGCAAGATTTCTATTTAAGTACAACCGACAAAAAATATGAGAATATTTTTTTATATTAAATAATTAATAACTTTTTTATTTACTGATCGATTTTCTTCAAAAACCTAAACTAACTTACTTTCCAAATTTCAATACAATCGGACTTTTCCTTCTTAAGTTATCGTGCTTACAAGAAACGTGACGGACGGACGGACAGACGGACAGACGGACAGACGGACAGACGGACAGACGGACAGACGGACGGACATTTTGAAAGTTGTTCAGAATTTGTTCACTAACACAATGATATGAAAATTTTTTCTCTACTCGCGATATTTACGATTTTCGAAATGTGCCGATCAAATACAATATACTCTTCGTTTTTGCGAAGAGTATAATAAGAGTATATTGCATTTGATCGGCACATTTCTAAAACCGGAAATATCGCTCATAGACAAAAATGTTCGTATCAGTGTTAGTGAACGAATTCTGAACAACTTTCAAAATTTCCGCCTGTCTGTCCGTCCGTCCAGTAAGCACAATAACTTAAGAAAGAAAAGTCCGATTGTATTGAAAATTAACAGTAAGTAGTGTTAGCTGGAGGAAGAACCCTATTGTTTCTGAACAAAATCGATCAGTAAGTAAAAAATCTATTAATTATTTAAATTTGGAAAAAAAATTTTGATTTTTGTTTTTGTAATTGGATAGAAATCTGGTGAAGTTATATTTCCTTGTAATATCTATTTATTTGCTTTATTAATATACATTTCACAATATGACGAGTGGAAATATGATTTCAACTCGTTGCTTCTAATGTAAAAATATACACTTTTTGAACGTGGTAGGTTATGGTATAATTCTTTCGTTTCTGACTCAATACATACGGTGTGGTGCAGCATCCCGGCCACGAAAATGAAAAAAACTCAAAGTTCTTGAACACAAATTCATGCGCCTCATTTCTGATTCTGGCAACACCTCCCTCAGAGATTTATATGCACGTTGCCACGACATAACCTCACTAGCGGACTACGTTCAAGAAATATCACAAAAAATTTATTCCTTCAAACTAAGCGATAGTCCGCTAACTCGCAACGTAACACAAATCAGACAGTATCATACCCCATAACACCCCCTACCATACCAAGCGTTGCCTATTTTAGCCATACTTTCCTTTACGATAATTTATTACTACCCTACACGTTATCGTTCTCAACTTTATAACTTTCTATTCCTCTCTTTCTTCTTTATGTTTGTTTAGTTTTGTTCTTTTTATTGTTTTTATTCTTTTTGTCCTTTTTGTCCCTAAATTCTCTCTCGACCAATAAATTCTCGAAAAGTGAAACATTTGAAACAATAATTTTTTAACACCATTTTTTCCTGGCGGCAGGGAGACTACCAGGGTGGTAGTTATCTCGGACGGGTTTTTTCGTTGAGCGTTTTCCCGTGCCAACTTCCAAAATTCCTCAGTGCTACGACAGTGTTCATAAAGTGCTTTTATTTATTTTTAGATCTTTTTATAGAACATTCTTAAATTTTATTGTTAGTTTTAAGTTTGCTTGCGGCGAACAGAAGAACTACTTCTCCAAACCCGTTTCCGTCCAGCCTATCAACTTCCATGGCGCTACGCACCCTGGATGACTGGCTGACTCCGGGCCAGGATCCGGGGAAGCACTGTTCATGTACGTAATATTCAATAAATCTATTTTCTTCTTCTTCGTTTCTGACTCGGAATCCAAGGGTCCCGGGTTCGAAACCCACATAGATTTTGGATATGTTTCTTTTATTTTATTTTATACTGAGTGTTTCACCAATCAAGTTCGTATTATGAAATTAAAAATGTCTAAAATGAACATTATTTAAAAGAAACTGCGAAGGGTATGCTATAGAATGTGACGATTGTATAAAAAATTGGACGGAAAAAGAGTATAATGCTTCCTCTAGTTTATAATTTTTTTATTTGTTGATTTACCGGTTAACAAAATTTCCGGTAAATTGCAAATCCTACATTTTTGGAAACCTTTCATAGAAATTGTTACTAACTATTTGGCGACAAAGTTCTTTTGTCATGGATGGGGCTTCTTTAGCCTTTCAGTTACAGCCGCACACCCTGTATACAAAGTTGAGCCGGACTTGGCTACGCTTAGATCAGGAAAATATCGATGTCAAGGCGCTCCACACTGACGTACACCCATCCACAACAACCGTATACGCTGCGCTTAAAGTACCTGCAATGTAAATTATTGCTTTGCTAGAAATTTTTTATTTTTATTTGGGTCGAAACGCTAAACCTTGAGGGACGTGTTTCGACTTCAATTAAACATTAGTAATGACAGTTTAGATTAGAAAAATATACAGCGTAAACAGGTGCATGATGAACATGGTACAAATGACTGCTATCAAAACATATTTACTCGGGTATGTATTAATTTGAAATGTTAGGTAATAAGACATTGTGACAGGCGTCCAAAGAATAACTAGATGTATCTTTATTTTTATTTAGTTTTATGAAGTTTCTCTTATTGGTTAATTTACAGTGTCGTAGGTAGTGGCAGGCGACCGACCAGAACAGTCGTCTAGAAGATATACAGTAATGCATAACGTAATTCAAAAAATTAATTGAATGCAATCATTTTCTCAATTTTTATTTTTCGCTCCGGATAGTAATTTGCACAAAAAAATATTAAAAAAAAAGTAAATTACGAATTTAAAAAAACCTACGACATATAATTAATCTTTTATGGATGATGTACAACTAACTCCCTGAAGGTCTACCGAGATGAAACTTTGCTGAAAACCTCTCAACAAAATACTTTCTCAAATAAGAAAATCACATCAAAATCGGATTTTTTTTTTGGAGACACGAGGCCACAGACAGACGCATAGACATACAAACATACGCGTTAAACTTATAACGTCTTTGTGTCGGAGTTCTTCTTCTTCTTCTTTTAGCGGGGCAACGAAAGGTCGCCGCATTTAGGCCTTGTGGCCCATTGGGTTACCGCTATGAAATTATGATATTCCCAAGTTCAGGCCAGATTCTAATACAAAGGCCAGCATTCTTCTTATTGGGGCATTCCTTATTTCCTCCAGCACCGGAAAACCGATGCCGAAGTGTTTCAAGTTCATAAGACTAATGCAGGAAGTTAGGGCGTGGATAAAAGTTTCTTCCCTATCCCCGCAGAACCTACAGTCGAGATTGTCAACCACCCCCATAGTGTGCAGGTGTTTTCTGAAAGAGCCGTATCCAGTCAAAAGACCTGCCACGATTCTGACCTGTTTCCTGCTTTGTAGCAGAATTTGTTCTGCTCGCTTCGGCAATGGCACTAAGACAAGAAACTTCGCTTGGCGGAGTCCTGGGTGGGAAGCCCAGTCATAGTCAAATCACAGAACTGGGAGCGAGTCCAGTTATCTATTGACTTTTTGCCGTCTGATCCGAGAGCCGGCTCCGGAACCAGTAAGGGCCTCTGAGAGCCCTCTCTGGCCAGAGCATCTGCTCGCTCGTTACACTCAATGTTACTGTGTCAAGTGACCCAGAGAAGCTTGACCCAGTTGGATGAGTCCAGTTTACAGAGAGTCTGTTTACAGTTTTGGACCAGCATTGACTTGGTCCTAATTGATGCAAGGGCCTTGGGGGGCGCTTGACTATCACTACATATACAGTGTGTCCACGGATGGATATAACTATACCTGTAAAAATTTTTATTTAGTTTTTCGAAAAAAAAGTCTTTCTTCATAACTGCTTTTGTTTATTATATAAATACGATTCACATTATGAAACTTCGACTTTGTTGTACAGGGTGCGCAAGAAATATTAAAATGTAGATTTTCAAAATTAAAATTTTTTAAATCAATCCTTTTGAAGCATTTAAATTAAAGAGCTTAAAAGGACTAATTGAAAAGCCAAAAATATTTTTTTCATGAGAGTTATTGTTACTAAGATATTTGATATTAAAAATAGACTTTAAGCGGATTTTTAAAAACTAAATGTTAGAAAAAACTAATCAATCAAGTGGATGCGCTGCTCTAAGGTCAGCATCTTTCTGAAGATATTAGTTGTTAAAAAATAATAATGTCACCTACTTAAGCATTATTTGACAGCAACAATCTTGATTTATATTCACAAAATGAAATAAAGGTCCACTTCTAAAAATAACACTGAGTTAATTCAACCAAGGTAGGACCTGAATCGGAAAACTTTGAAACACCCTTACCTAAACTTACTAATAATAGTTACAAATAACGTTTCATTACAAGTAATACAAAAAATAATGATCGATAATAAGATATGAAAAAAAATCGATTTAATTTTTAATATAAAATATCTTAGTAACAATAATTGCCATGGAAAACATTTATTTGACTTTTCGATTACTACTTTTAAGCTACTTAATGATTCAAAAAATTTTATTTAAAAATTTTTAATTTTTAAAATCTCCATTTTTATATTTCTTATATTATTTGACGATAGCAATTATTAACGTCACCTCGGTCACCGGATGTGACTTCTCTGGATTATTTTTTATTTGGTCAAATCGAGAATACATTTTTCTTTTTTCATTTTGAATTTTCCCGCCACATATATAGTCTTCTAAAGGTAAAATCCAAATAATGTATAAAAAACAATAATAAAATTACCCAATATATTAATTATATATATACAACTTGTATGCTTGCCACGATTACATCAATGGAATATTTAGAGAGTGCCCTCTAGCACATATGACATATAAGGATTAAAATAAAATTTTATTTTGTTGAGGTTATTTTTTAGCAATTAGAAGTCTATTATTCTGCATATTCATTGGAATTATTTTTCATAGAAAAATATATGCGGGAGAAGGCTTAAAAATAAAAATTTAGTCAATGAAAAATTAAGTTTACACAAAAAATCATACCCTGGTTTCTTCATATTGAACACGGCTACTACCATACCCTAATACAGTAGGGTAGAACTTAGCTGACTCAAGATGTTATAAACTTAGTTTAGATATAGTTGAAATCGCATTTGTAAGTGACGTTGAGAGGCAAAGGGTGCAGAACGCAGAACCGGATTTAACTATATTGTTCGCTCGTTTACTATTTATAATATTACACTTGCAATATCCCCAAAGCACTGCTATGAATTGATAACAAAACTTACTAAAATTATTTTCAAAAACACATTACCAAATAAAGAAATATAAAGTAATTATCGAATTATATCTTCGCCCCGACAGTATAAGCTCGACTGCGTTCTTTCTAACTGCGGTCCTGGATTAAATGACACACTCACAATGTACCGAGAGATCGAGAAAGACTGAACGTGACGTCACACGGAAAAGTCATTAAAATTATCAAAATTGATTTCTATTCTACATACATTATTAAAACTAATTTCCTATGTTGCTAGGAGTAACGACTAGTTCTCTAGTCACTGTTACCAATCTGATGTCTGTTATTTTCGTGAATGTTATTATTATTATTGGCTTGTGTGTGTTGGCTTGATTTATCATTTATCTCCCTTTTTGAATAATAAATCAGTGTTTCTTAACCCAATCAGTTGACTGTCATTTGTGTGGTAAGTTAATAAAGAAACTCGCATTTTGTGTAAATACTGTAATTAACTATATTTAAGGTTACTGTCGCCAACGTGAAAATGTTGAAAGTACCATAAAATAGTACATATGTTTGTAGTATGTGAGCTGCACAAAAACAATCTATAGGGAGCGGCACGTTCAGTCTTTCTCGATTTCCCTGTATACTCCCACAGGCTACGTCAGATAGCCGACATCGAATGGCCGGTATCTTCTCTCTCACTTAATGTAAAAGTGGAGTAAAGACGGGAGGTCTAGTTGCCGCCTATTTCATTCCTCTCCCCCCTCATAACGGCTCACTATTAAGATTACTTCAACTATACCTATAGGAAATTTAAGCTGGACTTATTAAGAGATGGGCTCAGATCGTCACGAGACAGGTTAGTTTTACTCGACTGATGATTCATTCTAAGATTATTCTTTCTCAGAGGGACCAGAAGTTTGGATATTTATTGGCTAGAAGGGACGGTGGTGATGGAAACTATTGTTTGAAGGTTGTAGGTATCTTTACCAGTCGAAGGTGGCTATGATGTTTATTGAAGTTCCAAGAGTCGAAAGACTCAAAAGACTTTATAAGATAAGAAAAAAATCGATATTTTATTGAATATTTCAACACCTCGTATCTTTAAGTGACGAATTTTTGGGCACCTGTATATGCGAACATATTTCCTTAAAATTAGTCAAGGTCTAACTCCCTGAAATATTTTAATATACTTAATTTACAACCTGTATATATGTAACTATAGCAAAATATTACTTCTAGCCGCAGGTAAGTGAATAGTATACTTGAAACTGTCATATGAAATTTTAGATACTAGAATAATATTTCAGTGACAAGAGGTAAATTTTAGTATTATGTGGACACATTTATAAATAAAACATATAATAGGAGCTTTATTATGTGGTTTACCTGGAAGTAACTAGTACAAAGATAAAACCAACGGCATTCGCTCTTGAAAAATATCGTAAATAATATATCCAAAGTATGCCAAAAAGAGGTTGGTGGAAAGACGCAATTTTTTCAAAATGTCGTCGGAATACAACACTTAACCGTTAATTATTGAAATACTGACTTTCTCTTCACAGTTAGCAGAATTATACCCCCTACCTTTATTGCTCCTCTTGAAGTTCCCTTTGAAATGATACCAAATATAACCGAAAGTAACTGTCGGAAGTGGTGCTAATATTCACGATCTTCAATATCAGTGAAGTTATCCTCTGCATTATTAAATGGTTCGCTATTGAGACAGAAATCTTTGCATTTTGAACATGTTTGGGAACACTTCAAGCCCTTCTTCGGCATTTACATCTATTTCCACAATTGATTTTGCATTTGCAGCTAATAGGCTTCATGAGAGAAGTGGGTGATCCAGGTATGTCTGTTTAATACGAAATGAAGGTACCCGCATTAGTCAGGCGCCAACACCAACACATTCTGTGGGATCGAGTTTGTTTGTTCCAATCCATTGTCGCACTTGATAGTATACTCGGAGACTGTGATAAGCAGCTGATGAAGATGTTGCTGGCAGTTTTTTTTACTTCAACAAATGTAATAGACTCCGCAGTCTTTTGACAAAATGTGTTCTTATGTAACGTTTCACTTTCTATGTCACCATGATTATTCTTAAGTGCTCTTTCACCAGAAACTACTACACCTTTCTTTTCATTGTTAGGTTTTGCGAAAACCTCACTGCAGTCTCTGAAATTGGCACTGTTTAAAAGTTTTTTTACAGCATGCCCTTTGCCGATTCCATATAAGTGAGAGGTAGTGTCACAATCTAGAATTGCGTGGGAAAAAGGAATATATCTACAACATTCAACACCAAGTTTATGTTTCAGATCTTTGATATTCCATATTCTTATTTCCTTAACTGAATTGAAATTGTCCAACTTTGCATGGAAGCAAAGCAATACTAACAAATCAATCTAATCACCAACCACTACTATTTACATTGTGCTAGATCTCTCATCAGCTGTTTTTACAATCAATATATCTGCATCTTCCTCTGTATGAATCGTCAAACACCCATTTGCCGGGAATTTATCAGAAAGGAAATTAATAAGTCGCTGCATATTCTCTGCATTAATCAGAAATATCTCCTTTTTCATCCTATTGATCGTGTTTCCTGCAAATAAAACAGTTAGTCAAGTCATTCCCTTTGATCTCCTAAACGTACCCATTGTATACAAAACAAAGGGATATCCTAGCAGGTGATTGCGAACCTAACAGTTACTTCCGGTTATATTTTATATAATTTCAAATAGAACTTCAAGAGGAACAATAAAGGTAGGGGGTATAATTTCGCTAACTGTGAAGAGGAAGTCAGTATTTCAATAATTAACGGTTAAGTGTCGTATTCCGCAATTTTGAAAAAAAAATGCGTCTTTCCACCAACCCTATTTTGGCATACTTTGGATTATTTACGATATTTTTCAAGAGCGAATGCCGTTGGTTTCATCTTTCTACTAATTATTTCCAGGTTTGACCAATTTTTCAATTATATTCAGGCTCCTACAACACTCTTCTGAAATACTTTAACAACATGTGTTGAGCTTAAATTCAAATATATATATGCTAATGATTTTCAGCTAATTCTAAGCGCGGCATTCAAGAAAAACCATCCATTGTATTTGGAAAGCAGTAGCTCTGTAAGGTAGCATTTGGGACCCGTATTAAGAAAATGTTTCTATATTCAAGGATATTCAAATACACTTAATAGTACAAAAAACGAAGACCGAAAAATCCCTCAATTCGGAAATAAATAGTGCTCAACGGATTATTATTTTAAGTTGTAGGGTTGACCCTTAGGAGTAACATACCAAAAGTCCCCAGCCGTGGGCCTTGTGCGTTAGGTGGGAGGGGGGGGTGGAAAGGGCCGATTTGTAGGTTTTTCATTATTATCTCGAAAATTAAGCATCCTAGCGAAAAGGTCATTCTATTCAAAATGAAAGTAAATTAAATTGTCTACAAAAAAGATCCTATTCATTTTTTCGCTAGGAGCAGTAGTTAAGGGCGTACGTGAGTTTGAAAATGCGAATAGCTGGAAAAACTGTGTATTGTGGGAGGTAATGCTTAACAAGTAGAAAATTTTATAATATTACAAGTATTTACAAGGCCATATTAAGTAATTGGTCGAGTTCATCGACAAGATCATCATCATCGTCGTCGCCGTTGATGCTGACGATTGGAGGGCCGTTGGTACACGAAGCGCGGCAACTGCTGCACACAAGCGAGCAGGGTATGCCTGCTTTGCGGCACCCGCAGCGGCCCCCGCAACCAGTTGTGCACCCGCAAAATATGTTATTTAGGACGGATTCTGGCGCAACTGAGTCCGTGCTTGTGACGGGGGTAAGGAAGCCATCCGACCCCCTCATCCATCCCCAAGCAGTTGGCTCCTGCTGCTGATCTCCATATAGCCATTGCTGAATCTGCAAACAATAATTCGTCCTTTGTAGTTTAAAAAAATGTGACACAACCTTGCCTAAGCACAATACAAAACATAAGTTAATGTAAACAAGCATATATTGATACAAACCTGCAAATGAACTCTAAGGGAGTGTTGGCGAGCAGCCCCTCTGGTGGGTGGAAGTGCCGCAAAATCAGGCTTTGGCTTTGTCCAGGCTTTAACAAAGGCCTGGTGTCGTACCCGGTTCAGGTCTGCTCCTTGTTGGGCCTGGTACAATGAAAAAAGAAAGCTGCTCTCCTGCATCAGCTACTATGTCCTGTGTTGCTGAGGGATCACAGAAGACTTTGTAGATGTCTGTGACCTGCTTCTCGGTCTTCCCTTGCTCTTCTGTTGCTCCATTCGTTCAGCCGTTGTGATACTACCTCCGCTATTCACAACAAGAGCAAGGGAGGTGTGGTGAAAGCATTTTTGAAGGCCGAGGAGAAGGTCACAGAAAGCTGCAAAGTCTTCTGTGCAACACAGGACATGGTAGCTGATGCAGGAGAGCAGCTTTTTTTGGCATTGTACCAGGCCCCACAAGGAGCAGATCTGAACCGGGTACGACACCAGGCCTTTGTTAAAGCCTCGATAAAGCCAAAGCCTGATTTTGCAGCACTTCCACCCACCAGAGGGGCTGCTCGCCAACACTCCCTTAAAGTTCATTTGCAGGTTTGTATCAATATATGCTTGTTTACATTAACTTGTTTTGTATTTGCTTAGACAAGATTGTGTCACATTTTTTTAAACTACAAAGGACGAATTATTATTTGCAGATTCAGCAATGGCAATATGGAGATCAGCAGCAGGAGCCAACTGCTTGGGGATGGATGAGGGGGTCGGATGGCTTCCTTACCCCCATCACAAGCACGGACTCAGTTGCGCCAGAATCCGTCCTAAATAACATATTTTGCGGGTGCACAACTGGTTGCGGGGGCCGTTGCGGGTACCGCAAAGCAGGCATACCCTACTCGCTTGTGTGCAGCAGTTGCCGCGCTTCGTGTACCAACGGCCCTCCAATCGTCAGCATCAACGGCGACGACGATGATGATGATCTTGTCGATGAACTCGACCAATTACTTAATATGGACTTGTAAATACTTGTAATATTATAAAATTTTCTACTTGTTAAGCATTACCTCCCACAATACACAGTTTTTCCAGCTATTCGCATTTTCAAACTCACGTACGCCCTTAACTACTGCTCCTAGCGAAAAAATGAATAGGATCTTTTTTGTAGACAATTTAATTTACTTTCATTTTGAATAGAATGACCTTTTCGCTAGGATGCTTAGTTTTCGAGATAATAATGAAAAACCTACAAACCGACCCTTTCCACCCCCCTCCCGCCTAACGCACAAGGCCCACGGCTGGGGACTTTTGGTATGTTACTCCTAAGGGTCAACCCTACAACTTAAAATAATAATCCGTTGAGCACTATTTATTTCCGAATTAATGTCTTCGTTTCCTGGCCTATAAGTGACTTTTTCCCGAATTATTTATATTTATAGCATTATAGATATCTGTAAGCATTTTTTATTTCTATTTTTAACAATCAAAAAATATGTGTTTCCTTCATTTGTTATATATTAACGTACTCTCTTCGATACAAATACAATTATTATGATTATATTATACATAATACTTTCAGCCATAAACACACTGCCGAGGCCTGCCACCGTAATTCTGATGACACTGTACAGTTGAATAATTTGTTTTTCTATTTGAATAAAGTTAAATGTGGCGAAATTTAGATCCGACAATGAATTACTTTTAATTACTTTAATTCTCTTATACAAAAACAAAATTCTAGAACAAAACAAGATTTAAGGTTGCTTTGGCAGAAGGGAGACGCACAGCTCAATCTTCATTATTCTCGAGCTTGTAAAGCTTTGTGCTTTTCACAGGCGCACCAAGCACTGCAAAGAAGGAGTAGAATTACGTGTTGTTCTATCGTAAGCTAAAAAGAAAACACATGGACATTATTAATTTTTAAAATTCCAGGCATGTATATTTTTATTTGATTTTTCTTTATTTCTCTCAAAAAATCACCCTGCATACAGGGTAATTCACTTGAAAGTCCCCAACATTTCAAAGACAAAATAAAGTCACCAAGAATATCTAACGACTGGCTTTTACAGAATTTGAATATCTCTCTTCGTTACAATGGAAACTGCGTGGGGAGTTATTTTAATCACCCTGTATATGTTTTCAATATTCAATAGGAAATTATAAAAGTCCATACATAAATAAACAAATGTATATGACTTGATTTTTTGTCGCACCTTTATTGATATTTTACAAGAGATTGAATTTGACAAAATGAAAAAATTAAAGATAAAAAATTATAAGCTTAAATAATTTATCTAAATACCTCCGCATAGAAATCTTAACGACCTTTTTATTATAACTATAGTAGGCCTAGGTAATTAGACATTTCCATATTTCGTTATCATATACATTAGAATTGGTGTGTCCTATTGTTAATTTAATCTACAAATAATATGTCTAATAATTTTACTAATTTTATTATTTACGTTTATGGATTTTGCGATGGGTATGGTAAAGAAGCCGCAGAAGAGTACCATAGGCGTTTTCCTAACAGGACTACGCCTGAGATCAGATATCTTCATTGGTATTTTACTACTGAAGGGAGTATGGCGAGTTTCCAACATCAAAAATGCAACGGAATATTGTTCAAGACGGTGAAGAACACGAAACTATCATTAATATTGTTCATGAATGCACTGAAGTAAGTATAGTTGTCTACGGATTTATTATGCGTGTAAAAAATGTCTGCGTCTTTGGCGGTGCGGTAAATAAGTCTGTAGTCAACTTATATTAGACGGACAAGTGCTCAATCAAGAGTTCCTCACGTACGGTTATGGAGGACACTAAAAGAGAAAAAATTATATCCATATCATATTCAGCAAGTGCCATAACTTGGACGGAGTGACCATGTCAATAGATTGCGATTATGCCAATGGATTATTGATCACAGGCTAACTGTATAAATACTAAATATTGTTTACAGACAAATCCCAGGTTTACCCTATTTTTGATTTAAAAAATTCACAAAATTGGGCCGAGGAAAACCCTCATGTTATAAGGGAAGCCCAATCTCAATGCAATTTCTCAATAAATGTGTGGTATGATATATGTAGATTTATTATAAAACATTTTGACTGGTTTAATGCAAGGTGTTAATATCAGAGGGTAATGCCTGCAACATGACGGATCTCCTCCTTATTTTAGTAGTTAGGAGGTATTTGAATAATAATAGTCCAAATAAATGAATTGGCTAGATTGCCAGATATCAACATTATAGATTATTTTCTATGAAAACATCTCAACACTACAGTCGACAGTGTCCCATAAATAGCGGAAACCAATCACTTCAGCACATTCTTCATTATTGAGTCGAAACAATTCTGTGCTAATTATAAAATATATTGGCCATTTAAAAAATGTCAACGAAAATGTATGGAAGCGGGCGGCTCTTAAGCTAATATAATTGCATAATTGGTATAAGTATAAAAAAAGTTATTAAAATTACAAAATAGAAGACTAAAATATGCTGCATTCGTAGATAGTACAGTACTTAGAAGTAAAAATTCAGTCTTTCGCAAAGAAGCAACCGGGAAGGGACATTGAAAATGAGGAAGTTAGATTTTTAGCCGTTACCAGGCAACCTATAACTATATCAACTTTATCTACGTCATGCTGCAAATACAACATGCACTTTTCACGTCTTCAGGCCCCATATAGGAAACTAAAAACATTTTCAATGTTAAAAATACGTAAATTTGGGAATAATTTCATATTTAATGATAATTATGGGTTATTATTATAGTAAAATGTATCATGTTCAGTTTCTATCTGGTACGGACACTTACTCTCGCCCTCAAGGAGTGAAAAACACTCCTTAATTTTGATATTTAATAAGTATAAGAAAAAGTATTACTGATTTATTTTTGAAATGTAGGATATTTATGTTTTCGGGATCTTTAATTACAAATCTGAAGAAATTAAAAAAATAAAAATGGCGGCCACAATATGGCAGATGAATTTTTATCTAAAGTAAGTGTTTTAAACTGACAAAAGAAATTGAGTATCTACCGAAAAATTGCATTTTTGAAACAAAACATTAAATATATATAATAACAACAACAAAATGGTGATATTTTGTTAAAAAAAAAAAGTGAAAATGTACATTGTTTCTGCCACAACTTCTATATTTCTTATGATACTTGATACACGATTAAAGACTGAATAATTATCGTTAATTCTCCCCTCCAGAATTTTTGACTGATGTGTCATAGTTTTTAGAATATTCAACATTTAAAGTAAATACTTAATCCTATAAACGTTTGGGTGTCATCTATATAGCTCCGAAACTATTAATCCTACGTAAATGTATAAAAAACTTAAAATTTATTCTCGGTTTATAAGATTTAGATTTAGTCTTGATAATCATCACTTTTTCGCTAAAACTAATATTTATTGAGATATTTGCAAAGAAAGAAAAAGTGCTGTGAACTGACGAAAAAATTTGTGCATCTATATCATACCATTTGTTAACGAAAAACAGTATATGAGAATATATTTTTTTAATTACTGACTACTTACATTAACAAGCACATTGCTTATGTTATACCTTCTTTGTTTTTGTGCTATAGAAATCATTTAAAAGCCTTATTAATGATGTTCCAATTTAGTCCCTAGTATTTTTGATGTAAATGTCATAGTTCTGAGACATTTAACATTTACAGTAAATACTTCGTCTTATAAGCATTCGGACGCCATCTTTATACTTCCAGATCTCCGAAATCTTATTCTACAGAAATTCATCCTCGGTTTAGTAGCTTTCTTATTTGTCTCTTGCATGTTTTCGTTCAATGCAATGTTTTTCGAGTCATCTAACGAAAATCGTGTTGAAATACCGTTTTGAATCTCAATTTTAAAGTTGTTATAACGTAAATATCAACTTATATGAAAAGTTACATAAAACCTTTTCTTCTCAAAATTTGATTCTTTTTCAGCTCCAATGTTTTTATTTCTTTTACGTGCCACCCTTTTCAGAGGGTGGCACCTAAAAATTAGCAAGCCCCCGCATAAGATGGAAACATTTTGTTGATGCATTTAATATTAAGATGCCAAAAATGAATGAAATTTAATTCATATGACATTATTCCGACATTATTCTAGTTACTGTACTAAAAGTCCTTCTGTACGATATACGTTACTCTGAACAAGCCCAACAAATCACATACCATCCATACGGAAACACAAAGTGGAAAACCCTAATAAGATCGGTGGTAAGCAGCATTAAACTAAAATAGGGAAATCGTAGAACTGCACATAAGTGTATGTGTCCACAGAATAAAGAAAGAAAGAGAACCTAATGTCTGTTTTGTCCTTGCCTATTAAGGCGTGCTCAGTGAAGTTTGCACTACTAATATTCCGGGAAGGGCTTTTTGCGGGCTCATTAGTATAGTTGAAGCATTCTTAATAGTGAGAAAGATTATGACGTTATGAGGGGCGAGAGGAATGAATAGGGCGGCAAGTAGATCTTCCGTCTTTACTCCACTTTTACATTAATGAGAGAGAAGATACCAGCCATACCATGACAACTCTCTGACGTGGCGTGTGGGCGTAAACTTATGAGTGTATTGTTTAACCCAGGATCGGGGTTGACACCGCAGTCGAGCTTATACTGTCGGGATGAAGATATAATTCGATAATTACTTTATATTTCTTTATTTGGTAATGTGTTTTTGAAAATAATAATTTTAGTTTTGTCACCAATTCATAGCAGTGCTTTGGGAGGATATTGTAAGACTAATATTATAAAAAGTAAACGAGCGAACTATATACTTAAATTCGACTCTGCGTTCTGCACCCCTTGCGTCTCAACAACACTGCTTAGATAGGCGGTACGTCGATCACTGTTGCGATTGCGACAACTATACATTAAGTGAGAGAAAAGATACCGGCCATTCGATGTCCGCTATCTGACGTGGCCTGTGGGCATACACTTATGAGTGTGTTGTTTAACCCAGGACCGCAATTGGAGATATCATAGTCGAGCTTATACTGTCGGGGTGAAGATATAATACGATAATTACTTTATATTTCTTTATTTGGTAATGTGTTTTTGAAAATAATTTTAGTAAGTTTTGTTACCAATTCATAGCAGTGCTTTAGGGGATATTGTTAGTGTAATATTATAAAAGGTAAACGAGCGAACAATTTAGTTAAATCCGGCTCTGCGTTCTGCACTCCTTGCCTCTTAACCTCGCTCACAAATGCGATTGCTTCAACTATATTTTCACGTTTATTACTGTTTGTCGTCATATATAGTACTACCTAGATGCTTAATTTTTTTTGGTCTATTTAACACGTTGACTGCCATGGGGTAC
Organism: Rutpela maculata; assembly: GCA_936432065.2. NCBI lineage: Eukaryota > Metazoa > Arthropoda > Insecta > Coleoptera > Cerambycidae > Rutpela > Rutpela maculata. Next base: position 97,265,792 of record OW386293.2, read on the forward strand.
GCGGACTGTGTACCTTCCCTAAAGATGTGGTTTGTGCTCCGAGGTACATATGCTATGCCACACATACTACTATCGTTTTATTTAGTGAAACACAGCGTATGGCTCTCAAATGCCTATATTTCCTACAGAAGCTAATTATGCATGGCACAGTGGACTTGACGCCATTAAAACCCTTCGAAAATTATTTTTGATTCACATTTTTTTTGTCAAATTTTTGTATTGTGACCTATTATTTTTTGTATAAAGCCTACTATACACACTCTTCAGTATTGAAAATTATGCTAATAATATGGGTTGAAAGGAAAATTTATAACAAAAGAAAGTGATTTATTGAAATAAAAGATTTATTCAAGAAATAAACCTATTGTCAATACAAATAAAAACAAGGAAATACAAGAAAAGTTACATTCAAAATGCATTCTAAATACTGTAAATTGAAATAAAAAAATCATCATATCATGCTAAATAACCTTTATGCGAGTGAAAGAAACACTTCACACGGTAGAGCAAATGCGGAACATATGTAAGCTTCTGTACCGTGAGGTACCAACGCTGTGCCATATTTTTTATTGCAAAAATATGGAAAACAATAACAGCTATGATAATTTTGCAAAGATTCTTGTAATGTACGCATAAAATTATGCTGAAATCCTTACAGAATGAAATTTGGCATGGGGGACCACATTTTTTTCTTCTCATGGCGGCAGTCAACGTGTTAAAGCACTTGTTAAATAAGCTTTAGATTCGGTATCAGCAATGCTTTCTTAAATATTACATTTTTCGATTTAGGGATGGAGGTAAGAGCAAGTGTCGGAACCACATAGAAATTGTAGACGACAGCTCTTATTACTATAATCACCCATAAAAAAATTATCGTTACATTCTTTCTAAGTGTTGCATCCTTTTCACTTCTATAACTTCAAAATGTGTTTTATTTTTGTATATATTTTTAGAATTATTCAAGTTTTTAAGGGTAGCTGTGTTAAATCCATCCAGCATCTTGGGTTTAAGTTACTGACTTCAAATTTTAAATCAGTAGCCTCAAAAACATAAAAAGTAGTACTTATCTTTGGTACTAAGTTACTACTCTGTAAACGCTGTTTTAATTCCAGATTTTTTCTAACATTCATTATTTATAATTGATTGTTTAAAACACAAAACAATGATCGTACAGACTAAACAGGTAGACTGTAGTTTTTAGTGTAAGAAACAAGGGAGCCTAGTTCTGAGGGTTTTGCTGAACTAATGACAATCTATGCCGCCATTAAAGGAAATAGATTGGCAGTAAAACTGTGAACTCTACAGTGTACAGGTTCTTTCAGGGACCTGGTATTATTAAAACCATCAAACATAAGAAAATACTTCCTACTACTTTGCAAGAATCTACACACAAAAATAATCTGCACCTGCCCAAAGTATTTATTTGAAACCATTCTACCTAATTGAACTTAATTATATAATCTGATGTAGTTAAATATTAGAGATGAGTTGCTATTTAACAACCTGTTATTTTATAACTGTTATTTGTAAATAGCATTAACAGACTGTTATTTCCGATCGAAAATAACAGGTGAGAAAATAACAGATAAGCAGCAGCGACAGCAGCATGATGTATAAAATAACGTCTCTGAAATAACAGTTGCAAACTGCGCGCTGCGGTAAGCGCATGCTAGCACTTCTCATCGATCTGTTATTTTTAAACTGTTATTTTAAACTGTTATTTCAAAATAGCAGTAACAGTTGAAACAGTTATTAAAAAATAACTGCTTTTACCCATCACTATTAAATATTCCTTTCGGATTTCCCATCGATTCCCCCTCCAAATTTTTTTTATGTGCGCCCGTGTAGACATCCTTGAACGCAACTCTCACGTCAGGCCAGACTGAAAAACCGAAAGTACGTTTTCCCACTGAAATTAATTTATCTGAAAACTGTCAGAGTTTCGCAAGGCTTTTAATGTTGGAGCACAAAACTTTCTGTTTTGACGTTCCTATCATAATTTTATTAAAGAAGTTGCCACCGACGTACCGCAGAAAAACACTGTCTGATAAAAAATATTTAAATCAGAATAAAATAGAACTCAACGAGAGGCGAGTTACTCACTACGGCTCGGGGATACTGTAATGGATTGGCAGCATGTGGGTCTCGCATTTTTTAATGAACAGGTGTGTTATATTTTTCTGTAAATTTTTACAAATTTATCTGTTTATCTATTTGCCTTACGTTTACGTGACCTACTCAAAAAAGAAAATTGGCCATTTGTTGTCAGTGATATATTTTTGCTCTACTTTAATATATTCTAATAAATTATTTTACTGTATTACAAGGACTGATTGATTTTTATTTAACAATCCTTGAGGGCCTACTACCAAATTCAACAGTGATATCAGTGACATTATAGCGACTATAGCGACTCACTCACTGGAAATCGAGAAGTTCCAAAAGCGAGAAGTTTCCATGGAGTCGCTAAGAAACAAAAAGGAAAACTCGATCCATAATGGAGAAGTTTCCATGGAGTCGCTAGGAAAAATAGAAACATTCGATATAAAAATATAATATCAATATACTAAAAAATACTAATATCACATAAAATATGAACATGTATTAATAACAAATATACGTATATTAACTTCCATTTTAATTTTATTTATAGCGATAACGCTATAAATTTGGTGACCCCGACGTGATAATGTTATGTCCAACGTGATAAATATATGCCAGACGTGAAAATTTTATGTCCAACGTCATAAATATATGCCAGAAGTGAAAATTTTATGTCCAACGTGATAAATATATACCAGAAGAGATTCAATATATCAACTACCGTTATAAATTGACCATTTTATGAAGAGAAGAATTTTCCGATGAATTTTGAATAGAGGTTCCAAATTTGAATAGATGTTCCTATAATTTATGGTAATTTCCTAATTCAATCAACTGAAGTTGTACATTACAAGTACTGTCATCTGTCGGTGAGTGAGTTAAAGTACATTTCCTTTTTTATCTAAGAGAGTAGTAAATCAATCAATCAATCACAATCGATTAGTTATGCAAAGACAACCTTCAGACGAGGATTTTCCTCAAACCCATTATGTCACCTCTGTCAAATTACCCCCTTTCTGGAAATCAAAACCAGAAATTTGGTTTACCCAGATTGAATCACAGTTTTCTGTTGCAAAAATTGTCAATGATAAGAAAAAGTATGATCAGGTTATAGCTAATTTGCCATTAGATGTGATAGATAATATATACGATATAATATCTAATCCCCCGGAAACGGATCTCTATATAAATTTAAAGAAAGTTTTAATTTCACGTTTATCATCGAGTGAGGAAAAACGTCTGAATGATCTGTTATCAGGTTCCCAAATGGGCGATCTGAAACCTTCAGATTTCTATAGATCCATGCTGAATATGGTTGGAGGATTCAGCATGGTTAGTCAAGATTTATTGATAAAGCTATGGAAAAGACGTTTACCTCGAACAGTATATATTGCCATTACAGCTTCAGGGAAAACAGACACAAAAGAGATTCTAGATATTGCAGATCAGATCTGGGAGTCCTGTCAAAATTCAATGGTTGCATCGTACTCCAAAAATCCTCTTGACTCTGAGTCAACCCCGTTATCAGATTTAACTACTACTATCAAAAATTTTTCAATCACTTTCCATGATTCAATTAATCAAGTATTACAAAAACAAGAAATTTTTAATTCTCGATTAAACTCTTTAGAATCCAGACTTTCCAATCAATCCTTCGAGCCTCAACCTTCTACTTCATGCTGCAACAATTGCAAAAGTAGAAGCAATTCACAAACTCGTACCACTAATCGCAATCGTTCACCCAGCCGTAATAATGTTTCCAATAAATTTGATCGTACAGACAATACTATTTGTTACTACCATCAACTTTATGGTACCAATGCCTATCGTTGTGGAGGTGAATGGTGCAAATTCAGTAAGAATTGTAAAAAATCTGATAATTCTCAAAGATGACTGAAGTTTGATAATTCTATGACGTCTGATTTTGACATTTCTAACAGCAAACGTCGTCGACTTTTTATTTACGATAGATCTAACAACCTGAACTTCCTAATTGACACTGGTGCCGATTTATCTGTGGTGCCACGCAATGCTTTCACAGATTTAAAAAAGAATTTCGATACGATATTAACCGCGGCTAACGGTTCAACCATTTTTACATACGGTAAGAAATTGTTAAAAGTCAATCTAAACTTACGTAGATTATTTCCTTTCGTTTTCAATATAGCAGACGTTGACATACCGATAGTCGGAGCAGATTTCTTGTCTCATTTTGGTTTAGTTGTCGATCTTAAAGGAGCTCGAATAATTGATAACAAGACTAATTTGTCAGTTAATTGTTTTATTAAAAATAGTCCTTTAGACAATTGTAGATTAGATTCACTTAAATTATTTCCTTTGACAGATAAATATAACAAATTACTTTTACAATTTCCTAATTTAATTAGTTCCCCAGATTACAATTTACCTATTAAACATTCTATTGTACATCATATAGTTACTGAAGGTCATTTACCTTTTTCACGACCTCGTAGATTAGACAATCTTAAATTTAAAATAGCTCAAACAGAATTTAATAACATGGTAGAATTAGGTATCTGCAAACCATCATCTTCTCAAGTTTCCTCTCCACTCCATCTAGTGGCGAAAAAAGAGAATGACTGGAGACCTTGTGGAGATTATCGACAACTAAATACGATTACCATTCCAGACAGATATCCATTACCTCATATCCACGACTTTAGCTCTCAGTTGCACGGCTGCACTATTTTCTCCAAGATTGATTTAGTGCGAGCGTACCATCAGATACCTGTCGCTGAAAATGACGTTTATAAGACAGCTATAACAACTCCATTCGGACTGTTTGAATTTTCCCGCATGCCTTTTGGTCTACGCAATGCCGGTCAAACTTTTCAACGTTTTATGAATGAAGTACTTGCCAATTTACCTTTCGTTTTCGTCTATTTGGATGATATATTAATCGCAAGTCAATCAGATGTACAACATTTGGAACATTTGGAAAAGGTTTTCAAGAGATTAGACACATACGGAATTAACATTAAACCATCTAAATGTATCTTGGGAGTTGACAATTTAACCTTTTTAGGTCATCACATCTCTTCATCAGGTATTTTACCATCAACTGAGAGAGTCGAAGTCATTAATAATTTCCCTTTACCGACAACTCTCAAACAACTACAACGTTTCATAGGTATGGTGAATTTTTATCATCGTTTCATACCTCATTTTGCTGAAATATTACTTCCCCTATATTCTCTTTGTAACAGTTTATCTCATGATAAAATTACAAAGATAAATAGTTGGCCTGATCAATGTTTAGACGGATTTTCGAAAGCCAAAGACGCAATAAGTAATGCAGTAGTTTTAGCTCATCCTTGCAATAATGACGATACTATCTTATCTCTCTCAGTAGATTGTTCTAACCTTGCCATGGGTGCAGTTTTAGAGCAAAAAGATAATAAGGGATTTCTTGCTCCTTTAGCATTCTTTTCCCGTAAATTAACCACAGCACAAACCAATTATTCGATTTTTGACAAAGAACTTTTAGCATTATATACTGCAATTAAACATTTTAAGTTTATACTTGAAGGTCGCAAGTTTAATTGTTTTACGGATCACAAACCTTTAATCAACGCTTTATTCACAAAAGCAGAAAGATCTCCTCGTCAAATACGTCATTTAGAATACATAGCTCAATTTTCTTGTAAAATACAACATGTTAAAGGAAAACATAATGTAATAGCTGACAGTTTGTCACGTATTTACGACACTTCTTCCTTAAAACAAGATATTTTACCACTTCAACTTAAAAATTCTCCCTTCCTTAATGTTAACTTTGACCTAAAGTTGCTTAGTGAAGCTCAGGAGAAAGATTCAAATCTCAACTATTTATTGTCAGATAAATCATCACTAACTAAAACCAATTTCATTTTAAAAAAGATACAAATTCCAGATTCAAATGATTTTATTTGGTGTGATGTTTCTCGTGCAAAAGTCAGACCTTTTGTCCCTCTTGTTTACAGACGAACGATATTCGATATTTTTCACAACTTATCTCATCCTGGTATTAAAGCCACTAGACTGTTGATTTCAAATAACTATTTTTGGCCGAAAATGAACACAGATTGCAATTTATGGTCAAAATCGTGCATTAACTGTCAAGCTGTCAAAGTCAGTCGACATACGCGAAGCGCTCTCGGGAACTTCACCATTCCGATAATCAGATTCGACCACATCCACATAGATTTGGTAGGACCATTACCTCCATCCAAAGGTAACTCTTACATTCTTACGGTGATTGAACGATTCACTAGGTGGCCGGAAGCATACCCTCTTCGCGACATCACAGCAGAAACACTTGCACGTACTTTATTTCAAAACTTTGTTTGTCGTTTCGGTGTTCCCTTGTCAGTAACGACTGATCAAGGAGTACAATTCGAGTCAAGATTATTTAATGAATTTGCAAAGTTTTTAGGTTTTCATAGAATACGTACAACTCCATATCACCCAGAAGGCAACTCTTTAATTGAAAGATTTCATCGCTCACTTAAAACTTCCTTGTTAGCTAGAGCCAATACATCACATTGGACAGATGAATTACCCATCATTTTATTAGCATTTAGGACAACTCCCAAGGAAGATCTGCAATGTTCACCTGCTGAACTCATATATGGTCAAACCCTTCGTTTACCTGGCGAATTTTTCGTTGAATCGTATAATTCCCCAGATATTCCTTATTTCATTGACAAATTACGCATTTATTTTAATAATTTAAAATTTGTTCCTCCAACTTCGCATGGCAATTACAAAACTTTTGTTAGTTCAGATCTTGCCTCTTGCGATTTTATTTTCGTTCGCATTGAACGTTTAAAACGTTCATTTACTCCTTTATATGAAGGACCGTTTAAAGTTTTATCTCGTTCAGATAAGTTATTTACCTTTAAGAAAGGAGCCAAAGTCATAACTGTCAATATTGATAGGGTTAAACCGGCTTTTGTATTAGTTGACAGATGTGACACTTTGCCTACCCCGATTAAAAAAGTACGTTTTGCAATCGACACGTTGATTGATTGACTATTTTCTTTTTTAACGAGGGGGTGTATATAGCGACTATAGCGACTCACTCACTGGAAATCGAGAAGTTCCAAAAGCGAGAAGTTTCCATGGAGTCGCTAAGAAACAAAAAGGAAAACTCGATCCATAATGGAGAAGTTTCCATGGAGTCGCTAGGAAAAATAGAAACATTCGATATAAAAATATAATATCAATATACTAAAAAATACTAATATCACATAAAATATGAACATGTATTAATAACAAATATACGTATATTAACTTCCATTTTAATTTTATTTATAGCGATAACGCTATAACATGGCAACACAAAAAACCGCTGCCCAAGGAATCACTACTTCCACATCCAGATTTTCTATCCGAGTCACTCACAACGAAAAAATTTTGTATGTGGAAATAATTGTCTAATAATATAATATTTGAAATCCTCTACCCCAAAAACCCATAAAACGATACCCCACATCGGTAGTGGGGTAGTTATGGGGGGGGGTGGTAGTGGGGGTGGATTGAAGTAAAAAAATATTTCGAGGTTTCTGGTTCTTGTACACACACTAAATCACATTTTTTATTCATCCCCTTTAATAATGGGGTGGGGGTGGTAATGGGGGTGGCTAATGCCAACATTTTTTTTTGAGACCTTAGCTTCTCTTGTATATACTAAATACCAATTTTATTGACTCTTACCTGCTTGATTCATCTATTTACCCCAATTTACCCCCCAACCCTTCGACGGAACGAGATGAAAATATAATCTAGTTCTAGATCTCGTTAAAGTACATATGTGTACCAAATTTCAAGTCAATATCTCAAACGGTTCCAGAGTAAACGTGCGCACAAAAAAAAGTTACAGACAGACCGACAGACAGACAGACCGACAGACAGAAATTTTTTTTTCGCTCAAACTTAAAATCTCCACGTTTCATGACATTCTAAGCCTATTTGAACAATGAAAATTTAAAAAAAAAATTTTGTCGTTACTATACTTCCACTGGATGTGGAAGTAAAAAAAGGAACTGAGCTGAAAAAAGAAACGACAAACGCAGTCAATGTATTGCGAATAGCATTGACAAAATACATCTCATGAGGAAGATGATGAAATTTAAAATACGATAGTAGAAGTGACAAACTATGCGAGTTTGAGACGATAAGCTTGAATAAGTCAAGAAAAGTTAATTTTCTACGATTGTTAAGAAAACCGTATTTTTTTCATTATTTTTAGTGCGTAAAACATATGTTTTGTGGCAATAGTGAAAAGAAGTAAAAATCGTGAAGAAATAGTACATTGTGTATCTAGTAGTAAAACCAATACATTCCCGGACGACGCACAGTGGCACGAATCGTAATTTTTTCGTTCAAAATTATCTAGAGCACTTGTTTCGCAACTGATTGCGATAATTTATTTTTTAAAATATTCATTATTAAATTTCCAAAAAACGTAGGGAGCCGATTTTTGAATTATGAATTATTTGAATTATATTATAACCAAAATTATTGAACTTAGCCAAAATAATAAAACTTACAAATAATATTTTTTCTTATCCAATTTACATACATCTTGTTACTCGGGGAGTTTTTGAGGTCACTGATTACGAATCTGATATTCAAATTGTCATAAACTAACCTGCAAGATGACGGAATCAATGGCGGATATAAAATGCTAAAAAATGATGAAAAATAAAATATTTTTGTTAAAGTTTATGCCGAGAAGTTTTGAATATTTCTGATAAGTACTTTGAAGTTAAAATAGACTAAAGTTCCAGGAAGAAATTCAAGATGGCGGATCCAATATGGCGGCAATAAGGTCATAAAACTAACTTGAAAAGAAATTAAATGCAACTAAATAGGCTATTTCTAAGAATTTTAAAAAAATTTAAAAACCAAAAAATTTTCTGAAATTTTCAAATATATCTAATATGGCTGCCATACATTAATTATCAATTATAAATATGCGATTCAGTCCTCCATTCATTTTGAACATAACCTTAAGTAGGTCATATTAATATATATTTTTTTTTAACTGCGAAAATTCAAGACCCAAAGCAAGCAAGTGGATATAGACCAATAAATTTAATTCAGATAGTGGATAAATTAGTAGAAATTGTTGCGGCCGAACAATTGAGACAGTACTTTGTAGAAAAGAAAGTATTATGTAGTGGTCAATCGGAATATAGACATCGAGGCATTCCTGTGAGACAAGTTTACAATTAATATGTGCGAATTGGTGATTAATAACGGTAATGTATCTTTAAGCTTGTTTGTAGACCTAAAATGAGCGAACTATTGATTGATGTAGGTTTGTTAAAAAGTTAAGTGAGTATGGTGTGACAGAAACAGCTTTGACATGAATTGAAAAATACTTAGAAAATAGTTACCATAAAACTAAAGTGAACTTTAAAACATCTACTAAAATTTCCAGTTCTTGTAGGGTAACACGGGGTAGTGTGTTGAGGCCCTTTTATTCATTATATGTATATGTGAGTGAAATAAATCATATCCTAACAAATTCATACGTAAACCTTTTTGCGGATGATACATTAATTTCTGTGTCTGGAAAAATATAGTAAAATCAGTCTATTTTTTGAACCGTGAATAATTTATACACGGAATTTTTTGATTTTATAATGTAAGGGAGATTGCCACAATCATCAATTAATGTTTTCCACAAAAATAGCATTGCCGCTACTTTGAAGAAATCACTGTCAAAATAGCTTTTTCTCCATTATCTCCTTTCACCTTAATTTTATTTTAAAATTAGGTATTACCAATATTGTAGAAAATAAAAAAAGATATAACTTTTGTTTAAACTATTTTTCTCTATTGTCTGTTAGATTTACTGCCATCAAAAGGGTGAAAACGTGTAGATATTTGCAGTTATCTCTACCCTTGTTGCTCTTACGTAGTAATTAGCCATTATCAATATTGTAGATCATAAAATTTCTCAAAACTTTTACTGAAACAATTTTCTTTTATGGCCATTAGTTGAAAAGTTACGGCAGTTCAAACTTTCAAAAAGTTTTTTGAATTTTGGAAAAATGTATGTTCTTTTTATACGTTATTTATACTCATTATTAATTTTTCATAATCAACAAAATTGACTTCCAGTAGTGTTATTTCTATAAATGGATGAATTTTATCCAAAGGGCATAGCCGGATAAATAGGGCGAAGCGGCCCCCGGCCCTATCTTCATTGAAAGAAGGAATATAGTTAGCAATAAGTGAAGGGAACAATTTTGCAAAATATTAACGCAAAAGGGTGGCGCGTTTCACAGGGCGACGACGGGAATGAAATCCAAAGGACCAATTTTTTGTGCCAAAACGCAGCAACCGAAAATTTTGGAAAAAATATATGTTGGACAAATATTGGAGAGGATTCTCAGAAAAAATTGTCGGTCAATTTGGGAAAGAACTAAGGGTGAGAAGACATCGGTATACTTTTCAAATATTTTTAAGAGTTACTTCCCCTCGTTGCACCACATTGAAAATTTTTTTGTAGCGTCTACTTTCACCCCCATATAACATATTGTTTCGCAGCGTGGTCGGAACATTACGTCACAGTGAAAAAAAATCACGTTCGTGGTCTTTCGAGACTAGTAGTGTATGCGTAATGAAGGCAGAAAGAGTGTAAATATTTCGTGCAAAGACGAGATTACCTTTTCCTCCCGTTTTCGAGGGTGCTGAATACGATGGAAGTGGTGGGAGAAGTTTTTGACCGCCGCAACCCCATGAAACGGTCAAAAACCACCCCTTTTATGGATCCTTTTATGTTTTCATATATAAACGGGTCTGGGGAGTGATTTATCGACGGGTTATACTTGAAATAAAATGGAAGGGGGTTATAGAGTAAGTGGAATCCAGACAGTAGGCCAAGGAGGTTGATTAAAGCCTCCCGAGAGGTGGAATCATTTTTTTAAAATGATTCGGTTCAAATGCGTATCCCCCCGTTTTCGGGATCGCCGATCACGGGAAAAATATTCATTTTTTAGCTTCAACCTCTCCTCATTCCTCAGATGGGCAGAAACCACCCCACACACCAGAAAGCATGCTATACAGAATTTACAGGTTTTTCGGCACAAGATCGTTATTCCTCTGCATATCCCTTTATCTTTCACGGAAGAAAAGGTGGTAGCGACCTCGGAGGTTGCTTCAACCATTCCAAAGTGTAAAATTCATTAATTACACTTTGGATCATCAATACGCCCTCCCCCGTTTTCGCAGGCGCCGATCACGATAAAATATAATTAATGAATTTTATACCCCTTGGAAGGGTTGAAGCAACCCCCGAGGTCGCTACCACCTTCTCTTCCGTGAAAAATGAAGGGATATGCACAGGAATAACGCTGCGAAAAAAATATGTTATATGGGGGTGAAAGTAGATGCTACAAAAAAATTTTGAATGTGGTGCAACGAGGGGAAGTTACCCTTAAAAACATTTGAAAAGTATACCGATGTCTTCTCGCCCTTAGTTCCTTCCCAAATTGACCGACAATTTTTTCTGAGAATTCTCTCCAATACTTATCCTACATATATTTTTCCCAGGGGCGAGCGTAGAGGCGACTTCAATGTGAATATCAGTCGATATTCCGTTGAAGCAACGTCGAGCGCGGTTAGTACTTGGATGGGCTCCCATCTTGGGAAATACAGCATTCTCGTCCCACCTTCTAGAGGCTTGTATATCAGTGTATACTCGGAAGTTACGTAATTTCAGACGAGGATTACGTAGTGGATATACCATCCTTCGGAGGGGATGTAAAGCAGGCGGTCCCTTATCTAAATGTTAAGCAAGTAAAAGATCCCTACTCTTCTTAAGGGAAGAGGTTCGGCAAAATTTCCAGGTTGGGGGTAGCTCGTCTCCTGGCGTCCCTGGTAGCGGAAATAGGCCGATGTTAAACAGTTAAAAAAAATATATATATTTTTCCCAAAATTTTCGGTTGCTGCGTTTTGGCACAAAATATTGGTCCTTTGGATTTCATCCCCCTCCTCACCCCGTGAAACGCGCCACCCTTTTGCGTTAATATTTTGCAAAATTGTTCCCTTCACTTATTGCTAACTATATTCCTTCTCTCAATGAAGATAGGGCCGGGGGCCGTTTCACCCTACTTATTCGGCTATGCCCTTTTTCTAGCTTTCACTGATCAGTCAACACAACAATTGTTCTTATTGCTAATACTTTACGATTTACACTCGTCCAAGAATGTAAAAATTTATGCTTCACTGAAGATTCTTGCAATTATCATCCCCATTACCCCTATGTAGTAATTAGTTATTATCAATATTGTGTAGATTATGAAATTTCCCGATTTTTTTTGTTTGAACAATTTTCTTGTACTATCAATTGTTTACAAGTTACAGCAGCTCATAATTATTTTTTAAACTTCGAGCTGTTGTAATTTTAAAACAGTTCACCATGAAAGAAAATTGTTTAAACGAAAGCTTTAGGAAATTTTATAATCTACAATATTGATAATAACTAATTAGGAACAACGGGAACATAGGTAATTGCAATAATCTGCAGAGAAGCTCAAATTTTCACCACTCTGACGGCAGTAAATCGTAATATGTTAACAATAGAGAGAAATAGTTTAAATAGAAACTGTAGCTTTTTTTCTGCAATATTGGTAATACCTAATTTTAGGGTAGAACTAACACGAAAGGAGATAATTGAGAACAACCTTTGACCGTCATTTTTTCAACATGGCGGGTGTAGCGGCAATGATCTTTCTGTGGAAAACATTAATTAGTGATTGTGGTAAACCCTCCCTCCCACTACATTATACAAATCAACATAATTCCTTGTAGGAATTATTCAAGAGTATTAATATTGAAATCACAGATGTAATAAAGAGCTTTGTATACTATACAACGTGATCTACCATGTCATGGGGAAAATTTAACAGTAGGTTGTCCCTGTAGAAGAACGCACTACCGGGCGTCAAAATGACGCGACACCAATTTATTTCTCAGGGGGCGCCAGTCGCGTATTACCCCGTTCTTCTACCTCCCAGGCGGGTTCGAGATAAGATGCACTTCGGTAGCCGAGTAATGGGACCAAGGCTGCACTACCACAGATCGGAAACTACGCTCTCTCTGGACCCGAATTCCCTCGTTAGGGGTTTAGGCACCTCTAAATTTCCTGAATTTTTGCATAAAAAAATCCCAATCGAAGAATTTCTCTGCGGAGGGATTAGTTTTGGTACGCGAAAATCACGTTTTGGTCCATTAATAACGGAATATATTTCTCAAAAAACGCATAAAAAAATCCCTATCAAACCTTCGTAAAGCAACCAGAAGGTCGAACGTTAATGCGAATTAACTCGACACATCCGGCTTTCTATACGAAAGTTCCAGGGATTATAGACCGTCAACAGGCCTCAAGATCAATTAAGAAATATTAGTTCAAAGAATACGTTTATTTAACAGAATTGGTTATACAAAATTCTCAAGAAAGAATCGTGCCTTCCCCAATCAAGGTAGTGACTTTCAGACCATACAAGCGAGAGCGCTCACGCTAACGATCGATTAGGTAGAAAAGATTCATACGTACCTTCTCAGAATCAAAATGTGAGCTTTTAGAATCATTTCAGACTCTGGGTAAATGAATAATTAAGGCTGACTGAAATTAACTTAAAAAAGTTTTACTAAATGAATTTAGTTTCGCTAGAGACTACTTAGCTTTAAAGTTCTTGTATCGTGGAGATTCACGTACTCAAACACATTCAGAGGACTTATTACTGCATAAGTTGAGTGGCGTTCGATCAGTCCACGACTTACTAACCCTTATCACAGTCGATTAATATTATCGATTTGGCAGCGTCTCACCTTCGAGCGACTTTTAGGCAAAATTGAATTTTTGGATTTTTATGCACAAGGCGTTTTCCTCTATAACTTTGTCATTTGAAAAGCCCTGTTATTGGCTTTTCTACCATTGCTTTGTCTGGACCACTCAACGCGCTCGACCAAATTGCGAGCCGCTGGGTCAATCCAAACTCTTTCTATGCGAGAAACCGGCCTTGTACATGTGCATTGATTTTTATCAATTTTTGCTTATCGGCACTACGCCGGATTTGACAAAATCTTCTATTTTGCCTTTCGGATGCAGTGCATCGTTAAAATTTTATGCTCATACTTTAGAATTGGGCTTTCAATGACCGTACCTCAAAGGTCAATGTCTTTGGTTGAGGAATAAAAAATAAAAAAATAATTTAAATTATATTTTCGTGGTACTTTTTAAACTGACTTTGTGGTACTTTTGAAAAATCCATTTTAAGACCAATTTCAGCGTACTTTTGAAAAATCGATTTTCGAGCCAAATTTCAAGGTACTTTTGAAAAACTAATCTGCGGGTGAAATTTTGGCGTACTTTTGAAAAATCGATTTTCAAGCCAAATTTCAAGGTACTTTTGAAAAGTTAATCCGCGGGTGAAATTTTGGCGTACTTTTGAAAAATCGATTTTCAAGCCAAATTTCAAGGTACTTTTGAAAAGTTAATCTGCGGGTGAAATTTTGGCGTACTTTTGAAAAATCGATCTTCAACGCAGTTTTGAAAAATTAGTCTGCAAGTGAAACTTTGGCGTACTTTCGATAAATCGATTCCTGGGCCAAATTTTGACGCCCTTCCAAAAATATTATTTTTCAAAGTCCAATTTATGGTACCTTTGAAAAAGTATATTATTCATAAATCTTTGTCATTATATACTTCTACTCTCATATTCTGAACCAAAAACATTTTTCCTAAGTGAAAATTCGGTGTTTCTTCGAATTTTCACCTGGTCATTTCCAACGCCTTATAGAACCCAAAACGGTCCTTATGGACTGATCTGCGCCTCTGCAGACTCCCAAAAATGTCTTTAAATGAAATTTTTGCCTAAGTCGAATTTTGATTATGTCTTCAACTTAGGACGATTTTGGAGAGTTCTACAACACTCCCCTCCTTTGGTTGAATCTTTTCTACTCATCGATTGCCTTTAATTTCCATATTCACTTGTATGTCTGTATGCCTTCATTTGACGGTCTGACCTATGGTACAGATGTTTAAAAATAACGGCCTTAATTGGGGCAGACGGCTGATTCGCCTATCTAACTTAAAAATAAATACATTTTTTAAACAATACGCCAAGTTGATACAACATTTTTATCAACTTAATTACACCCGCGTCGAGGTGCGAAGCGAAGCGTAGCACAATTTTGATTAGCGTCCACTCTCACTAATTCGTTGCACTCGCTTTTTCGCCCTGGTCTCGCTCTTGCTTAACTTCGGCCCTTTCTAGAAGAGGCTGTCTATATCTCCATGCCGCAGCTTGGACGGTCCTCGCCTTTGAGTTCCAGACTTCACCATGCCGCGCCCTTGCGACAGGCTGGGTCATCTTTCCATTTCTGCACATGGAAAATGCAGTTCTGCAACTAGATTGACTTTTTAGCAAGTCATCGACTGGGACGCGTCGACTAACAAACACAATGAAATATTTTTCTAACATGAATTTTGTTAACTTATAATGGTTAGAAATTGGTTCTTCGTAAGGTAGATTAAATCGGCTTACGATACTCGTGCGGTCATCACTACTTTGTGAAAAAAAGTATAAAAAAAAATTGAAGCGTCTTCTTGAGCGAAGAACGGCTTCTGAAACTCGTCTCGTAGTTTCTACTTCGTAAGGTAGATTAAATCGGCTTACGATACTCGTGCGGTCATCACGACTTGTGAAAAAAGTATAAAAAAAAAATTGAAGCGTCTTCTTGAGCGAAGAACGGCTTCTGAAACTCGTCTCGTAGTTTCTACTTCGTAAGGTAGATTAAATCGGCTTACGATACTCGTGCGGTCATCACGACTTGTGAAAAAAGTATAAAAAAAAAATTGAAGCGTCTTCTTGAGCGAAGAACGGCTTCTGAAACTCGTCTCGTAGTTTCTACTTCGTAAGGTAGATTAAATCGGCTTACGATACTCGTGCGGTCATCACGACTTGTGAAAAAAGTATAAAAAAAAAATTGAAGCGTCTTCTTGAGCGAAGAACGGCTTCTGAAACTCGTAGTTTCCATTTGGGATATACGTTAATTTTGTTGACTTAAAATGATTAAAATAGAAGTTGTCTTCTTGCATAAGAAAAACAGCTTCCGAAACTCGTACTGATTCGTACTTATGCCTACGTCCATTACTCGAACTTGGCGGCTCTCGCTCTTGAGAAGCTAGGCTTACCGGATCGCGCTCTTGCGTCGGGTTCGCCGTCTTTCCATGTCTGCTCATGGAGTAGACTTTAAATTTTCGATTCGACCGCATATAGGTCAAAATCGCCACTTAGAATTTTGAGAAAAAATATAAAAAAAAAGCGAAAACGGCTATTAGCCGTGGTCGACCTCAGAAATATCTAGAGGTGACTCTTCTACATCCGGCTCATCTTGAGCACCTGCGGGAACATTGATTTGAACTAGTGTGGTATCGCTACGTCGCTCTGACCTGGGCGCGATCTCATTGTCTGATGAGGAAGCGTCGTCACTAAGATGAGTTTCATCCGGACTATCTTCTGATTCTTCAGACAATTCCAATTCAACATCGGGATCTCCCTTAGGTGCCGGCCTGATGGCATCGACATGTAATCTCGTCGAAGTTACTCCCTTGTGAATTAGGTAAACTTCATTGGACAATCTCTTTAAAACCTTGTGTGGCCCACTCCACGACGGTGTGAAGGTATGATCCTTCCTGATCCTTTTAGTCATTACCATATCTCCCACTTTATATACGACCGGCGTTACCGCCACTTTGGGCGCGTAACGCCATTGGTAATTTGTTTGATTTTTACGAATCTCCTTGACTCTTTCAAGGCGGGGAACGTCCGCTTGATTACGACGTTCTTGTCTATAAGCGAACATATTCCAATCACCAATCTGCGGTAATTCATAGCCGAGTACTACGAAACTGGGCGTATGCCCCGTAGCGGCGTTTTTTCTTGTTCTCAAGATATATGCCATCTGACTAACATGTCGATCCCACTCGTCGTTGGGTGAACCATATAATAAGGTTTTTAAGATCTTCTTAGCTTCTTGCACCCTCCTTTCTATTGGATTGGCCTGTTGGTGGTAAGCTGCTGTGAAGAATCTTTCAATATTGTTACGTGTACAGAACGTATCGTAAAAGCCGGAATTGAAGTGGCCTCCCTGGTCGGAAATGATGACCCTCGGAACGCCATATCTCGCCACTAGTTCCTCTTCGATAAATTGTGCTATTGTTTTTCCACTGACTTGGGTGAACGCCTTGGCTTCGACCCACTTACTAAATACATCCTCTACCATTAATATATATCGGTTATCTGCATCTTTGGTTCGCTGAAGCGGTCCGATTACATCGACGCTTAGAACTTCGAACGGATGCGATGGAGCATGGCTTCTGAGAGGAGCCTTCGGTTGTGATTGTCTGCTTTTTACGGAATTACAAATAATGCACTCATTTAAATATTTGTTAACTAGTCTCGACAAATTATTAAAATAATAGCGGCCCGAGATGATTCTAACAGTTTCATCGCGGCCGGGGTGACCTACTTCCGGTCGGTCGTGAAAATGAGATATTACTCTCATGACCATACGTTTTGGTACGTATAATTTTTCTATAACATTTTCGCCTCTCGTCCAAAGTGTGCCGCCTATCACTTGTCTTGTATTGACGAATTTCACCTCTGCCTCGGTTTTATCTACTTGTCGCACTAGAGTATTCCATCGTTCAATTTGGTCTTGGATATCTCTGGAGTGCGTTTGCGTTTCTCTGACCTGATCGTTTAATTCCAATGTGGTAATCACTGATATTCGTTCCTTGTACGAGAATTTTGGTGGATACATCCTTTCCTCTTCGTCGTTTGCTTCGACGTTTGGGCCTTGAGGATTCCTGATAAGATAGTCTGCCAATATATTTTCCTTGCCGGGACAATGTTCTATGGTGAAGCTGTATTCCTGAAGTAATAATGACCAACGTGTAAATTTCGTTTTCTCGTCCTTATGCTTATTTAACCATAGTAAAGCTCGATTGTCGGTTTTGACTATAAATGGACGGTCTGCCAAATATATTTTGTATTTCCTTATATAATTAACGACGCTCAAACATTCCAATTCGTTGATATGGTATTTTCTCTCCGTCGGAGATAACGTATTACTAGCATAAGAGACGATGTGCTTCTGGTCATTATCCCCCAATTGATATAATACTGCAGATAATCCTATTAAGGATGCGTCCGTCTGCAGTATGAACATTTTATTGAAATCTGGCCGGTGCAGTCCTAGAGGTTTATTTAATACCTCTTTCAGTAGGATAAAGGATTCTTGGGCTTCTGTATTCCACTTATAGTGCCAGTCCTTCGAAAGTAGTCGGGTCAAGGGCTTAGTAATTATTGCAACATTAGGGATATATTCACGTACCCAATTACATAGGCCAAGGAAACTCTGAAGCTGGCGCCTTGTCGTAGGCACAGGATAGCTCTGTCTCTGCAGAATATGTTTTTCTAAAGGTTGAGTAGTATTGGCATTTATCTTATGCCCGAGATAGGTTATACTGGATGTGGCTACCACACATTTTTCTGGTGATACTTTTAAATTATGTAAACGTAGGCGTTCAAAGACGGCTCTCAGATGGTTTACATGCTGATCTATATTTTCACTGTAGATGATAATATCATCGAGATATACTTTGCAGAAATGATGCAAGTAGCCGGTCAATACGTCTCTTGCCATAAATTTTTGGAATGTACATGGAGCGGTCTTCAATCCGAAAGGCATCACGTTAAATCGGTAAGATGCTCCATCTAATTTTGTAAACGTAGAATAATTTTTTGACGACTCCTCAAGAGGGATTTGACAATATCCGCTCTTGAGGTCCAACACCGTAAATATGTTGGCGTTTCCTAGATCCTTTATACTCTCGTATATCTTAGGTAAGACGGATGCTTCGTCTTCCGTTACTTCATTTAAGTGACGATAATCAATGCAGAAGCGAGGCTTCTTGCCGGGCCTTTCTATTATAATGGGAGGCGAACTGTACTGAGCGGTACTCGGTTCTATAACTCCGGCTTTCAGCATCTCTTCAATTTGATCGTACATAACTTTTTTCTTAGTAGGAGACATAGGATAAGGTTTGATATTGAACGGGCGGTCGTCTTTAACTTTTATTTTATGTTTCGTTGTCACCGTGGTAGCTTGGGTAGGCATCGCGGTGAACAATTCAGCGAATTCCTCGAATAGAGGTTTTAAATTATCGTTTCCGATGATCAGTTCTTCGGGAAGCCGGCATTGCTTCCTTGCTTGATGTGCCGCTTGATTCCAGAAGACGGTTATTCGCTCTTCAGTGCCGACGTAGACACATTTACGTTGATAATCGAATACGACATTGTGAGCATATAAAAACGGGGCTCCCAGAATGAGCTCTTCGTTTAAATTTTGAATGACCTGAAACGTGGTCTGAAAGGGTACATCTAGTACATTAACGTTCATGGTCGTAGTCCCGAGGGATTCTACTAAACCATCGCCACAAGCCATGACAAACGTTTGGGGAGCTGTAAGTTGATCAATGTCGTTCAAAAATTTCGGTTGGATAATATTCCTTGTCGAACCTGTATCCAATAAAGCGTTAACCGCTCGATTATTAATTATAATCTTAATGCGAGGCAGAGGGAAAGCGTCGTTAGTTTGATTGATAGATTCTAATGGAGTGAATCGGTGGGGAGATAGGTTGACTTCTTGATCCTTAAACACGTAATTAAGGTCAGGAAGGTCATCGAAGTTTTTTTTTAATTTAAACTTCTTGCTTCGGAGCTTCCCCGAGGGTCGCTTCGAGCCTGCTGGGGCCTGGTAGGCGGGGCTGGTACAGTTCGGCCTGGGCCATCGCCTCTAACCCCCGCTTGGTTTCCCGTATTCATATTACGATAGGGATTGTTTGGGCATTCCGCATGAAAATGCCACTGCTCCGTTGGGCAGTATCTGCAAGGGCGATACGGGACTCGGGAGTTCCTTACGTCTCCAGTACCCCTTCTCGGTATATCCCTTCTGGGCAGCGAGGAAATATTATTTGCAAAATGCACCCTTGGTGCTGGCGGATTATCTCTTCTTTGAGATCCATTGAATGGTGTCCTAGATGCACCAAAGGAACTGGAGGACGGCTTCGCTAATGCGGAGGGTTCCGTTCTCCAGTTACTGCTCGATTGCTGATTCCCTTGAGCTGAAGCGGTAGAGGTGGACGCTTTTTGGTCCTTGCTTTTTTTGACATTTTGCAGAGTCTCGAATTCTTTATTCTCATCCATGATTTTGGCCATTTGTTCGGTCATCGTCACTAGTGTATTTGTATCTAGTATGACGGCACTCTTTAGGAGCATTTTCATATCAGGTCTCAACTGATTGAAGATGGTAGCCGCCTTCATCGCCTCCGGCTTAAACGGATCGATCCTCTTGAAGAGGCATACCTTCCTGGAAATAAATACTGACGTACTTTCCTCGGCATCTTGTTTCTTGCCATATAAATTAGCTACTGCTTCGGTGAGTACTTCACCTGAATCGTAACGGCTTCTGAACCGCTCGAGGAATAGAGGATACGTGGTAATTAGGGTTCGGTATTGTTCGAACCATTTCCTGGCATCGTCTTTGAGCTGTTCTGATATTTTATATAGACGGTCGTTATCCTGCGTAATTCGTACTCGGACGAAAAATTCCTCCATATGATGAATGAAGGTTTCAGGGTCTTCGTGTTCGAAGCCATGAAATTCCGCATTTGGATGCTTCGACCGATACTTATGCTCGTGCGTGGCTTCGCTTAGAGCTTTGGCAAGACCTGCTGCCATTTGGGCGAACACTTGTTCTGAGGAGGGCTGTATGACTCCTTCAGTGGTACTCGGGCCTACCCCCGAACTACCCAGTACATCCTCCGCGCACGGCCTCTCTAACCCTCTAGAGACGTTGTCCATCACAGATGTCGGCTCGTCGTAAAACTGGAAAGGCGTTGATTCATCCATATCCTTTCCAGAAAGCCCTGCTGACTAACAACGCCCCACGTTGGGCGCCATGTAGAAGAACGCACTACCGGGCGTCAAAATGACGCGACACCAATTTATTTCTCAGGGGGCGCCAGTCGCGTATTACCCCGTTCTTCTACCTCCCAGGCGGGTTCGAGATAAGATGCACTTCGGTAGCCGAGTAATGGGACCAAGGCTGTACTACCACAGATCGGAAACTACGCTCTCTCTGGACCCGAATTCCCTCGTTAGGGGTTTAGGCACCTCTAAATTTCCTGAATTTTTGCATAAAAAAATCCCAATCGAAGAATTTCTCTGCGGAGGGATTAGTTTTGGTACGCGAAAATCACGTTTTGGTCCATTAATAACGGAATATATTTCTCAAAAAACGCATAAAAAAATCCCTATCAAACCTTCGTAAAGCAACCAGAAGGTCGAACGTTAATGCGAATTAACTCGACACATCCGGCTTTCTATACGAAAGTTCCAGGGATTATAGACCGTCAACAGGCCTCAAGATCAATCAAGAAATATTAGTTCAAAGAATCCGTTTATTTAACAGAATTGGTTATACAAAATTCTCAAGAAAGAATCGTGCCTTCCCCAATCAAGGTAGTGACTTTCAGACCATACAAGCGAGAGCGCTCACGCTAACGATCGATTAGGTAGAAAAGATTCATACGTACCTTCTCAGAATCAAAATGTGAGCTTTTAGAATCATTTCAGACTCTGGGTAAATGAATAATTAAGGCTGACTGAAATTAACTTAAAAAAGTTTTACTAAATGAATTTAGTTTCGCTAGAGACTACTTAGCTTTAAAGTTCTTGTATCGTGGAGATTCACGTACTCAAACACATTCAGAGGACTTATTACTGCATAAGTTGAGTGGCGTTCGATCAGTCCACGACTTACTAACCCTTATCACAGTCGATTAATATTATCGATTTGGCAGCGTCTCACCTTCGAGCGACTTTTAGGCAAAATTGAATTTTTGGATTTTTATGCACAAGGCGTTTTCCTCTATAACTTTGTCATTTGAAAAGCCCTGTATAGCGTTATCGCTATAAATAAAATTAAAATGGAAGTAAATATACTTATATTGTTTTTAATACATGTTCATATTTTATGTGATATTAGTATTTTTTAGTATCTTGATATTATATTTTTATATCGAATGTTTTTTATTTTTCTTAGCGACTCCATGGAAACTTCTCCATTATGGATCGAGTTTTCCTTTTTGTTTCTTAGCGACTCCATGGAAACTTCTCGCATTTGGAACTTCTCGATTTCCAGTGAGTGATAGTCGCTATACCCTGTTATTGGCTTTTCTACCATTGCTTTGTCTGGACCACTCAACGCGCTCGACCAAATTGCGAGCCGCTGGGTCAATCCAAACTCTTTCTATGCGAGAAACCGGCCTTGTACATGTGCATTGATTTTTATCAATTTTTGCTTATCGGCACTACGCCGGATTTGACAAAATCTTCTATTTTGCCTTTCGGATGCAGTGCATCGTTAAAATTTTATGCTCATACTTTAGAATTGGGCTTTCAATGACCGTACCTCAAAGGTCAATGTCTTTGGTTGAGGAATAAAAAATAAAAAAATAATTTAAATTATATTTTCGTGGTACTTTTTAAACTGACTTTGTGGTACTTTTGAAAAATCCATTTTAAGACCAATTTCAGCGTACTTTTGAAAAATCGATTTTCGAGCCAAATTTCAAGGTACTTTTGAAAAACTAATCTGCGGGTGAAATTTTGGCGTACTTTTGAAAAATCGATTTTCAAGCCAAATTTCAAGGTACTTTTGAAAAGTTAATCCGCGGGTGAAATTTTGGCGTACTTTTGAAAAATCGATTTTCAAGCCAAATTTCAAGGTACTTTTGAAAAGTTAATCTGCGGGTGAAATTTTGGCGTACTTTTGAAAAATCGATCTTCAACGCAGTTTTGAAAAATTAGTCTGCAAGTGAAACTTTGGCGTACTTTCGATAAATCGATTCCTGGGCCAAATTTTGACGCCCTTCCAAAAATATTATTTTTCAAAGTCCAATTTATGGTACCTTTGAAAAAGTATATTATTCATAAATCTTTGTCATTATATACTTCTACTCTCATATTCTGAACCAAAAACATTTTTCCTAAGTGAAAATTCGGTGTTTCTTCGAATTTTCACCTGGTCATTTCCAACGCCTTATAGAACCCAAAACGGTCCTTATGGACTGATCTGCGCCTCTGCAGACTCCCAAAAATGTCTTTAAATGAAATTTTTGCCTAAGTCGAATTTTGATTATGTCTTCAACTTAGGACGATTTTGGAGAGTTCTACAACATCCCCACCGAAAGGAGTTAAAAAAACGAGACATTAAAAAAAATGACCAAAAATGACCTTATTTTTTTGTAGAAATGCGCCGTCAATGACTAACTAATTTGACGTAACGCGGTACAACCATATCACTTTATCAGATTTGGGATTGACACTATTGACAGCAAAGCTGGAGAGGTTAGAAGTGACTTTTTGATTTTAATCAAATCACACTACAAAAATAGCAAAATAAATCGAAATAAATCGAAAAGACATTGACTCTGTGCTGGTGAACTCTGAAACGACAAACAGATATACGGGATATTTAGCTAAACTCGTCAATAATACGCCGGTGTCCTGAATATTCGACCGAAAGCAAAAAGCGCGGCACTTTGATCGCACTGGCCGGCTTCACTTTTTATGCCAATTAAGGAAATGTAAACATCTCCAATACGTTCTTTCACAAGTTCGTCGAACTATTCCTGACCTAGTCAATAACAGTAGTGTATCTTCGCAAATTTACTAATAATTTAATATACTAAATTACCTCAGAACACTCTAAAATTCTGCAGGGGCTCTCCCACATTGAAGACTAGTACACCATTTTATTTTCCGCATATCCTGGTAGATCACGCTGTATACACGATTATGTGCTAACAAAATGAAACTCCTACCTACTAATGCTATGATAATTAAAATTTCACCCATTTATTTATTGTTATACCTTTATTAGATTTTAGTTGTACATCTCCTTGTTTGTTTGTCTATTTTTCATATGTTGTCTAATCTACCTCTAACTGTATATACATGCATATATATGTACATATTTTTTCTTTTTTTGTTTTGTCCTATTTTGTATTTGACAATTCCAATACTGTAATAGTCTATGGAAATAAACTCATTATTATTATTATTATTATTATTATTAAACTCAATAATGAAAACTAAATTTATTGTTCTTGAAACTAAAACTAATTGCCGAAAATGTTTAAATAGTCACCCGTACATTAACAAAATGAATTTGTAGATCTCCTTCTTCCAAAGGATATCTGCAAAGACGGTCAGAATTAATTTACACACATTTTAACTATTGTTTTCATTATTAATAACATGTAACATATCGGATATTAAGACGTTAGAAGTGTTACATGATAAAGGAATGAATGTAATATTAAATTATGACAGATATACTCCTACTTCGAATATGTTAAACCAATTGAGTTGGATTTCAGTGGAGTAAAGTATTGAAAGAGCAAATCTAAAAAAACATTAAAATGCTTTTTGTAGAAAATTGTAGATTTATTTTTTATAGGCCTGTACATTTTCACCATCAGACTTACGGTAACTGACTTATAAGAGGAACAGTGATCCATCGAGCTCATTTTATAATATTTTCACAAAAGGGCACCTGATACCTGTCAGAGAAGTGTGGGATGTTGTTAGTTCAAACATCAAAATGTACGTAAATTATTCACTGCTAATATTTTATACCTAATATAACGTTTCATAAAGTATATGACCGTCAACTTTCAGCCGATTCACCAACATACTCGGTAAGTTATTTCTTTGCATCTATATGTAAATTAATATCATCGACCACGATTGGTTTCAGAGGATGGAAACGAAAGTAAAATCGCAGGATAAAGGCTAAATTATCAATTTTTCCACCTAGATTAGCTCACAGCCTGCATAGTAATATTGGTAATGAATACGCTTCCAGGAAACGCTAATGGTACGTTACTTTATTATATCTATTTATCGTCAACTTTCTACAAGCATTTTCAATATCACTCAGGTAAATGATGTGGAAATACTTTCGTTAAGCCGGGAAACACTGCCGGCAGTTTAAAATTGCTTCTTAATGTGGGATTTTGTAAAAATATGAGACAATCGAAACAGATGAGATAATAAAAAAAATATACCGGGTGTAAACGAATAGTGGGCCACTCCTGTAACTTCCTTGTTATTAAAGATATCGGGATGAAATTTTGTATGGTGAAATTAGGTAAGATTTTCAACTTTTTCAGACCTATCCGCCATATTTATCACTTCCGGTTTCACCGGAAATGGCCACAATATTCTTTTCTAAATGAACCACCCTGTATGTTTTTACAGTTTTGAAATAAAGATCACATTTTGGATACATTTATACTATTTTGAACAATTTATACAGTGTTGCACGAAAAATAATTCGAATTTTAGTTGTCAATCTAGATGGCTGCGAATATGTTAAAATTATTTTTGTTCCAATGCAATTCATATAAAAAATACGAAAACGTCAATATGTCCAATAATACACCATACAGGGTGCTGTAAACTCATTAAAATCACATTTTTCAAAATGACTCATTTGTTTTAAATATTATGATTTGGGCCACCCGGATATTCAGAAAGCTCTATTTAGTAGGGGTTAAACGGTACCAAAAGTTGAAAAGTTGAAAATCTTACCTAATTTCACCATTCAAAATTTCATCCAGATATCTTTAAAAACAAGGAAGTTACAGGAGTGGCCCACTATTCGTTTACACCCGGTAAAGCTCATAGATATTTAGATTTATTTGATGTTTATATACAATATACAGTGTGTCCCTGAGTTGAGTTTACAAAAGAGATATTTTAAATTTTTTTATTTTATAAGAAATTGTCAAAGGAGGAAAACTTTTTGCTATATTTGAAACATTGAAACGGACAAATTTTTAATAAAAACTTCAATATTAATACAGTGTGTTCCTTAAATCGGAAAATAGAACAAAATAATAAATAAATTAATTCAAGAACATTTCAATTAACCCACTACCCCTTTCAGCACATAATTCAACTTTAAGTCTAGCCCTTAACTTTTTCTTGGATTATTAAGGATGTAATAGCAATTCTTATCCGATTTTTTAATATTTTCACATTTTTCTTGTAAACAGTTTGTTTTAAACGCCCCTACAAGTAAAAATCTAAAATTGTCAATGTCGGGCTCCTTAGCGGCCATAAAATTGGACCGTTTCAGTTATCTCCAAATTTGCGATGTAGCCAGTTAACAACAATGTTAGAATAACGGGCTGGACAACCATCCTGTTGAAAACAAATTGGTTGTCGGTAATCAATTACACCATGGCAAAGAAAATATCTCAACATATCCAGGGATGCGTGCTAATTAACTACTATTAAAAAAAATTATATTATTTCTTGATAAATAACATCATACTACACGTTTAGTTTAACAAAATATTAGCCTTCCAGTCGAAATTCTAAAATGTGGATTAGTATCGCCCCAATGTCGAACGTGTTGCGATGAAATCTTGGTAAAAAAGGTTGCTTCACCGGAAAATTAAGAAAGAGACATTTACCATCATCTCTTAGCTCCAAAGTATGATAAAAATGGGTTTCTAGGTGTGTATTTTCTATTGCTGATAACTAACTGAAGCGATTGTCTTCTCAATGAAAGTTTTGGATTATCTTCTAGTGAATTCAAAACTAATAGAGAAGCAACATCTTCTCTATCGTGTACTATCCTCTTTTTCTTTAAATTGATTAGAGAATCAGTTTTTAAAAAAGTTTTTACCACTTTTGCCTACCCATTATGGGAAACATTAACACCATGAAACTTTTCGTGAAATTCTTCTGTTATGTAGCGGTAACTGTTATCCCTCTACCATAACATTATTAATAAATACATTTTTTGGTAAAAAAATCACTCTATTAAATTATTTCTGACATTAAATTATTTGACATTTTCAGCCAAACACAATAACTGTAAAAGTTTATACACACGCTGTGAAAAAAATAATAAAATTAAAAAATGAATTTTAAGAACTCACTTAAATTTAAGGTTTGGTTACGGATTAATCCGTTTTAAATCAAACTAAATTTTATATTCTGTTGGCAGTTCCTTGTAAAATTAAAAATAAAAAATATTTCCCTCTTGTAAACGCAACCCAGGGACATACTGTATATACTGGAAAATAAAGACAAACATCAGCATTTTTCAATGGAATATGCTACTTTCTGTGCTCGCGAATGAGGAGAGAATAGACTATTTTATATACAGAGCCACATTAAACTTCTTGTAGGGCAGCAAAATTGCGGCCATTTTAGTGTCCTGAATTTTTAAAATTGAACTATGACAATCAAACCTATAACTTTTTCTGGTTTATAATCATATTTATGAAAATTTCATTAAAATTGGACTAGTAGTTTTAGAGTTATGAACATTCTACATACATACACACGCTCGGACGAATGTATTCGATTTGGGAACATCCTTTTTGAACCCATTTAACAGAGAAAATAGCTGGCCTACCTTTTGCTATATGTATTAAATAATTATCACCTTTTTAATTTTCAGAATCTGTCACATTGAAGGTCTAGCCTCTCTTTAGAACAGATTCTACTACACGTTGTAATTTTACATATAATTTTATTATTATCGGTCATACTTTACCTAGAAAATTACATTTGTGTGATTTTCACGAAACGCTGTACACAAGTATGATTAATTTCAATATGAAGCAACCGTTATCGGGTAAACATAAACAGTCCACAAATAGTAGACAACCCCCAAATCCAAAGCCATGGCTGTCCGGAATGGGGTTACTATTTGAAAGCACACAGACAACATCCGTTACCCACCGACATTGCCAATGTTGGAGCTGGGGATCGAACCCAGTATAGGATGGGCAGTGTTACTAAGCTCGCCACTAAGATGCTTTAGCCCGCCGCGCTACCATGCCGGCAAAATGTAGAAAACAATCAACAACTTTTCAATATGGATGCACTTCCATAACCTCGAGATGTTATTTTTTTATTGCACTAATTAGGCAAGTGAAGCACGAGTGTTAAAAATAATTTTACCTAATATTACTTCTACTGCTTGCCTCACACCAAGCTAAAGCTCTTAGACTATATACTAAAGATGTGCCATTTTCCAATCGAATTAAATGTGTATTGAATACGTTTGTAGAAGAGGCTTATAAATAGTTAACTGCAAATAGAACTGTCGAAGTTACAATTTAATTAGACTTTTTATTGAAAATTATTGCGAGATGCCAAATTGTTACAGTAATGCAGACTGGATAGCAATTCTCAATTTTCGTTCATCGGTAAATTACCCTTTCAAGGGTTTTTCCAAGAAATATAGCTTGTGGCATATTCTAGAGTCATTTATGACATATCGATTTAACAAATAGCAACAAAATCGCCGAAGCACTTTTCGAGAAAATCGCAAACTACCAAACTACTCTTATTATTTAAAAGAGTAAGAATAAAATATTAAATACCCAGGGAAATGTCCTCCCCAAGTTTATCATTTGGTTTCGGTCTGTTGAACGGTGTCAACTAGGCCTCTGCACATTGAGACAAATGAACAGATGGACATCTAAAACTCACTTTTTTTTTACATATATTTGAATTAAAAAACGGATAAATTCAATATATTTGTCGAAATTTTGCATTTGGTGTTTTCGCAATTACAAATAAAGGTTAGTAAACTCTAAAAAATGACAAGAAAACATCTGAAGACAAATA
Organism: Rutpela maculata; assembly: GCA_936432065.2. Classification (NCBI taxonomy): domain Eukaryota; kingdom Metazoa; phylum Arthropoda; class Insecta; order Coleoptera; family Cerambycidae; genus Rutpela; species Rutpela maculata. Next base: position 97,294,714 of record OW386293.2, read on the forward strand.
ATTACAAAACATAATTATTAATTGGTGAAATATTGTCCAAAAATACCACTCGTGCTTTTAAATTTTATCTATGAATTTTTGCTCAAGCTAAGTTGCCAAAAGGTAATATAATTCGTGTAAATTCATGGTTTATTATCAAAGATTAAATCACATAAAAAACTGTCAATTTACACTGTTTATATTACCAGAAACAAATCTTTTGAAAAAATTAATTGATACAATTCTAAACACTAGTGATAATACGATAAAACTGTATATAAAGTTTTAGAATTTTAGACAGTACGATCATGCATCGTGCTGTGAAAAACCGATCAAGTTGTTTTATTGCTAATAATGGCATTTGGTTGGTGCAATAATTTCAAAAAATGGGCTTTCGTTGCAAATATATTAATGAGTGAAATAATCATATGAAAGTTATAGCTATTGGTACTCTAAACACGCGCAAAGTTTTGTACATGTACATACAGCTATACATATACAACTGTATGATTTCTTTCAAATATTTTTCAAATTAAAATATTAACAAAGTTAGTGGCAATGATGCATAACTTCCCATCAATCCTGTATAACGTAATAGAGGATTTTAACCTCACAAATGAGCTGAGTTTCCACTATGATGAATATGTATTTACAAAGCAACAAATCGCACAAAAGAAGTCTGCCAAACAAATCCGACAATTAGCATTTGACAATTCGAAGAGCAACATTAAAATGAAAAACCTAATACGCCAATCAAGCGTACCCTCTTCAAGGAAGTTTAGGAGTACAGTGTGTTGCCTGAGTAACGAGACAGGTTACCCTGGGCCGTTCCCGAAACCCTAATGCTCGTCGCGAATGGGGACACTGATTTGTGATTGGAGGTAGGACATAAATAACGACGTCGGAGGATCGGAGGTGGGGAGGCAGTGGCGAACTCGCCAACGAAATGGAAAATCTGGGGAAAATATGTGGAAACGAAAATCGATGGGATCGTCTGGCGCCCGGAAAACTCGCTTGGCCAATTTGACAGAGTTCAAGGAAACGATTTCACTCTCAGATTGCCGCAAGGGCAGGTCAAGTACTGGAATGGAAGTGCTAGTATTTTTACGGAAAAGGAAGTGTTAATTTCTAAGCTTTTTTCTTTGTTCGTATACATGTACAGAGTGATATATAGAAAGGCTTAGCTGAGTCACTGAATAAAATCGGCTTCAGCTCGGATTTCGTTAATTTTTTATGTGGATTGTGCGGTTGTGTGAGTGTTCTCATGCTCAAAAAAAAAACGTTTTTCAATGATATTTTTTTCTAAAAAACATTACTTTGCTTTAGATTCATACCATGATCTATTGTAGGAATTAAAATGGTGCTTGTCAGGTAATATTTTCAAGGGGCTGCGCTTACTTTGTCAAGCAAAAATAATTTTATACTATTGTGGAAAAGAAAATGCGGTTACAGTTGAGGGAAATTACAGGTATTTCATGAAATAATTTTCATACTTTAGTAATACACACTAAAAGTCTCAAAAGGATTGAAATGGTAGAACATATTTAAAAATATAAATAAAAGCCAGCTAGTCTTTAGTTTTTGTATTAGATGAAGTCAATTCCATTATACGGGTGGTGTCGCTGTCGCCTGTCTCGGTCACTCGTCGCTGTCGCTTGTTGCGAAAGTCTACCTTAAGAATAGGTAACTGTGAAGTAGTAAATAAGATGGTATACATTAAAGCCCTTATGGACAATACTGGTGACTGCGAATATGAGATTCGGCGAAGAATACAGATGGCAAAATCGAATAAAACAGGCCAACAATGCAATTTTTGGCATTTTTTTTACTGCAACAATTCTTTTTCAGCCATTCATGAATCATAACAAATTTTCTTAGGCGTGAACAAAATGATAGTAGATTGTAGATTGTTTAAGGGACCGCTTGGCCTTTCTTCACCTCAACCTAAAAGGCCTTTTGTGAATTACCCTAAAACAAGTTGTCGCCCAGGATTCCAAGACTTTTTGCAAAGCTTGTGATTTTTCTGGGAGCTAATTTCCCTATGTCTTCAGGCGTTAATTCCGCCTATTCCAAGTAGTTTAGCCTAATCCGGATTACTACCTTGCATTCACAAAGTGTTCCGCAGTCTCAGTTGCGGCTTCACAGTATCTGCATTTGTCATCTTCTGCCATGCACATGTTTTTAAGATGATATCTCAAGGAGCAATGGCCAGTTAGTAGGTCTGTGATCAACTCGGACTTTTCAAGTTCGAGAAGCCTTGTGGCATTCTTTGTTGAACAGGTTATAAACCTTTTCGCTTGTCTTTGGCCTGGAATATTCCTCCAGTAGGACTTCCTTTGTTTCTTTTCCTATTTTTGATCCTCCTCCATTACGTGTTCCTTAGATAAATCACAGAACGGTTCGGGCCCAAAAAATCGGGCTTCAGTTCATTTTCTTGCGAGGCTGACAGCTAATTCGTTGCCTTCTATTCCCTTATGTCCTGGCGCACATTAAGTTATTGTTGTTTTTTGTCAGTTGCTTCAGGGATTGTCTGCATTCCCGGGCAATTTTAGACTCGAAGGTATAGGACCTGAGAGCCTTTAGTGCTGCCTGGCTATCTTTGCCCTTCGAGTGCCTCTATTTAGGCATGAACACTGATTTATAGCATAGATTTCTGCCTGGAAGATGATTGGGGTGTTATCAAGGGCATTAGATAGCCTGCATTTAAGCCCCGCTACGCGCACACAAATCCTTTCGTCCATCTTGGATCCATCTGTGTACCAGATGTGCGACTCTTTCTCCAACCGCAGTACTTCGACCCCGCTCGTCTGACGGCTTTCAATCAGTACATCAAACGGGCATCGAAGTTATGCTTGATTGACATTGTGTCAGTGGGTTTGGTCATGGATTCAAATTCCTTAAGTGTCCGGCTAGGTCGCCTGGTCTGAATTTAAGTGCTGCCTCCTGACTTCCAAAGGACAGTAGGTACGGGACTGAAATTCTCAATTCAACAGCGCTTAATGAGAAGTCAATTAAATGTCTTTCCAAATTTTCATTAACTCGAGTCGTTCTCAATAGTTAGAGGGAATATTACTGCAATTATTTTCTAAGTATTTTCTTTTTTACTTCCAAATCCAGTGGAAGTATAGTAACGACAAAAAATTTTTTATTGTTCAAATAGGCTTAAAATATCATGAAACGTCGAAATTTGAGCGAAAAAAAAATTCTATTTGTCTGTCTGTAACTTTTTTGTGCGCACGTTTACTCTGGAACCGTTTAAGATATTGACTTGAAATTTGGTAAAAACATGTACTTTAACGAGTTCTGGAACTTAGTTATATTTTCATCTTGTTCCGTCCAAGGGTTGGGGGGTAAATTGGGGTAAATTTGGGGTAAATGGGTAAAAGCAGGTAAGAGTCCTTAAAATTGGTATTTAGTATATACAAGAGAAGCTAAGGTCTAAAAAAATTTTTTGGCATTAGCCACCCCCATTACCACCCCCACCCCCTTATTAAAGGGGATGAAAAAAAAATGTGATCTAGTGTATGTACAAGAACCAGAAACCTCAAAATATTTTTTTACTTCTTCCACTCCCACTACCACCCCCACCCCACTACCGATGTGGGGTATCGTTTTATGGGTTTTTGGGATAGAGGATTTCAAATATTGTATTATTAAAGTTCCATAAACAATTATTTCCACATACAAAGTTTTTTCGTTGTGAGTGACTTGGATAGAGAATCTGAATGTGGAAGTAGTGATTCCTTGTGCAGCGGTTTTTTTTTGTAAAGTTTTTGCTTTGCGAGGAGTGCGAGGGAGACAGTATGTATTCCTGTTTGAATTTCTCGTTGGAGCTCTGAGTCGGTAATGAAGATCCCATACTCGACAATAATAAAGTGATTATCTGTCCCAGGTTTCTCATTACCTACTATTAGTTGGTTTGTAACTCGAAATGTCCACTAGTTGAAGAGATAATCACTGTGTGATTAATAAAATGCCAGAGTTATCAAATCCACTACGCATTCAAATTTCAGTGATCACGCTATTATTATAGCTGATTAGTACCTAACGTTAATTTTTACGTGGTGATACAGCAACTGCCACTTATGTAGAGCCAACCCTGGTTTAAACGTCATGAATACCTTAGATCCGTTCTGTATATTCTAGCGAGTTTGCAAAAATTTACCAGCTTTGCTGAATTAGTTTCCGACTTTTTACATCCACTGTATACATAACGAGGTATATTTACAGTAATTTTAAAAATACATTATTTTTTAAAATGTCTGCTAAACACAAATATCTGAAATATTCAACAAGGGAGAAGAATTTATCAATTTTGTTACACGAGGTATATTTACATTCATTTTAAAAATATATTATTTCATAAAATGTCTGCGAGACACAAATATCTGGAATATTCAAACAAGGGCGAAGAATTTATCAATTTTGTTGCGGAGAATTTCATTTACTATCTGAGATTTTGATGTTTTAATACTCAGTAACAAAATGTTTTATAAATATAACATGTAAAAATCCCTAAGTGTTGCACTTACGTTTGCTCTCAATGTAAGTTGTAAGTTTACCCTATGTATATTGACAGATAGTAAGCGCTAGTTCGAATTTGAGGTAATATCGCTTATCTATTAAAAACCTCGGTGTAAAATGTGTGCTTGCATATTTTTTTTAAGGATCGAATATTCGAAAATGTTATCCTTCATTTCCCATCATCCCAGACCAATTAACAATTTTCGATACCAAGTACTTTAAGTCCACCATAAGTTCTAGTACAATTCTATGCTTTCGCTTACCAAGAGGAAAAGGGCGACTTGTTGGTGTCACAATAACCATGATGTAGGTTGTTTGATACGATCGCAGGACCCTGTACCGCCCCAGGATCTTTGGGATTTAATGTTACGTGCTTTGTTGGCGAATAATTGTTTTCGACGGATATTAATTCTGGAGTAAGACAGAGAAAACGTTCCAAGCATGTTGCGGATACAAGAAGGACGTGTTAATGATATCATAGCATACTAATATTTGTTTTATTTTACTTCCACATCCAGTGGAAGTGTAGTAACGACAAAAAAATTTTTAAAAATTTTTATTGTCTAAATAGTCTTAAAATGTCATGAAACGACGAGATTTTAAGTTTGAGCGAAAAAAAAATTTGTCTGTCGGTCTGTCTAACTTTTCTTGTGCGCACGTTTACTCTAGAACCGTTCAAGATATTGACTTGAAATTTGGTACACGTATGTACCAAACGAGATCTGGAACTAGATTATATTTTCATCTTGTTCCGTCGAAGGGTTGGGGGGTAAATTGGGGTAAATGGGGGTAAATAGGTAAATCAAGCCGGTAAGAGTCCATAAAATTGGTATTTAGTGTATGTAAAAGAGATTCAAGTCTCAAAAAAATTTTTGGCATTGGCAACCCCCATTACTACCCCCACCTTTTTTTACTTAATCCACAACTACCCCCACCCCTCTGCCACCACCCCCAACCCCCACTATCGTTTTATAGGTTTTTGGGATAGGCGATTTCAAATATCATGTTATTAAATTTACTTCGAGTAGTATGGATGCGCAGTGGCTTTCCTCGAGTACCATCGATGCGCAGTAGGTTGCCTCTAGTAGTTTGGATGCGCAGTAGGTTTCCTCGAGTATTTTGGATGCGCAGTGGCTTTTCTAGAGTACCATAGATGCGCAGTAGGTTACCTCACGTAGTATGTATGCGCAGTGGGTTTCCTCGAGTCAAATGGATGCGCAGTGGGTTTCAAGTAGTAAGGATGCGCAGTAGATTTCCCCGAGTGTTATGGATGCGCAGTGGCTTTTCTTGAGTACCATTGATGCGCAGTAGGTTACCACGAATAGTATAGATGCGCAGTAGGTTACCTCAAGTGATATGGATGCGCAGTGGGTTTCCTCGAGTAAAACAGATGCGCAGTGGGTTATTTCAAGTAGTATGGATGCGCAGTAGGTTTCCCCGAGTATTATGGATGCGCAGTGGCTTTTCTTGAGTCCCATTGATGCGCAGTAGGTTACCACGAGTAGTATAGATGCGCAGTAGGTCACCTCAAGTGATATGGATGCGCAGTGGTTTCCTCAAGTAAAATGGATGTGCAGTGGATTTCTTCAAGAAGTATGAATGCGTAGTGGCTTTCCTCTAGTAAATTAGATACACAGTGGGTTACCTCGAGTAATATGGATGCGTAGTAGGTTTCATTGAAGAAAATGCTTGAAGTAGAGGCTTTACTTCTATCGTGTAGTCCACGGCACAGAATGATGTTTTATATCTTTGTCATGCTATTTTCCGCGTATTACTTGCACATCCAGTTGAAGTATACTAACGCAAGAAAAATTTTTGAAAATTTTCATTGTACAAATAGGCTTAGAATGTCATGAAACGTCAATATGTTAAGTTTGAATAAAATAAACTTGTCTGTCGCGTCGGTCTGTCTGTTTGTCTGGTATCTGTTTGGTGCTCACGATTACTCTGGAACCGTTTAAGATATTGACTTAAATATGGCACACATATGTGTTTAACGAGATCTGGAACTAGATTATATATTGACCTTATTTCGTTGCAAAGTTGAAGGGTAAATTGAGATAAATAGGTAAATCAAGCAATTAAGAGGGCATGAAATTGGTATTTAGTAAATATAAGAGGAGCTAAGGTTTCTAAAACATTTTTGGCAATAGCCACCTCTATTACCTCTCCCACCCCATTATTAAAGGGGGTGAAAAATATTGTGATTTAGTGTGTGTACAAGAACCAGTCATTAAGAATTGTTTTCACTTCATTCACCCCCACCACCACCACCCCTACTACTGATGGGGCATATCATTTTATGGGTTTTTCTGGTACACGATTTCAAATATTATACAATTAAAGTTCCATAAACAATTATCTCCACTTAGTGGAGTGCAATTATAGTATTTTCGTTGTAAGATACTTAGATAGGAAGTCTGGATGTGGAAGTGGTGATTCCTTAGGCAGCGGTTTTTTATTTTATCGATAATGAAGGATAAATAAAAAACCGTATAATTCCTGAGGTCTAACACGGCCATTGATATTACAAATTGGGTATCAAAATCAGGTTTCTGTGCAATAACTCGTGTTCATCTTGCTCTCAAAATGGTTGTATATAAAATTATTCTTATTTTATTATTTATTTCAGACCCTTTACGAGTAATAATAATGAATTAATGGTATTGGTAATGGTAATGATAATGATAATGATAATGATAGTGATAGTGATAGTGATAGTGGTAATGGTAAAGGTAATGGTATTGGTAATGATAATGATAATTATAATGATAATAATAATGATAATGATAAATATAACGAGTCAGAGCATTTAACACCATTTCCCACGGAGAAACTTTTGATAAAAAGGCTTTCGTAGCGTAACTAAATAACTCGGGTCTTAAGAGAGAAACAGAGAGCATGATAATATCGATACAGGATCAAGCATTAAATACCAGCTACCACGAGAAGAAACACTGAAGAATGCCGATACTCTGCGTGTTACTATGCTTGAGGTGCCCATCGTCTTCTTGTCTTTTTTTAATATTCAAAAAAAAATGGAGAAAACAAACACCTTATTTTTTGGAAATATTCAGTATAAACCTGGTACATTTTATAGGTTAGAAGACTGGTGTAATACATTCATCTTGGGATAGCGAAATCTGCGAAGTTTGTAATGTTTTCAAATTGTCTGCCAAAAAGGCTTTTTCCAAAAAAACTGGGTACTGGTGCATTCTAAAACTAATTACATAGGTAAAATATGAATAGACGAACATTTTTACAATTCATATCGAATTAATTTATTTTCTAAGTTATTAGTTAAAGGTTGCGATGCAGGAGTTTAAGCCCCTTTAGTTTCACATCTTTTTAAGTTGATTCCTCCAGTACGTCTATACAAAATAAAATTTCCACAACCACAAATAATAAAACATCTTAAGCTGAATTTCTAGCAGCCGCATCTATCTTACTAGTTTCTCTAAAGTCTATTCACCAAGCTCTGAGACCGCTTCAAGACAAATATACTTGTTACTACATTTTGAAAAAAAATGTAGTACAGGTTTTGCATTTTTCCAGCGGACCATCGAAACCCGAAAAAAACGTCGGATCGAAATGAAAGTCATATCTATCGACTCGAGAGCGAATTTAGAAAATTCCGTCCGTCGGTCAGTCGGTCTGTCGGTCTGTAGGTCTGTCGGTCTGTCGGTCTGTCGGTCTGTCACGCTCAGCCCCCCTAATCTGTTTTCGGGTTTCGATGAAACTTGGGGGGTTAATAGGAGGCCTTCAAAAAACCTTAACGCTGGAAACTCGGCTCCGTTCGGAAACCGAAAATACCCGATATAGACGTTTCAAGTTTTTCGGGAAAAATTGAATAACTCGGTAACGGGCAGTCGGATCGAGATATTTCAAAAAAGAAATGGTGCCGCTGGCAACGATCTACAGATAAGTATACCGGAGATTATGTCGAAAAACAAATGGAAATTGAATTTGTTTTCAAAAAACTGGTTTTCTCGAAATCGAGCTAGGAAGCACGATAACTGTCCAGGATATTGATCGATATCGATGAAACTTGGTGAGATCGAAGGTACACGGCCAGAAATGAGGCCTATTGCTGGCGGCCCGAATCCGTTGACCGCAAATATTTTTCCCAAGGCCGAGTACGATTTTTCAAAGAAATTAATAATTTCCGAACCGAAGGTCTGATTTTGATTTTCAAAAATGGCGATTGTAGGGCTCGATTAATTCTATTAGGTGACGTTTGTGAGAAATTTGACAAAACAAAAGCGAATCTACAAATCCTGGAAAACTTGTTTTTTTTTATAAATTCTACAAATACCGAACAGTTTCCTGATAAAAATCGATCAATCTCTATAACCAGTATAAGGCACGGACTTTTTTGGACAAAAAATCTGAAATAGAGTTTTTAAAAAAACTTAATAAACGAGTTATTTACAAAGATGCATGACCACGTCCGGTATATCAGAGTGGCAGTCCGCCCGAAAATAAAATCGTAAATCTGAAATCACTCCGCTGATGTTTCTGCATTTTATAATTTTCTATTGCTATATTCTTCTATTTTGGTAATACACGAAATTATCTATAGGTGTCCAACCAAAAAAAAAAAAAAAAAAATGAAGATCATACCGGGGAAAATTCTATCTCTATAAATATTCGACCGATTTTCATTTACTAAATAACAATATAACCGATGCACTTTCTGTATTTCAAAATGTAGTTAGCCTTTACTTTAGTCAATGCAAAAAGAAAAAAAAAAAAAGAAAAATAAAACATGTCAAAATGTACTGAGTCATCCTACGACCCTCTGCTGAAAAGGTACTGAATCATCCCAACAGGGATAAAAAGCATATCAAAATATAGTTTTTAGCTTGTTACTACATTTTGAAAAAAAATGTAGTATAGGTTTTGCATTTTTCCCAGTGGACCATCGAAATCCGAAAAAAACGTCGGATCGAAATGAAAGTCATATCTATCGACTCGAGAGCGAATTTAGAAAATTCCGTCCGTCGGTCAGTCGGTCAGTCGGTCTGTCGGTCTGTCGTTCTGTCGTTCTGTCTGTCGGTCTGTCGGCTGTCTGTCACGCTCAGCACCCTAATCCGTTTTCGGATTTCGATAAAACTTGGGTAGCTAATAGTAGGCCTTTAGAAAAACTTAACGCTGGAAGCTCGGCTCCGTTCGGAAACCGGAAGTACCCGATATAGACGTTTCAAGTTCTTCGGGAAAAATTGAATAACTCGGTAACGGACAGTCGGATCGCGATATTTCAAAAAAAAGATGGTGCCGCTGGTAACAATCTACAGATAAGTATACCGGAGACAATGTCGGAAAACAAATGGAAATTGAATTTCTTTGCAAAAAACTGCTTCTTTCAAAATCGGGCTAGGAAGCACGATAACTGTTCAGGATATTGATCGATTTCGATGAGACTTGGTGGGATCGAAGGTACATGGCCACAAATGAAGCATATTGCTGGCGGCTCGAATCCGTTGACCGCAAGTATTTTTTCCAAGGCCGAGTATGATTCTCCAAAGATATTGATAACTCCCGAACTGAAGGTCCGATTTTGATTTTCAAAAATGGAGATTGTAGGGCTCGATTAAGTCTATCAGGTGCGTTTGTGAGAAATTTGACAAAACAAAAGCAAATCTACAAATCCTGGAAAACTTGATTTTTTGATAGATTCTACAAATACCCAACAGTTTCCTAATAAAAATCGAAAATTAAGTATTCCGTCGATCAATCTCTATAACCGTCATAAGGCACGGACCCTTTCGGAGTTTTTTCGAAAAATTAAAAATAAACGAGTTATTTACAAAGATGCATGACCACAATATAACTGATGCCCTTTCTGTATTTCAAAACGTAGTTAGCCTTTACTTTAGTCAATGCAAAAAGACAAAAAGGGAGTAAAAAGAGTCATTCTATGACCCTCTGATGAAAAGGTACTGAATCATCCCAACAGGGATAGAAAGCATATCAAAATGTAGGTTAGCATCATTATCAAATGCAACCAAATGTCAAATACAACCAATAAAGTGGTGTTACGGCATGGTCACGTGATTATACATATAAATTTGAGGTCTCCGAGCTTGGCGAACAGACAATACAGCAACATTCTTCAAGCTTATGATAGTAGTCTACTTTTGCCTCTTCTCATCTATATCTCTTATCTGTACTCGTTTTTTTAAACCACGAGACCATTGGACCTGCTGGTTTGTTCGATGAAGTTTTGTTTCGGTAGATGCTAACAAAATTGAGTGGCTTCGATTTTGACAAAAACGATTCTACAACATCGAATTGTACATCTAAATCAACGATACTTCTATATATGTTTCCAATTGCACCGTAAACGTACTGTATATTTTATATCATATTTCTGAATATTTAAATTGCAATTTTGATAAATTGGGCTTATATCTGCACACTTTATTTATTTAAGAATATATATAAAACGAAATAAAAATGAGATGGGCATTATCAAATAGAGTCACTTTCGCAACATAGAAGTAAAAATAAAACCAACTTGTAACTTTCCTCCACGACTAATGAGTTGAAACAAGCGTCAAATATTTCAGCAGAGTCTTTAGGCCCTCTCAACCCAGGGCCAAGTGAGTTAATGTAAGAGGTAAAGAAAATAATTAAATTTGCCTCTAGTAAACGTGATACGCCGCCGCCTCTAAGAAACACGGTAATTGTTTTGGGGCACTTTCCCAATTATGTCTGACTATAACTTTTCAGACGATCTCTTAGAATGGATGACTCTCGTGCTATTATATAACCGAACTCAACTTACATGTACGCCCATACGTACATGACCCTTTTCGTACTGCGGAAACCATTACGTAACAGGTCAAATATTAAATTTAGCTTGGGAAACATCTCGGAATATTTTACTTTTATAAAATGCGGATATGCCATCAGCGAAAATTGTGTTATTTTCTATTGGGCTAGTAAGGTAAGATGTACCATAAGAAGACATCGTTTGGTTTGATAAGATATATTAAGATAAAAATCAATTCTAAATATCATTCTTTTATGTAATATATTTCATTATTTGTAAGATAAAATTGTTGATGTAATAATATATAAATGTTATTTCTTGTTGTTTCTTTTTTCTTTCTCCATCGTAACCCAAAATCCTTTATCTGGGGTAAGTGAGCTGCTACATGTAACCCCCCCCCCCCCCCCCCCGTTAATAAAAAGAACAATCAATCAATTAACGTATCTATGGCAAAAGGTACCTTTTTAATATGGGTTGGTGGAATATTACATCTGTCAACTAAGAAGAAAGCAGGTTTGACTCTGTCAATACTGACAGTTACGACTTTATTTTTTTATCAAAAGTAATTAATTTATTTGTACGGGGAAAAACTCTAAATGAACCCTCTTACAAAGCAGAAAAGGTAGGTTTAACACGTTCTTTGTGAACAAATATGAAATCACGAGTAGAAATGTCAAGGATGGCAATCGATTTCTACATTATAAATCTTCTTTGGGAATCGTTCTAAAAGCTAATAATATAATAAAGAGTTTATCTACCCAAACAGTTTTAAGAGTTCTGTGAAAACGTTCAACCATACCATTGCTTTGAGGGTGGTAAGTGGTTGTACGAATTCTATGAAAACTCAAAAAGTTTGCGAATTCGTTAAACAATTTCGATTCAAATTGTACACGTTGGTTAGTTGTGACAGACAAAAGCACGTCGAAACGACAAACAAAGTTTTGAAATAATGAACGTGCCACAGTTTTGCAGTAATATCTGGCAGAGGATATGCTTCTGGCCATCTGGTAAATCGTTCGGTCACTGTTAAAATGTAAGAGTAACTCTTGGATGGGGGTAATGTTCCTATTAAATCGATATAAATGTGATCGAACCTGCCTTTAGGTACTTCAAAATTACCCAGTGGGCTTTTAATGTGACGTTTGACAGTTAACAGTCTGACAGTTAACGCACGACTTGGCCGATAAGTTGCAGTCAGTAGTTATTCTGGGCCAGAAGTAATTATTAGTGACTAAAGTCCTACTAGCTTTATTTTCAGGATGAGATAGACCATGAAATATATCAAATATCGTTCTTCTGTAAATAATTGGAATATAAGGTCGTAGTAGTTTTGGACGAGAAACATCGTGCCAAATAAATTCATCCAAATTTGGAATTTTAATTCTTTTCAAACTGAAAACGATTTTAGGATTTGATGATTGATTTGATAATAAATGTTTAAGGTCAGAATCTTTCTCTTGAGCTTTGCTTAATAATTTTAAGTCAAAATTGACATTAATTAAAGGAGATTTTTCTGTTTGAATTGATGAAATGCATTGCTCTAAAGAAGATGTGTCATATATACATGATAGTGTCCGCTATGATATTATATTTTCCTTTAATATGCTTAATTTCGAATGAAAATTGAGCAATATATTCTAAATGACGTATTTGTCTTGGAGATCTTTCGGCTTTTGTGAATAAAGTATTGATCAAAGGTTTATGATGGTCAGTAAAACAAATAAATTTACGACCTTCAAGTAAATATTTAAAATGTTTAATAGCAGAGTACAAGGATAAAAGCTCCTTATCAAAAGTTGAATATTTGGTTTGGTGAGTTTACGCGAAAAGAAAGCTAAAGGAGTAAGTACTTCTTTGTTATCTCATAGCTCCAAAACTGCTCCCATAGAAACATTAGAACAATCAATCTTAAGTGATAAAAGTGTATTATCATTACAAGGATGAGCTAAAATTATTGCATGCGCTTTTGGCTTTTAGGAAACTATCCATACAGTCAATAGGCCAATCATCTATTTTTGTAATTTTATCATGTGATAAATTGGTATAGAAAGAATGCAAAGGAACTAAAATTTCAGTGAAGTAAGGTACAAAACGATGATAAAAGTTTACCATACCTGTAAAACGTTGAAGTTGTTTGAGAGTTGTCGGTAAAGGAAAATTATTAATGACATCAACTCTTTCAGAAGAAGGTAAAATACCTTCACGTCGGGGTCATCAATTATTTTAAGATGTACCATAATAAAACATCGTTTGGTTTAAGAAGATATATTAAGATAAAAATCAATTTTAAATATAATTCTTTTATACAATATATTTCATTATTTGCAAGATAAAATTGTTAACGTAATAATATACAAATGTTATTTCTTGTTGTTTCTTTTTTTTTCTTTCATGTTGTTGTCATAATCTGGAGATGAATCGTTTCATACGTTTCTATCTATCACATCGGTCTAACGGCAAGGGCGTTTAATATAAGGTATAATGAGCATCTCTAATGGTTTCAAAATAGCAAAAATAATTCAAACCGCTTCTTTAGATGCAGACGATATTTTACCGCCAATAGAAAAACTGGAGGTTTTACATTATTCAACAATATCAATAAAGCTAAATGTATTAGAACCAATTGAAATCTACAATTAGGGAATCTTACTTTATTTACCGCCTTGGTGTGTAACAATGGAGGCCAGATTTTTTATTTTTCTTCATGGTAGTATTCTCGGTGGTACCATAAAGTCCATAATAATATCAAACCCACATATCGTCAAGCGTTTGGCACTTAGTTGACAGTAATGCCAAGAAAGAAAATCTATACATTTTTAGTGAAAAAAAAAAAGATCGAATGAAGGTAAATGAGTTTGTATCCGATTGTTTTCTATGAGGCTTTGTCGATATTTCTTTTACGGATGTAATTAAATTAAGTCCATTGTGGTTAAATCGAATCCGCTTGCGTTCCATTGCTTTCTGTGGTGTTTTATTGATAATCGTTTTAAATCACGCTGATTTCGCATATGGGTTAACGAAAATAATTAATTGGGATCAAATCGGAGTAGTTTGGATTCCATTGCTTTCTATGACGCCCTGTTGATAGTTTTTTAAATTATGATGATTTTGGATATGACCCTTTGAAAATAGATCGATTGAGGTTAAACCGGATCAATTTGTGTTTCATTGCTTTCTTTTTTGTTTTATCGATCATTTTTGGTACGCCTGCAGTAGACCTGTCAAGTTAAATCTATTGGTGTTAGATCGAGCCAGTTTGCGTTTCAATGTTTTTTATCGTTTTATCGATAATTTTTGGTATATCTGTATACAAGTCGATATAGTAAGATTCATGGGGAACATATTAGACGAACAATATGACTGAAGGTTCTATCGATGTTCTTTCCCGTTTTATCAAGCATCTGGCAGAGATAGATAAAACCAGGCCAGAGTTGGAAGACCGTACGATATCGATAGACATAGAATAGAATAGACATTTATTTGACCAAGTTATATATTACAATACTTTTGGCAAGTCAAGGGAAAAAAATATCTCTATTAGAGTCTTTTAATACATTCAGAGATGCATGCAGTCACATACACATTAAAAATTTAAAAATAAAAAAAATAAGTACAGGCCTACTAACTACTAACACAGGAATATTTATATAAAAACATGGTAAAAAACATACAATTATTACATGGTTATCTTATGGAATGGTGATGACGTTAAGCGTCTTCATTAGGTAATAAATTATATATTACGGTAAATTACATGTCAAAGGGGGTTTGCATATATTCCTCAACTGAATAAAAACAGTAAGTAAGGAAATGCCTTTTCATTCTCACTTTAAATTTATTAGGATTATTCAAATTTTTTAAGTTATTAGGTAGGTAATTAAACAATTTAATAACCAAAGAATTTTTAGTTGAAAGTCGATAGCATGGTGTTCGGGGATCACCTCCAGATCTAGTGCGATAGTTGTGAACTCAAAATTTGTTGCAAACTGATTTTTATTTTTATAAATTTCTAATAACGAGACATATGTATATGTAAACACGGCAAATACATTATATTCAGGATTTTAAAAATCGGCTTATAGTGGTCTCTAAAGCCTGCAGCAGCCACTATTCTAACAACTTATTTTTAAAGCCGGAAAATTTTGTCCGCGTAACAAGAATTACCCCACAGCAGTGTGCCATAACTTATATGAGAATGGAATACCGCAAAATAGCTCATTCTCAGAGTCTCCATTGATAACGATCTCGTTAGATTCCATAATACAAATACAGAGATCGATAGTTTGCGACTTAAATGTACAATGTGTGAAGACCAATTTAGTCCGTCGTCAATGGTGATGTCGAACAATTTGGCGCTATTACCTTTAGTGGTCGTTCGACTTGTAGAAAATACTAGGTTTTGCGTTTTTTTCCTCATTAAGTTTTAACTTACTAGATGTAAACCATCGTTTGGCTTCAGAAAAACTGAACCTTGAGGTACTCCGTGTATAACTGGATTAAAATCAGAAAAATTATTTCTTATACACTAGGAGATTACAAATATGATCATTTTTTTTATCAAAACTTTTCTTTGTGTTACGAAGAAGATAGTTTCCTGTAACACTAGGTTTCCTAGTAGGATTATTAAATCGTAAAGCCACACCTTAGGTGTAATATATTTGCCTAAAGCACTATTAAATCACTGATAGTTGTACATAGAGTTTTCTAGGGTTAGATTATGCAATGAGGTTAAAGTGAAAGTTTTGCGTCAAGAGAGGCAGCAAGACAGTATCTTGGAAGCGGCTAGTGTACAAAGAAGTTTATCAGTGATAAAATATTATTTTAGGTCATCGGTTATCTCTTTTCAATTCTAAGATATCAAACACATCTCGGATGATTTGTATTTCGATCTTGCCTATCGGAAACCGGCTTGCATACCACTGTAATAATAGTACTTTTACAGAACTATAGTAGAAAATGTAACATACGGATCTGAAGTAACGCAAACGACTGGAGCAACAAAGAAAATACTCAAAGTAGTTGAAAAGAACTTCTAAACACAGTTTTGTACACCTTTAGCAAAGAAATGAACTTATTAGAGAATGAATTGGAAGAAACACCGATATAATAGATACTATGCTACGGTAAGTACTAGTAGGAAGGATGCATATTCAAATATGACACAGAAGAATATTATAATGAATATCGCCAGAAACAAGAAAAAGATGAAGGTAAACAAGTGAAAAGATGAAGTATTAGTTCATGAAACAAAGAAGCTACGTCAGGTGTTATCAATTCACTGAATATGTATCGTTTTTTAAATCAAACGTTCAATACCAATTACCGTTTTATTGTGGAGAAGCAAAAGTTTAATTGTATACAGCAAACTGGTATTCAAAAGTTACTGATGAGTTTCTAAGTTCTGTCATATTGTTATATTTACATTTATAATTGGATTTCTTCGACAGGTTGTGTATTATAAAGAATTTCACCAAAACTGTACATGCATGACTTTTGAAACTGAAAAGTTAACAA
Organism: Rutpela maculata; assembly: GCA_936432065.2. Taxonomy (NCBI): domain Eukaryota; kingdom Metazoa; phylum Arthropoda; class Insecta; order Coleoptera; family Cerambycidae; genus Rutpela; species Rutpela maculata. Next base: position 97,311,509 of record OW386293.2, read on the forward strand.
AACAAGACCACAATTGTAAGTGTAGAAATGTCAAAATCTGTTGAAATTGCGACGTAGGATTGTTAAGATTACGTTCACTTGTTCAAATGAAAATCTGAAATAAAACTTTACCGTTTTTTCAAGGTAGATTGTCGGACAGAAACTGCTGCTTGGTACTTAAATTCGACTTGAAACAGTGATTGATCGCTTTGGAAAAAATATAATCTGATAATGCCCACATAAGTTTGATGTGGGTAACACCTTTAAATAAAATTACAGGAATACATGCTTGCACCGTGCGTTGACATTTAACCATTGTCATACGAAACGCAATTTTTAAAATTATTATATTTAAAATCAACTATTTTGGCTGAACACCAATCTTACGCAAATGGCTCCTACCATGAGGCGGCCCAGATAAAACATGAGGCAATTTTCAGAGATCTCTTGGAAAAAATGTAAACCAATAGTCTACATACATCAAATGTATAAAATGATCTATAAAAAAATTCAAAGCATTGCATGTTTACCATGTATTTTCAAGTGGTATGTGTGATAATAAAATAGTCTGCTAGTGCTCGAACATAAGGATTTCAAAATATTGGCGATCTGCCAACAACAGCAAACAAAAATCATATTGGGTGAGGCCCGAGGACGTGAAAAGCGAAAGGAAAATCGATATAGCCTTGTCTACGTCGGCGCTACGGCGCTTACAGCGTACGTTCAGGGGCGTGCGCGAGGGACGCCAAATGGACACTAAAAAATAATTGAGTCACTAGATGGAGCTATGGAGCGATAAGGAAGAATGACTTAAAGAAAAAATGTAGGAAATGTTGTGGTTTTATAATCGCTCTACAAAATATCTTGGGGCGGTTGTTAATACTGGGCTATAAATCTAATATGCTTTGAGATCACTAAGTTTCTAGTCGAATATTCATAAATACAACTACTTGTCTTATAAAGAAACTTTTAGAATATAGTACAGTACCTAGAGGTAAAAAATATGCAAAACTTCGGAATAATGTCATATTGAATGGATTTCGTTCATTTTTGGCAGTATAATAGTGAGTGCTTCACAGAAAAGTTTCTATATTGTGCGGGGGCTTGCTAATTTACAGGGGACGGATGCCACCCACTCTCAGAGGGTGGCACTTAAAAATATATATATTGATTGGAGCTGAAGTAGAATCAAATTTTAAGAAGAAAAGGTTCTATGCAATTTTTCACATAAATTGATAGTTTTTAAGTTATAACGACTTCAAAATTGCGATTTTAGCTTAAAAAAAAAGTATTTCCAAGCGGCTTTCGTCAAGTATCTCGAAAATTATTACTTTATCGAAAAAATGTTACAGACCAATTACAGAAAGTACAAACTGAGAATTAATTATATTTTTTGTTTATTGATGTAGGATTAATAATTTCGGAGATATTTAAGTTTACATTTGGCATCCAAGTGTTCATAAGATAATTATTTAGAGTGAGAGTTAAATATCTCAGAAACTGTGACACCTACGTCAAGGATGCTAATAGGTAGAATAATATGCTATTAATTAGACTTTCAACTGTTTTTTATTTGTTTCTGTAGCATAAAAAACAAAGAAGTTATGACCAAAGCAATGTGCGTCTACACATTTTTTTAATAACAACGTCGCCATTTTGTTACTGTAATTAGCCAGTAATTGAAAAAAAGGAATTTCAAACACTGTTTCTCATTAATATCTAGCATGACGTAGATGCAAATTTTCTGGTTTGTATACAGCACTTGCTTTAGAAAAAAATACAGTTTAAACTATAAAGGCATTTTCGATAAAACGTATTTTTTTTTCCTTTTCCAAATATCTATACGACATAAGAAATAAAGAAGTTATGATGGAAAAATATGCGTATTTATATTTTTTTATATAAAAAGGTCGCCATTTTGTTACTCTAATTAGCCAGTAATTTAAAAAAATTATCTCAAATACAGTTTTTCGTTAAGACGTAGGTAGCATTACCTAGATTCTCAAAAAAAAAGTGTATAAATGACTACTGCATGAGATTTTCTATTAAAAAATGCCGCTACGTTTCGTAATAAAAAAAGAGAAAAAATATTCATCATCAGGTATAGCTCATGAGGCGCCCTCCACGGGTTGGCGTGATGTAATATACAAATTATTGTTTCTTAGCCTAAAAAATGTGTCCTTACCAAATTGCGAGAAGATCGGTCAAGAGGTAGTTGAGATATTGCAAAAAAAAAAAAGAAAAAAAATTGCAATTTTAACACCCTGTATCTTTTTCCACAGCAACAATTTACTAAAGCATGCTTGGTTAAATCTTCATATTTTGGTCCAAAGAATCTACCCTTGAACTATGGCCTGTTATTAATGGTCCACCAGTATATGTATTTACACTTATGTCTCTTACTTTTTACATTTTTTTTAGGTAATTAAATGTTTTATATAAGCTTAATGGCTTATATAAAACATTTAATAATAATATAAGCCATTAATATGGTATACTGCTGACCTGTCTTATCTACAATCTTAGCTGAAAAGATCAATAAACATATTTATTTCACTTCCATTTCTGATAACGGGACCACATACATAAGGACGGGACGTTGGAAAATGCAGTAGTGCTGTCTTTGTCCCGTTATCTGATTGATTATATCTAATAGATACATTATGGTACGGGTGAACAATTCCATTTATCTAAAAAATAGGCTCTCCGCAGGAGTTCCCCAAGGGTCCAAACTTTCTCCCATCCTTTATAACCTTTTCACCGCAGACATTCCTTCCTATCCAAATACATCTCTCCTACTATAAATAAATACTATTACGAAACTGAAAATAGACGGATATAACGTAAAAGAAGTAAATATTTGGGGGGGTCGCTCTTGACAAGAGGCTCTGCCTTGGTCTTCTCATTACACAATCAATAAGCAAAGCGTATGGAGCTCTTAGTAAGCTTTACCCCCTCGTTAACAGGTGGAGTAAACTTACTATCGATAATAAACTAACCTTTTACAAGGTTATCTTTCGCCCCGTACTTTATACGGCTGTGTTATCTGGAATGGGGCTTCAGACACACAGCATCCAAGTTACGCAAAATAAGATTTTCCGCCTGGTAACTATTCACATCGCTACATCAGAACAGAAAAGCTCCATCGTATTGCTGAGATGCCGAGGTTCAAAGACTTAGGTAGAGAGACCTCCCAAAAGTTTTTCACAACAAGGATCATTTAACACGTGACATTGCACACCATAGACTACAAAACACTATCCCAGATACGCAGAGCCTCCTCCACCAGAAACTCGACATATACCAGACACGAAGACAATGACGAACGACAAAGACATAAAACATCCACTCCAACAAACATCCAGAATTAGAAACTTAAATTCGTTCCCCCCTTGAGAAATCATCCACCAGGAAACCAGAAACACAGCAGTTAAACTTATTTAGTGATAAATTTTTAATACCATACCAAATACCAATTTCATAATATGACAAACCATTTTAAGCAGGTTTTTGTGAAGTAACTTTCCTGTATGATTATAAGAACATCCAGCTTATATTTTCCTATTTTCTTTAAGCAATGGGCTTGTTACCGATAATTATTTTTTTATTATTTTTCATGGCATTCAATAGAATTCGATCATCTAGATAAAGCTGTTAAAATTTCAACTTCATAAGTATATCCAATCATTTGATATTCAATGTTAAAGATTGAGTTCCAGTACAAAGCGCTTCGCAGACTCGTGATGTCATTCTGCATAAACACTACTCATTTTAACCAGCAATAAGATAAAACAGATATAATTTGACAATCAAACGCCGTTTCCATAGAGAAACACAGTAACACCCGCCATATGCTTGGGGTATGTGCATAATATAACTAATAACATAACCTCAATTGTTATGTTTCTTAGGTTTATTCTCATTTTTAATGTTTGTATACTCATTTTTACCTTGGAGCCAAATTGGCTCCAAGCAAATATTTAAAAATTTACGCAAATAATTTTTCAATATTATTGACTGATACAAATGGACTGCTAATTATAGGTTAGATTCCTAACCTGCAAAAAGTGTCTTATTTTATTGTGACAAACTATTTAAAACTTCATGAACATTACATTGAACTAGATTTTGGTTGAAAGTACAGGAACCAGGCAGAAATTTTAATAATAGTTATGTAATACTTGTAAATCTTAAGAAATATATATTTTTGAGGTTAGCTGTGAAGTCATTTTAAATCTCGACTGTCGCCTGATCAGCATCTGCAAAGTGACGTCATGCGAAGCTCTGCCCCGTTTTCGTGCTTTCCCACTTTGGTAATTTATTTAAGGGCTTAAACGTCCTAACAAAAACCTAAAAATTTGGAAATTGTCTGAAAAAGTGTTCCACTTTCGATTTCTAAAATAAAAAAAAATGCTGAACGGGCCTATTGCATATTAAATTACAGCGCATTTAATCACAAGAGAAAGTACCATAATCTCTCTTAACCTGAGTAGTTGTCTAACGTCTTTCCTGGCATGTCATCAGCAATCCAAGGGCGCATCACGCCATAACGCGTTTGTTACGTTCTTGCATTATTTTATTGTACCCTGATATAAATGAAAAACATATCAAATACCACCTTACTATGTATATACAAGATAAATAAAGTAATTTAATGATTAATGATTTATGATCGAAGCGTGCGCGAACATTCTTTGCAGTGAACATCTGTACACTATGTATTACAATACATATGGTTCTAGCGTGCCATTTTGTTTCTTGGTTGTCGTTACATTTAAAATGTATTGAATTTCGTGAACTATATATTTCTACAGCTGCGTAGTTTTTGGCATGACACTTTTCACTAAGCTTTCTTTCGTGAAATATCTCATTAGATATCAGAAACATTCTATTTAAGCGCAAAACAGCAAAACTTTCAAACAGATTCAAATTTTAAATATTTTTCTTAAATGCAAGTATCAAAATTTGGTGCATATGTTAAAAATTATTATATAAGACGTTGTTTTCTGTCAATGGACGAATTTTCGTTCAATAGATGGAAGACAAGTTTTCTTGCAGAATTTGTCTCTTAGAAATAATAACGCCCTTCCTTTAAATTACTCCCTGAAACATTTATCTCTGCGCATGGAAGTTTTTTGACAGCAGAACGTGTGAAAGGTCAACTTGTCCTGAAGTTGCGCCAACAAGAAAAACAAATTAATAAAGGAAGTGTTTACTTTCGGAAAACATATTTTTTAGGAGCCCTCCGCCAGAACAGAGAGAGGAGGCCTCTCAAGTGAAACAAGTATTAAAGGGAAACTCTTATTTTCATTAAAGACTCGCCTTGCTCGAAGTCAATTAATTACCGGTAAACGAAAGAAAAAATAGAAAATTATTTAATACCTCAGGGAAAACACTTTTTAGGTATTTGAGAAAATGTCCAGCAAATTAACAAGCTTTCGTATAACAGCATAATAAAACATAATTATTTAAAATGAAAAAATCGTTCGATATGTATATGAATAGGATAAAAATATTAACCATATTTCAAAATCAACACTTAGTTAGTTTTCATAAAACATCAAAACACTACACTTGACTGACGTTTCGTCGACTAAGTAAGCATCATCTGGAAACAACAAAAATATCTAGTGGCGAAATAAAAATATACCGTCAGCTGCAAGGCAAAGGCATTTGACATTATCAGTCATGCAAAATTTCTGAAAAAATTAGAAATGTACGGAGTCCGAGGCTGTTCCTATAACTCAATAAAATCTTAATCTTAATCTTAATGTTAATAACAGACAACAATATGGTGTAACAAATAATGAATGAAGCAAAGAACATGTGGCTACCACAAGGCACAGTTCTCAGCCCGGTACTTTTTATAATCTATGTAAATGATCTGTTTATAAATACTGATACTGATGGTGCTAGTGTCTTAGCTCATGCTGACGATACAGTTATTTACGTTAGCGGTGATTCTTGGGAAAATATTTGATCAGAGTCTGGGCACGTATTACAAATCATAAAAATATGATTGAATAGTAATTACAAGCTGATTAGGAACCGTTATTGTGCTTTTGTATAGCCGTTGATAACATATGGCATTTTGTCCTGGAGTAAAACTAGTCTAAATAAAGTATTTGTCTATTAGAAGTTAGTTATTAAAACTATCCTGAAAAAAACAATACATTACTCAACTAAAACTAGACTGTCTTATTGCCTTTGGTTCTTGTACACACACTAAATCACAGTTTTATTTTTTCACCCCCTTCAATAGTGGGTGGGGGTGGTAATGAGGGTGGCTAATGCCAAACATTTTTTTGAGACCTCAGCTTCTCTTATAAATACTAAATACCAATTTTTATTTGCTCCAATTTTCCCCCCCACCCTTCAACAGAACAAGATCAAAATATAATCTAGTTCCAGATCTCATTAAAATACATACTTACTTGTACCAAATTTCAAGTCAATATCTTAAACGGTTCCAGAGTAATCCTGCGCACAAAAAAGTTACAGATAGAATGACAGACCGACAAACAGACAGACAGATTTTTTTTGTTCAAACTTAAAATCTCGACATGTGATGACATTGCAAACCTATTTAATAAAATTTTCATTTTTTTTTGCGTTACTATACTTCCACTGAATGTAGAAGTAACTTTAAAAGTTTAAAAAAAATTTTTCTGGAAACCATTTTATATTTTCTTTGTGGTGAAAATGAGCAAATATTATTAGTATTATTACGTATATTTGATGAGGTCAAGAAATTAGAATTGCTTCATAAGTATTTAGTTACCAGTGTACTATACTATTTTTTGTACCTTAGAATACATGTTACTAGAAATATTAAAATTAGATATATGTATGTGTGTAGGGGTGCGAATGTGGTACGTATGTTTGTGTGAGTATATGTATATCATAATACTTCTATAGATAATTAATTGATATAATTTATGGTTATCCTTGGTAATCTTTTGTCTATAAGACTATTTTATTTTATATAATTTGCACAGAGAGTCTAGACTTTGCAAGTTTATTGGTTTATTTGGTTTATTATAATTTATTATAAATACTTTATATTTGCATTATGTACATAATATGATTTTTTTTTTCAGAAAAATCAACACATATTATCATCATTATTATTATATACTGCCGTCCTAAGCCAAAAAGACGTATCTCAAGTTTTGGCCGAAATGCATATTTTTATACCTTAGGATAGCTGGAGCTATTTTCTATATATTTCCATAGCGAAATAAACGTATTTCAATCGTTAAGTATTTTTAAAGTGCTAACAAAGTTTGACGTATCTAAAAAAATATGAGAAAACCTAAGCGATTTAGCCAATTAGACGTATCTCATTGTAAAAAAAAAACTAGTAACCTAATTAATATAAATTCATAACTACACCACTATTAACCTCTACATTAGTACAACTACAAAAAAAATATTAGTAAATATTTGAAAATATTGACGCGATTTCGAAAATTCAAAACATGCCTTATATCTCAAAACAGTGAAACCTTGAGATACGTCTTTTTGACTTAGGAGGGCAGTATAGGTAGTTTACATGATCCTTCGAGCCGTATTTAACACACACAATTTGAAAAAGTGTTAATTTGTATTTGTTTTCTCATAAATTAGGCTTGTTGTGCTATCAGTGTTTGAAGAAAGGTAACAATAAGGTAAGATATCTTTTCCCGTTGATAAGTAACGCCGTAGGATATTTCAGCAGCGGCAATCCAAAACTTGTAATTGCGTGGAATGCCCTCCTCATTCACCGAATAAATGAGAAATAATTTACAAGTTGCCGCAATGCGAATCCAGCCTTCTAAACAAGTGTCGTGATCTAGAAACAGAAGCGTGGATAAAAGGGGACTGTTTCTCGTCGAAATATTTAACTTGAGTTTGCAATAACTAGGTCTGTAATGTCCTCGTTCGATTTCATTGCTGAATTTTATAGCAAGTGTCTTTAGTTCCTTTGTAGAATGGGTGTAACAAAAAAGTATCGTCACAAAAATCTGGTGCATTAGAAATAACATAATGGGCACGATTAGGGAATGCAACTGGTGAAAATAATCACTCAATCTGATTACGTTTTGATTGTAGTCAATTGTTGTTAGTTCACTAAATGGTGTAAAAGGTGTTGCTAAATTCCACTACAGTTGAGTTATGTCAAAGAAAATTTTATGCTATCTAGTGAATATCGTAAAACGATTAAATAAATTGATCCTTGGTGCATGCAATTTTGATTGATTCATTTATTTTGAAATACTTTTTGGAAGATGAAGTTAATCTGTTTGATGAAAAAAGTGAGGTTAAATTTCACCGCTGACTACACCCAGCGTGAAATTTGCTGCTGACTATAACATCCAACAGTTGACAATTGACGATTTGCACGAAAGAAAGTTTGGTAAAAAGTGTCTAGATTGGCATCACTGTATTTCACTGCACATGTTCACCAACTCGTTTAATTTCCAAACTTTGCAGCATTTAAATACCTATAATATAATAATCATAACATTGTTTTCATTATCTTTAATGTTAAACCTACTTCCACTGAATATAAATCATCTTTATTAGGTTGTTCTGTAGTCTACAATATTTAAAAAAATGTCGAATTATGCAATTTGTCAAACACTGTTTCCAACTCTCAGTTTAGAAGAGTTGGCAGCAGTGATTGACAAATTGCATAATTCGACATTTTTTAAATATTGTATACTACGAAACAACCTAATAAAGATTATTTATATTCAATGGAAGTAGGTTTAACATTGAAAATAATGAAGACAATGTTATGATTATTATATTATAGGTATTTAATTGTTGCAAAGTTTGGAAATTAGACGAGTTGGTCAACATGTGCAGTGAATTACAGTGATACCAATCTAGATACTTTTTACCAAACTTTCTTTCGCGCAAATCGTCAATTGGCACATTTTCAGCGTTGTCGTTTAGGGAACCACTGCTCGCAACTGTTGCCAACCGTTGCATTCCCTAAACGCACCCATTGATGGAGTGCTACGTCTGGAATTGTGAAAATCAAATAGCGTCGAAATTTATGTGATAACCATGCTGAATATTTATATTCGGTATATCACACAATAGTTAAGAAAAAAGACGCAACTATGGGGTGGAACAGGATCCAAAAATACTAATTCTTGTCTGCTTCCAAGTCAGCACTTCAAGCACTAGACAGCCATAATTATAAGAAAGAATTTTAAAAATAGAGCAAACACTGGGTAGACTTGATTTGCATGTGTAAAGGGACATACAAGAGCAGTAAGTAATGAAGTCGTTGATACCATTCAAAAGGATCAATAAATTTACCAGTGATTGAACCAGTCAACCGCTAATAGGAAACGTGAGCTGGGTTTAGACCGTCGCACAGTGGGGCAAATAGCTCATTTTTTGGACAAACGATAATTCCCAAGCCTGTAATTAATGAAACTTAATTTTTTTTTAACTATTCGTTATAAAATTGCCTTTAATTCTATCGAGCCCGAATTTTGAAATTTCAAAATTAAAGATGGCTAATCCAATATCGCGGACATAAATTTTGAAAGTAAATTAAAATTTTATCAAAAGATTGTTTAAAATTATAAAAAATTGTTATTTAGGGTTTTTTTTTTTGGTTTCTAATCTCATTTCTGATCATCGAATTTTGCGATTCAAAAATCCAAGATAGCGGATCCAACATGGCGGCCATAATATTTTTTTAAATGAAATGTACATGCACAAACTGTTAAAAATTGTTACTTAGGACTTTTAAGGATTTCTGATCGAGAATCTGAAATTTAAATTACGTAATATTGTAATCCAAAATGACAAATCCAATATGGCGGCCATAATATTTTTTAATTGACATGTAAATGCGCAAATTGTTAAGAATTGTTACTTAAGGGTTTTAGAGATTGCTGATCATGAATCTGAAGTCCAAATTACGTAATATCGAGATCCAAGATGTCGGATCCAATATGGCGGCCATAATATTTTTTAAATGAGATGTACATGCGCAAATTGACAAAAATTGTTACTTATGGCTTTTAAGGGTTTCTGACCATAAATATGAAGTCTAAATTATGTAACATCGTAATCCAAGATGACGTATCCAATATGGCGGCCATAATATTTTTTTAAATGAAATGTACATACGCAAATTATTAAAAATTGTTATTTAGGAGTTTTAGGGGCTGCTGATCATGAATCTGAAGTCTAAATTACGTAATATAGAAATCCATGATGGCGGATCCAATATGGTGTCCGTAAGTTAAAATAGAATGATAAATTAAGAATTGAATTATTCAGTGATACAAAATTTGTGAAATACGCCTATATGCCCGTTTAAGATTTGGCCAACTAGATTTTGTTTACAGCTTATAGTATTAATCTATTTTAAAGGATTTGGTATATGTTATGTTAGGCTTAGAGCCCCTTTCTACTCAAGTTTTATTTTCTACATTAAGTAATAATAGGTTTATAGCCTACCTGCTCCTTTATGATTTGACTCATGAGGTTACATTAGGTTTAAAGATGTCAATATTTTTAATTGGTTATCTCATTTTTTTATAAGATGGCATATTCAAGTCTGCCATCTTAGAATTCGAAATTACGAATGCGTAGTCAGCAATCGCAAAAACCTGCAAGTAACAATTTTTAACTATTTTCGCATGTACATCATAATTTAAAAAAAAATATGGCAGCCATATTGAATTTAATTTTCTGGTTTGCAAAATATCGAAATTTTAATATCCGAAACGAGATTAGCAAACTGCGAAATCCCCGAAAAACAAATTTTAACAGTTTCCTTCTTGAATTGTCATTCTGTTTTAACTTACGGACACCATATTGGATCCGCCATCTTGGATTTCGATATTACGTAATTTGGACTTCAGATTCATGATCAGCAATCTCTAAAACCCTTAAGTAATAATTTTTAACAATTTGGGCATTTACATGTCAATTAAAAAATTATGGCTGCCATATTGGTTTCGCTATTTTGGATTACGATATTACGTAATTTAGATTTCAGATTCTCGATCAGAAACCCTTAAAAGTCCTAAGTAACAATTTTTAACTGTTTGTGCATGTAAATTTCATTTAAAAAAATATTATGGCCGCCATATTGGATCCGCTATCTTGGTTTTTTGAATTGCAAAATTGGGGGGATCAGAAATGAGATTAGAAACCAAAAAACCCTCCAAGTAACAATTTCTTATAATTTTAAACAATCTTTTGATAAAATTTTAATTTACTTTCAAAATGTATGTCCGCGATATTGGATTAGCCATCTTTAATTTTGAAATTTCAAAATTCAGGCTCGATAGAATTAAAGGCAATTTTATAAGGAATTATTTAAAAAAAAATAAGTTTCATTAATTCCAGGCTTGGGAATTATCGTTTGTCCAAAAAATGAGCTATTTGTCCCACTGTGCGTCGTGAGACAGATTAGTTTTACCTTACGCTCGTCGTTGCGATAGTAATCATGCTCAGTACGAGAGGAACCGCTGGTTGGGAACATTTGGTTCACGCACTCGCTCGAGCGGGCGATGCTGCGAAGCTACCATCCGTGGGATTAGGTCTGAATGCCTGTAAGGTCGTATCCTTTCTAGTCGAAGGTGGCAACAATATATCTTTGAGTTCCGAGAGTCGAAAGGCTCAAAGCAATGTGACTTTACTAGCCGGTCGCAGTTCGCCGCGTACGTCGCACTAGCCTTATTCGCCGTCGAGATCGTCGGCGGTGGGATCGATCCTTGCCGTGTCCGACCTGATCACACCTGTGTTGACGGCCGCACAAACGTCTGGATGTTGGAACTCGGAATTGTCTGTACCTGACAGGATGTAGTGCTCGTAGAGCAGTTTCCACGCTGCGATATGTGGAGACTCAGCTCTGAGCTTGGGGATTCGTCTTGTCGTGTGCTCGTTACTATTATCGTAATCATAGTCATCGTCATCGATTTGTTGCTACAATTCAATAATGAAGAAAAAATAAGAACAAAATTGAAATATATGTGTGGGCGGACTGTGTTATGCCAACAAAAAATCCGCTCTTATACACCTCACTCTCCCATTGAAGAATACTCTTAAAAAATCACACACTTTTATAATGGCTTGGTTTAAATTAAAATCATGGTGCCTTCCCCGCACGTTTATGCAAAATGGGTATCCAAAATAATGAAAATGCACATAACCTCATATTCTTTTCATATAAATATCATTTTAGTCGAACACAACATTTTGTATTTGGGTAATATGACATAATAACTTTAAATTAAATTTACCAATACACATAGTAAGCCTACTAAGCCTAAGTGGAAAAGTATTTTTCGAGATAATTATACAGTTTTTTTGAACAGATAATATCAAGACACAATATAGTAGACCTTCTGTGACTAAGAAATCTTTTTCTGAAGTCAAATATCTTTCCCACACATATAAAGGGAAGGCACATAATCTTAAAAACATAATGTGCATGAGTATGTTATGGTCGTATTTAACAATTTCTTGCAAAATATTTTTCTCGAGAAGCTTTCAATCTTGTAATCATAAATATATATTTTTTTCATATATTAAAATAATCTGTCATAATAATAACTTTATCTATTATCGCATTATTTGTCAATTTCATTTTACCTAAAATATTATATATTAGCTTTTTAATATGTTCGTGGCCAAAACACTGAGCTTGTAAGGCCATAAATAGAGAAAAGAAAAGTTTTCAATCTGAGAGACCAAGAGACATTAACAATATCCGAATAGTGAATTTATATTTTTACGCTCTAGTGCTTTTTTGATACAGGCGAAACTTTTCTGGCAATTTAGCCGACTTAGCAAAGAAAATTGCTTTGTTCCCAAAAGACCAACTTTCATTGATGAGATCTTCGAATAGTTCTCATCACTACTGACTAACAATTTTTTCAAGAGGTTCAATTGCAGATTTTTTTGACCATTTTACCTCTCCCTCTATATTTGGCACCTTTTATTTATTCATTTTTTTTCTGCTCGGTGATTACCCTGTTCGTCACGCCTCGTTTCTTAATTAATCGCTTTTTTTAAGAGTATTAACTAAAAAAATAATTTAAACCTGATACAGGATGATCATCTTGTACCAAATTTTATTTTTGATCTGTTAGGTAGTTTTGAAAAAACAACGCCAACAAACAGACGGACAGACAGACAAACAAACTAACAGGCAGACTGACGGAACTGGGAGACCTTGGTTTTCATAATCTACATAGTCTGCAATTGTTATGAAATATCAAAATTTGCCGAAAGAAAATTTTAAAATGTTTAAGGTTTTAAGTGGTTTTATATCCTATTAACACATATCAAAATTGAAAATAATATCTAAAGTATTTTCTGAGATTTAGAAAATAACTATTAAAAAAAATTCAACACCCTGTAGCAAAAAACTTAAGCTGTTGCGTGCATATGTTCACATAAACTTTTCCTCATAAAAGGAATAACACTCTGAAATATTAGCATGTCATTAAGGAACACCCTGTATAAAGTACGGGCCGATTAAAAATAGAAACTAGGACTTTCCACTCTTAAGTTATCGTGTTTAAAAAAACGTGACGGATAGACGGACATTAAAGGACATTACACACGATCCAGCGGCAGGGACCCGACATTGTCGGTACGCTTTGAAGATAATTGGAATTGCAGCGGACCAGTTCACTTTTACGAATGAGTTCAAAGCATGTCGACATGGCTGGCTCCCTGCCACTGGATCGTGTGTAGACCCCTTTACAATTTGTACCGATCAAATACAATAATACCCTTCGTTTTCATATTTACCAAGGGTATAATAACTGTATCTTATAACAAAACTTAAATAAGTCAGAATCACAGTGCTTTTAAAAAAAGCAATAAAAAGAAAACTGCCTCACCGATCGTCTGCACATTAATTTCTAATTATACTCGTTTCATTGCCCCATTCATCTAAAAAACTTCCAATTACAACGTCAAATCGAGCAAAAATTTCCGTCTGGCCTCTCTGCAACTACCAAATAATCCTTTTCAAGGACACCACAAGGGCTGAACACGTCTACCCCTGGCAGGGTGAGCTGGGGTAGGTCGGGAAACGGCCAAGGTCGAGGACGCAGACGACGCAACCCCACCCCCCGCACTCTCACTAGCCGTCGCGACGTTTACTGTCGTCTACGCGATTTCAACAAAAAGTGTAAATATGGATATTTTCGCGGAGAGACAGGGTTTTACTAATTATTGGCCAAAGTGAATTCTTAATTAGAAGGGATGTTAAATGAATTGACGCCACTGGAGGTATCCACGAGGATAATTATGCAAGATATGTTGAAGCAGCTCTAATTGCGGTCGTCAAACATGTTTTTTGTTAGACTGCATTAATGGGATATGCAAAAATTCTATTAATATACGACGCTACGTAGAAGCACCTCAACAGTTCTTTTCAGCAATTATGACTGTTTCGATCACAATTATTTTTTAGTAAGTATACAGAGAGTCTCAAAAAGATATCAACCCGGATACTTGACGTTAAAATAATCATTACACAAAAAGAGAGCAATAACGCATAATTACTTCCACGTCCAGTTGAAGTATAGTAACGCCAAAAAAAATTGAAAATTTTTATTGTTCAAATGGGCTTAGAATTTCATGAAACGTCGAGATTTTAAGTTTGAGCAAATCTGTCTGTCTGTAACTTTGTTTGTGCGCACAATTACTCTGGAACCGTCTAAGATATTGACTTGATATTTGGTACACATATGTATTTTAATGAGATCTGGAACTAGATAGATTATATTTTGATCTTATTCCGTTGAATGGTTGAGGGATAAATTGAGGTAAATAGGAGTAAATAGTAAATCAAACAAGTAAGAGTCCATAAAATGACCACTCCCTAATAAAAGGGGTTAAAAAATAAAATTGTGATTTAGTGTGTGTACAAGAACCGAAGGCCTCAAAAATTTTTTTACTTCATCCAGTGAACGGAAATATATCGTTCGGAGTACAGTAATCTTTTTGTTATTCATTTCAGTAATTATAAACTTTTGCAGCATTAATATATGAAATATTATAACAGCGGAATTAAAAAGGAAATTATTTTATATTTAAATTATATTATAGTAATGAAACATAATGTATTCATTGCAGGAAGTGATGATAGAAATGTTAGAGATAAATATTCACTGTGGTTCAAATAATAGTTCCTGATTTCCCTTCAGAGCGATCGTCGGACTCCCGATGTTTCTCATTATAATCACTTCCAAACTCATACTGATAATCCTTACCAACAGCAGCCTCATCATCAGAATTGTCAGAATCATCATCCTGAGTTTCATCATTGTTAGAAATATGGGCCGCATCTTCATCAGAATCACATTTTTCTTGTTTGCTTTCATTTTGTTGCTATGTCAACATACAGGGTGCGCCACATAACACTCCCCAGGCTTGTAACTTTCTTTTAAGCGACGACCATGTTGGACACATCAAATTGTAGATATTTTAAAGGCATTTAAACATGTGTACAGAGTGATTTAAAGCAAAACTTTTTGAAAAAATTGTTAAGAAAGAAAACTTAATTCCCTTGAATATTTTTTTACCTCATCCTGTACATGAACTGCGTTAATGTTTTCTTATAAAGGTTTTAATTAGCTTCAATTTATGTTATTACGTCATATTCGAAATTCTTTTTGGTTTTAGAGAAAGAAATTAAAAACACTCCTTCCGATTCCAAACTGATTTTTTTTTTAAATAACTGAAAAAATAATAATTATATGCTTTATTTGTAAAAGACATATCATAAACAATACTCAACGTAACAAAACAGCAACAAGAAACAAAAGAAATAAGTATTTTTAAAAACAAACTTTGTTAACATGTACTAAATAATAGAAAATTTTTAGTTTTAATTCTTTTTTTTTTTAATAACATAAATTGAAGCTAATTAAAACCTTTATATATTATAACACATTTCATATACAAGGTGAGGTAAAAGAATATTCAAAGAAATTAAGTTTCCTTTCTTAATAAATAAAAAAAAAAGTTTTTTAAATCACGTATGCACGTTTAAAGGTTTTAAAAATGTCTATAAATTGATGTGCCCAACATGGTCATCGCTTCAAAAATAAAAAAGTTACAAGTCTGGGGAGTTTAAGTGGCGCACCCTGTATATTAATAAAAACTAGAGGAAAAATTATACTCTTCGCAGATTTGTTGAACTTTTTATATGATTATATTACAGAATACTGTAATATAAATTAAATATAAAAGAATTTCCTTTTTAATTTCTGTTATAAAAATTATACAAGACCATAAAATATTTTTGCGAGGTGCGCCGGACCAGACCCAGTGTAGCATATGTTTTTGGGGTCGCTGAAACCGAATCTGAAACTTATTTTGCCCCATTACGTTAGGATTTTTTTTTAACGACTGTTTACCAAATTCAATTCAATTCAAAAAAGATTTATTTTTAATTGAGGTTACAAATTATGCGCCTCACCGGATTCCGGTCCGAAGCCAGCCGCACAACCACGACGCACAGCGTCATGGTGAATGTGCGGCTGGGCGAAGTGGGTCCGGTTTAGCTGAAACGATAAGTGAGGTTAAATATTAGAACTCCTGTCCTGACGCAGCAGGACTTAAAACTAAATTTGGACAATTATAGCGAAAGGAAACACATTTAAAAACTTAAATTAATATTGACGGTTTTTCGTTGCGGCGCACTTTACGAAGCACTGCACTGCACTAATTGCGTTTTCATTACTGATACGGGGAAAACTCAACGAAAAAACCCGTTCGGACTAGTAACGTCCTTCATCCGGTGGTCAGATTGCCTCCGGAAACGTAGGATGGAAGGAAAGTTGTGATTTAAAAAGTTTGGATTTTGAAGAGGTTATTGGTCGAGAGACTGTTTACCCGAATTAATTTGAATCCCTTGCATAAATGTACATGAGGGTGACATGACGGTGCCGTGCTTAATAAAATTACTACATCCCGGAACCAATTAAAAAAATGTTTTGATGGGGTTTTAGAAACAACTTTATAGAATGGTACCAGACTATTGAAAAGTCAACATAATCTTATTTTTCGATGTTCGCACAAGTAAAAATTTTTTTTTATTTAGTTTTCAATAGCCCAGTACCATTCTATAAAGTTGTCTCTAGAAGCCTATCAAAAATGTATCGATTCAGGGATGTAGGAGAAATTGTCGAATTACGTTCACGGCACCGCGCACTATAATGGGCCAGGAAACGAAGACATTAAATCGGAAATAAATAGTGCTCAACGGATTATTATTTTAAGTTGTAGGAGTAACATACCAAAAGTCCCCAGCCGTGGACCTCATGCGTTAGGCGGAAGGGAGGTGGAAAGGGTCGGTTTGTAGGTTTTTCGTTATTATCTCGAAAACTAAGCATCCTAACGAAAAGGTCACCCTATACAAAATGAAAGCAAATTAAATTGTCTACATTTTTTCACACCGCTAAAAGAATGGAGCCATTTGAGAAGAACGTACTGTTGCTCCATTCGTTCAGCGGTTGTGATACTACCTCCGCTATTTACAACAAGAGCAAGGGAGATGTGGTGAAAGTATTTTTTAAGGCCGAGAAGCAGGTCACAGACATCTACATCTGTGATCTCTCAGCAATACAGGACATGGTAGCTGATGCAGGAGAGCAGCTTTTTTGGCATTGTACCAGGCCCCACAAGGAGCAGACCTGAATCGGGTACGACACCAGGCCTTTGTTAAAGCCTCGACAAAGCCAAAGCCTGATTTTACGTCACTTCCATCCATCAGAGGGGCTGCTCGCCAACACTCCCTTAGAGTTCATTTGCAGGTTTGTATCATAATATGCTTGTTTACATTAACGTTTTGTATTGTGCTTAGACGAGATTGTGTCACGTTTTTTTAAACTACAAAGGACGAATTATTGTTTGCAGATTCAGCAATGGCTATATAGAGATCAGCAGCAAGAGCCAACTGCTTGGGGATGGATGAGGGGGTCGGATAGCTTCCTTACCCCCGTCACAAACACGGACCCAGTTGCGCCAGAATCCGTCCTAAATAACATATTTTGCGGGTGCACAAATGGTTGCGGGGGCCGTTTCGGGTGCCGCAAAGCAGGCACACCCTGCTCGTTTGTGTGCAGCAGTTGCCTCGCTTCGTGTACCAACGGCCCTCCAATCGTCAGCATCAACGGCGACGACGATGATGATGATCTTGACGATGTACTCGACCAATTACTTAATATGGCCTTGTAAATACTCGTAATATTATAAAATTTTCTACTTGTTAAGCATTACCTCCCACAATACACAGTTTTTCCAGCTATTCGCATTTTCAAACTCACGTACACCCTTAACTACTGCCCGTTGTTAAAGAATGAATAGGATCTTTTTTGTAGACAATTTGATTTACTTTCATTTTGTATAGAATGATCTTTTCGCTAGGATGCTTAGTTTTCGAGATAAGAACGAGAAACCTACAAACCGACTCTTTCCACCCTCCTTCTGCCTAACGCATGAGGCCCACGGCTGGGGACTTTTGGTATGTTACTCCTAAGGGTCAATCCTACAACTTAAAACAATAATCCACTGAGCACTATTTATTTCCGAATTGGGGGTCTTCGTTTCCTGTACTTACAATAACTTATGACAAATCACAGAATGCGCTATGACTGTTGCGGATTGCCTACTTGCAGGGGTTTTTATGATTTTTAATTTTGAGTGTTCCGTACTGAAAACTGAAAAATGGAACACTTATAAGATGACTCGTTTGTCTGCCCGCCTGCCTGTCTGTCTGTCACAGCGTATTAACTTCGAGACTATTATAGCCAGAAACATAAAATTTCACGTGTAGTGAGAGTTTGGTACTCTTCAAGCAGCTCAATAGTCGGTGTCCCAAAAATATATTTAAATGCTCTTTTGTGGGTTAACACGTGAGACATAAAAATGTATTCTTTGATCCAGGCATGTGGGGTATCGTTTGACAAGTCTGAATAAAGTGATCCCAAAAATATCTAAGAAAATTCTTTAAAATTTTCTTACTTAGCCTATTCGTCATCTTTTCTCCTTTATTTTCGAAAGTATTGAGCCGAAAATTCTGAAAAAATCTGAAATGTCAGAGAACACGAGGAAATGTAAGGAAAGCTATAGCGAACTTTTTATTCTTATTAATATTTAAGTTTTTTAAAAGGTTTTTTCTGCAAGCGTGTTTTCCGAGTCAACACACTAAAATTTAATAGGCACAAACACATAAGTAAGTTTTATTAGTTTCCATTACCTCCTCGATAAAACTAGTTTTCCTGCTTATGCCAACCCGTTTTCAGTCTCTAAATTGTCATGGCGCGTAATGTCGTGGATGTTTGGTTTGGGTCAGGTCACAGGTGTCCAGTAAGGGCGCTGTTGTTTTTTATAATATTCATAACGTTATTCTGATTAACTAATTGATTGATTTACTTCAAAATGATGTCGATTTGTCTAAGTTACTTGGAAGTGTGCCAAATTGGTTTATTTGAAATTAATTGGATTTCAAAAAATGTTTTCTTTAAAATAACTAAAAAAAAAATATTTTTTGAAGAACTGTTTTGTGCGATGGTTTATCCAGAGAATTCATAGCAACGGCTTGCTGACCCACATCTCGAAAGCATCAATATGCCGTCTGTCTGTCTATATAAGGAAGTAACCCGTCTTACAAAAATGGAGCAACTTTGGAGATGCGGTATCCCAAATACAGCTATTACAATCAATTGTTATTATTAAACTGCACATAAGGATCTGCGTCCTGCGCTAATCTATGTTTCAATGCTCAGTTAGAGAAAGTTACAATTTGTAGTTTGATATATATTATTTGATGGTTGTTAATTTTATATATAAAAAAAGTTAATAACATTACAGGGAGATTTTCGTACTCAATGATAGTTCTGAAACAATTAATTGGATATCAACACAATGAGACAACAGATGGAAAGGTGAAAGTAATGTGACAGGTGACTAAAGTCGTGACTCCTTGCTTTACTTATTCTTTTTTTTTTTCTACCGATTATCTCATCATGTTATACAAACTTTTCTTTTGTTAAAGCGCATTTTGTTTAGAAATGTACATGCGGACCTCGACAAAGTATGGAATTGATTTCTTGAAAATCGTAGACAGAATTTGTCAATGAGCAAATACTGAATTACTTCCACATCCGGTGGAAGTATAGTAACACAAAAAAAAATAAAAAATTTCATCGTTGAAATAGACTTAGAATGTCTTGAAACGTCGAGATTCTAAATTTGATTTAAAAAATTCTGTCTGTCGATCTGTCTGTAACTTTTCTTGTCCGCACGATCACTCTGGAACCGTTTAAGATGAAATTTGGTACTTTAACGAGATCTGGAACTAGATTATTTTTGACTTTATTCCGTTGAACGATTGGAGGTAAATTGGGGTAAATGGGAGGTAAATAGATAAATCAAACAAATAAGAGTACATAAAATTGGTATTTAATATATACCGTGCGTGTAATTTCCCATTAGGCATGTACATTCACGTAGCGCGAGAAATATGACAACACCGGCAGCCGTAAATTCGTCCGTCGGTGGACTGGTGGAGCATCCCAGTTCTGCTATTTCATTTCAGCCAGCTGGCACACGCGATGTTGTAATTCTTACTCCCCATGCCTAGCCCGCGACTACACACATGGTATAAGAAAAGCTAAGGTCTCATTTTTTTTTTGTATTAGCCACCCCCATCCCGTTATTAAAGAGGGGATGAAAAAATAAAATTGTGATTTAGTGTGTATACAAGTACCAAAGGCCTCAATTTTTTTCACTTCATCCATCCCCTCTACCTCCACCCCCACTACCGATGTAGCATATCATTTTATAGGTTTGGGGTAGGCGATTTTCAAATATTAAGTTATTAAAGTTCCATAAACAATTATTTCCACATAGTGGAGTCCAAATATAGTATGTCAACATTATTTCGTTGTGAGGGACTTGGATAAAATCTGGGTGCGGAAGTAGTAATTCCTTGAGCGGCGGTTTTTTCCTTTTTTATTTTTGTGATTTTTTATCAGATGTATAATTCTCTTCAGAAAATAATATCCAGGAGGGAAACTACAAAATATAGAGTTACCTAGTAATTATTGAGAAGTAATCTCTACACCGGTTACTTTTAAAGTCAAAGGAGCAGATAGAAGGTGGTTTTTGGACAAATAATATAAATGAGAATAAAAGAACTCCCTTTTAACTTAACATAACAACTGTCGATTTGTCAGTTTAATCATCTCCAGATGATGTCAATATGGTTGGCAAAACGCGCGACGAGTGACAGTATTCGGGAGTCTTTTTTAAAACAATCTACAGAAATCCAGCAACAAAGGGAAGAAGAAGAAGGCGAAGGAGAAGAAAGTGGAGAAGAACATATAACTGTTGAAGTAGAATTTGAAGATTCACTATTCTACAGCCTACATATATTGGAAGTAAAAATAGCAAATTCTTAGTAACTTCGTCATGCTAAATAACAATATAAAAAGCAAAAGTTCAAGTTGGCTCTGGTTTTCCCAATACAGGTAATAAAGTGTAACGCAGGTATATGGGTCTACAGACGATCCAGCTGCTGGGACCCGACATTGTCGGTACGCTTTGAAGATAATTGGAATTTCAGCGGACCAGTTCACTTTTACGAATGACAAGGCTGGCTCCCTGCCGCTGGATCGTGTGTAGACCACTTATAAACCCTAGTTTATGGGCGGTTCTATCACAAATAACAGGTAGAATTAGAATTCTACGAAAAGTAGACATACTAACTACCTACCTCTTCATTTGTCACTAAAACTAATATTTATTCTTAGTGCATGATAAGCGTTCATTAGCAAATAGTGCTATTTTGAAAATATGCCCCGAGATTGTGTAAATACACCTGACAACTTTTGTTATATTTGTGGTGAAGTGACTTTTGCGCATCAAAAACGTAATTTTACTCCCAAAATTAAGAAGGCGTACCAGTTGTATTTTGGTTGTACAATTGGAGATGAAGACAAAAAATGGGCACCTCATATATGTTGCAGAAATTGTACGAACAATCTTTGCAGTTGGCTAAGTGGAAGAGGACGTTCAATGGCTTTTGCTGTGCCCATGATCTGGCGAGAACCTACAGATCATGTTACCGATTGTTATTTTTGCGTAATACCTCCTATTAGACAGGGCATTAACAAGAAAAAAAGAATGGTAATACAATACCCCAATTTACCATCTGCCATTCGCCCGGTTCTCCATAGTGATGAACTACCTATTCCTAATCCACCTCAAGAATACAGCCTTGATTCTGACGAAGAATCGGATGATAATGTAGATGACGACTTAGTCCAGCCATCAACACCATAAGATCCCGATTTCTCTGCCGAAGTGTCCGGTGGTGAATCACACGAAATTAATCAACGCGAATTAAGTGATCTTATAAGAGACCTTGATCTGTCCAAGGCAAAAGCGGAGCTTTTGGCATCTCGATTACAACAATGGAATTTACTACAAGAAAATATTAAAGTTTCCATACCTTTTTTCAAAATGGAAAATGACTTGGTTGCCTACAAGGACATTGACGGTTTAATGAGTGCTTTACACATTCCCCATGATCCTAGTGACTGGAGACTTTTTATTGACGCCTCAAAACGTAGTCTAAAAGGTGTGTTACTTCACAATGGAAATAAATTGCCAACAATTCCAATCGCCCATACTGTCCACATGAAGGAAAATTACAGTAACATGAATGTATTGCTACAAACTATAGAATATAACAAGTATAAGTAGCAGATTTGTGTAGACTTAAAAGTGATAGCTGTCTTACTTGGTATGCAGCAAGGGTCTACCAAATATTGCTGTTTTCTTTGTGAGTGGGATAGTCGAGCGCGATTAGAACATTACAAAAGAAAAATTTGGCCGCCAAGACTGGGTTTTGAACCAGGAGAAAAAAATGTTGCTAACATTCCATTAGTTGATTCACAAAAGGTAATACTGTCACCACTCCACATAAAACTGGGGCTTATGAAAAACTTGGTAAAAGCTAATTAATTGCTTTTTTTGTTAAAATTAATTAACCATAATATGTGAATCAGGTCAGTTATTACAATTTTTAGAGCCAACAATTTTTTTTATGACTATGTTAGACGTAGCTGGGATCAAAACAATGCAAATACGTGGTTTTGATTAACGATACAAAATAAAAGTTAAAATTTGTAGGTGTGTGATTATTAATCATAATAGAATTTTTTAAAAATCAATTTTTTTTTCATCAATAGAAATCTGTCCTTGTTTGATCAGAACAAATCGTGGATTATGCCTAAAGGGAAAACCATGTAAAAAGAATGCGTCGAGTACTCTACCTCGAAGGTGGTTGGAAAATAGGGCATATTGTGTAAAACATGAATTTTCCATTTTGGACCTTTTTTGTAGAGAATCGCATAATCTACAAACTTTGTAATAACTATTTTTACGATAACACTTGTCGTCTAAGAGATATTTGCGAGAAACGATTTATTCGAATTTTGACCTTGAAGTGTAATCGAGGGAGCCTCTTAATGAATTTTCGCAAACATTTGGTGGAGAGGTTCCAGGCTCCCTCCAGTAGCTGCTTATTTTTTCTATCAGGTTTCCATTCTGTATATTTTTTTCACTAAAAGTATGTCAAACTTCATTCCGAATATTATTCTCCTCAATTGTCTCTTAATTAAGTAATTATTTTTTTACTGTGACCACCCTGTAATTTTTTTTTTTCGCAAAAATAATCAGGTTTACTTTCTCAGAGATAGTGTCTACTTCATTTCTAACATTATGTTCCTCCGTGGTTTTTATTAACTACCTTATTATGTGATCACCCTGTATGTTCTTCATTTCAACCACAGAAACTTCCTTGACATTTATGTTAACATAGTGCCAAATATTATTGTCCTCGGATAAAATGTTTTCATTATGTTTTTATGATTTTATTTTCCTCATAAGTACTGTTGATTCTATATTTTTTAATATGGTTAAAAGTGTATATTGCGATATATTTTACATCATACAGTGTTTGGTTATACGTAACATATTTACGAATATACATTTATAAACGTATTTCTTTGTACCTTTTCGCAATCTCATTATAACATTATCTTTGCCGCCTCAAAGGAAAGCAGCTAAAAAATGTAACAGGGGCCAGAATCAAGAATGACTTAGATCTCTGGAGAAGTTTCAAAGGAAATGTTTTGTCTTGGCGAACTAAATCACAGAAAGGAAATTCCTCGGGAAATTTACCACTCTTAAATGAGAAAAGTTTGATACATTTTCGGTAAGTTGATGTCGACAACCCACAACTAGGCAACAACAAAACCATCCATTAATTAATCATTTTTAAAGTAACAAAAGTTATTACGATCAAAGGAATTTTATCAGAATGTGAGGAATCTGCTGTAACCGTGTTTAAACAAACAATTGCCTCTGTATTTCCTGCAAGAGAACGGTTTCTGTAAAAAACAAATTGCATTAAATGCTAACTGAATTTTTTATTATTATACAGGGTGTCCCGAAACTCCCGCCTTCCCCTTTAGGTGCTAATTCTCCATGCAAAAATAGTAAGAAAAGTTCCTATAAACATGTGTCCGGAAATGCTTCCTAAGGGAGCTACGGCCCTCTAAGAATGGCGCAAAAATAGGTGTTTTTACTAATTATCTCGGAAATGATTTGGGACAACTTTATGAAACTTGGTTAACTTTTTTCGATTATTAAAGGTCATTGTTTTACAGTATTAGCCAAAATTAATTTTATCCAGAGGCGGAGAAACGAGAGGTCGGTGTTCTTTGTTTCTACATATTAATTTTTCCATTTGACATTTGTAGTATTTTAATCCCCGATTATGATTCCCTGGTTAATTATGCATAAAAAAGGGCCTCTTTATAATTAGCCATATGGCAAGCCATTTTCGAGTAAAAGCGGTCTAAACGAAATATTGCGTATTCGTTTGCTAAATGCGCATTATTTATTTTTTAAAGTAGGCGTAAAACAATAACCTTTATTAATCGAACAAAGTTAACCAAGTTTCAGAAAGTTGTCCCAAATCATTTCCGAGATAATTAGTAAATAGGGATTGCAATACCGGTTAACCGGTTATCAGGACAAAAAACACGTGACGATAATTACCGGTTATTTTAATTTTTTACCGGTTATTTCGGTAAATTATGTACTTACGATATGTCACGTATTCAACATTTCTATTTATGTCAGTGACCAGTATTCACTAAATACAGAGTAACTGTCCCAACACTGAGCACTTTTAACAATAAATAAATAATTTTATAAAAAGTAAAATCCAAACACCAAGCCTTAAGAAATACAATATCTTTTACCTTTAGAAGTATGTTAATACCAATTCTTATTAACTTATCCACCCACCAATATCGATTGAGGAAGGGCATCTTCAGCTGGTGGTATTCTATGCACAAATATCAGACGACTAACAGATATAGAAAAACCGCTGCCCAAGGAATCACTACTTCCACATCCAGATTTTCTATCCAAGTCACTCACAACGAAAAAATTTTGTATGTGGAAATAATTGTTTATGGAACTTTAATAATATAATCTTTGAAATTCTCTACCCCAAAAACCCATAAAACGATACCCCACATCGGTAGTGGTGATAGGTGGTGGTAGTGGGGTGGCTGAAGTAAAAAAAGTTTCTGGTTCTTGTACACACACTAAATCATAATTTTTCTTCATCCCCTTTAATAATGGGGTGGGGGTGGTAATGGGGGTGGGTAATGCCAATTTTTTTTAAGACCTTAGCTTCTCTTGTATATACTAAATACCAATTTTATGGACTCTTATCTGCTTGATTTACCTATTTACCCCAAATTTACCCTCCAACCCTTCGACGGAACAAGATGAAAATATAATCTAGTTCTAGATCTCGTTGAAGTACATATGTGTACCAAATTTCAAGTCAATATCTCAAACGGTTCCAGAGTAAACGTGCGCACAAAAAAATTACAGACAGACAGCAAATTTTTTTTCGCTCAAACTTAAAATCTCGACGTTTCATGACATTCTAAGCCTATTTGAACAATAAAAATTTTTAAAAAAATTTTTGTAATTACTATACTTCCACTGAATGTGGAAGTAAAACTAACCCCCAACAGGCTATTTTTATAAAATATTGTATTTTTAGATTAAGTATTCAGTAAATGCCCTATTTGAGTTTATGTTTGTAATTTTTGTTATTTAAGTTGATATTTTTGTTGTTTGCAGAATAATTATTTATTTAAATTTATTTCATTTATATATTTTCCTTTTGATAAAAAACCTTTTTTCTGTTCATTATATTAAATATACGTATATAAAAATGTTTTTTGTTAAATTTAGATAATTCTGTACATGGAAAAAGACAATTGCCATTTTCGCCACCCTAATCATTCATTTTAAAAATTACCGGTAAATACCGGTTAACCGGTTATTTCCATTTTTATTTACCGATTTACCGGTTATTAAAATTTCCGGTAAATTGCAATCCCTATTAGTAAAAACACCTATTTTTGCGCCATCCTTAGAGGGCCGTAGCTCCCCTAGGAAGCATTTCCGGACACATGTTTATAGGAACTTTTCTTACTATTTTTGCATGGAGAATTAGCACCTAAAGGGGAAGGCGGGAGTTTCGGGACACCCTGTATACAGTTTAGACCTGTCAGCCGATTATATATCGTAACATGTGAGACCTAAAAAAGATTGTCGCTCCCCACAAAGGACAGAAGCCTATTCTAGAGCGTTAAGTATCTACGGATGTAAAAATTTTCTTTCAAGATACCTATTACGTTGACGTTCCTAGTGGTGCTCAATTACACAGAATATGAATGATGGTTTCGTCCTCCTCTTCACACATTCGACAAATAGGATCGCCTTTCAACCTTATTGTATGTAGATGCTTGTTTAAAGGTATAACGTTTTCTTATCGGGCCTACTATCCATTTCATTCGTTCTCTATCGACTCCAAGCACCCACTTTACGGTAGTATAAGTTGAGTATTCTTCAAGCCGAGTCTTGACTGCCTCATTTCATTGAGACGACCTAGTCTCATAGCTCTGATTAAATCCGAGGACTGTCTCAGAGCTAGAAGATAAGTTTTTGCTTTTTCGTCAACTCAGTCAAGATGTTCTGGAAGTTTAGTATTAGCTTAGAGGTTACTTTATTTAATTCAAGAGCCTTCAAAACTGCCTGACTGCAGTGGCATGCAAATATGTCAACGAAACCTCTTCTGAGTTCTCATTTGCACACAGTAAAATGATAATAATACCTCTGCTTGGAATACACTTGGATACTACATTTCGTGCTGATGTTAGAGCCTTTGGTCTACATCCATTTGTAGGTATGGGATCACTGATTCCCTCTTGAGTCTTATCTCCATGTATATACCATTTCAGACCCCGGAACCCAGAAAATGCCTTTTACCACATTTCCAATCATCTCGACTAGGGAATACGACTGTAGATGAAAAAAGGTAAATACCTATTTTAAAAATCAGCTTTGACAATTAGTCTAGGAAATAGCGTGCAAATTCGACGACGAATGGTTACCGTCTGCCAGACGGTAATCGAAGAGACCATATAAGTACAACATTTTTTTCTCTCTGGAACTTTTTGGTATGGTGGGGGGATAGGGAGGGGGGGGGGGCATTTATTTTTTAATCGAATGATTATCGATATCTGTCCGCATAGGTAGTTAGTATATATACTTCACATAACCCAATTACGCTGGCAGACGAAACTTCCAATCGGCACGCGCGTTAACCTCAAATAGAAAAAAAAATTTTTAGTTTCTATTTCCGGTTAACGCGCGCGCCGACCGGAAGTTTCGTCTGCCAACGTAATTGGGATATGTGAAGTAATATACTAACTACCTATGCGGACAGATATCGATAAACGTTCGATTAAAAAAATAAACGACCCCCCCACTCCCTATCCCCCCACCACACCAAAAAGTTACAAAGAGAAATAAATTTTGTACTTATGTGGTCTCTTCGATTACCGACTGGCAGACGGTAACCATTCGTCGTCGAATTTGCACGCTATTTCCCAGACTAAATATAAGTTTCACAGAAAGGACTACTTGCATATTTTCATTTTGAGCCCACAAAAATATGGAATAACCTATGTGAAGAAGAAACTAACGAAATTAATTTTTCCCTAAAAGTAAGCTCAAAAATAACACATAACCGTCAGCCGGGCTAGAACTGTATTTATTTCTGAAAATATCACAAAATAAACGAAATGGGGCATCCATGCGTCTTCTACTAGAGCACCCTACACTTTTTTGGCGTTCGCACGACAAAAATTTCTGGTTGTATAAATTGATAAGATGGACTATAAATTAATTTCTGTCAAATAATAAAGTGTCAGTTTAAATCCAGAGTTACACTAGGGAAATGTGAGTGGCTCGTTTTATATATTCAACGTAAAAATATATGGAATTAAATGGAAGACAAGATTCCGCAAAAACTGTAAATCTGCCCTAGATAAATTTAAACTACACAATTTCAAAGAAACTAAGTTTTTTATATTTTCGGGTTTTTATTTGCAAACAAATTTAGTGTATTTTTTGTCATTTTTGCGTACTATCATCAAGGATAAGAAATCTGAAAGTACGATTTTCCGGCTAAAATATCAAAAAATCTACGTTTTTTTGCGAGGGAATATTTTGGACTATTAGGACTAGAATTATTGTTTTACAGTTTTAGACAGAATATTATCTTGTTTATTCTTGAACTTATTTTTACCATGCCCTTACAAAGAGTGTTTTCGAAAATTGCAAAAAATTCTGGAAAACAGGTTCGAAAAATGTTCGAAAATACTCTGCTTTGAAAGGTCTCAGCTGCAAGTATTGGAGTTAGATGGATACACTTTACCTCAGTTTTGAAAAGTACTGTTTTGAATCAAAATTAGAAACAATGAGGAATTTTGGAAGGGGTAATTGAGAAATTATTAGAACTAGAATATTTTTTTATTTTACACAGAATTCTCTCAACAATTTTAATTCTACGACTATTTTGATCGTAGGACGAGCTGAAATCAATCAATACGCGATTTTGTAATTTTCTTGCCCATTTAAAAAAGTTGAAGGTTTCCAATCAAGCTAGAATTTACGAACTCGGAGCCTTTTTTAGACCCAAATTAAGCAAGAAAAATCTCAGACTACATTATTTCCCCACAAAAGTACCTAATCACTAACTAGATTTATTACCTTCGCAACTAACACAGTAATCTATAAAATTAAATGACTGTTCGAAGAAAACATTAGCTTAATAAAAAAAAACTCGATTAATGTATAAGAACTAATGTCCACAATTTATTTACATATTGCTTAGAGAAGCGCCTATTTATATCAAGTATTGAAACACTTTGAAGTTGTGTAGTTTCAATAGTTTCTGATGTGTGAAGCAATAATGAAGTACGTTTATAAATAAAACATAATACTACTTTTTCTTACGGTGTAAATAAAGCACGTCGTTAATGGTGTCTATCAAAAACAAATTCAGTAAAGAAAACTTCTAAGTAATTAACTATACAACCCCATTTCATATATTAGAAAAATGTCCTGAAAGACCCCTGCGCGACAAGTTTGTGACCTTTCGGTTTGTTTCTGACAGTACGTCATGTAATTTATTCTTTAGATTAAATGTAAGTTTACAATTTTTCTTCTGCGGCTAGCTGTATTTGGCCTGCAAAAAAAAACTACAACCCGGCGTAGTCGTTTGAAACACTTAACCTTAAAGTTCTTCAACTGTCTCTCAGATTATTGTTCATCCAATTTGTTGACATTGCCTATTTCAGAATAGATCTAGATTGACAAAAAGGGGAGCAGCTCATCACAGAAAAAAACGTCAGCTGCAAACACAAACTTAAGTTGTGCTTAGTCGATTAAAACGCTTTATTGGTTTCATCTTGTATGCTTTTTGTATGACTGTTTAAACCTATTCTCAAACACTCAATATGAGAATTGGAAATTAACTAAAACCAACAAGATGCCATTGAAAAAAAGTTGTTGCTGTTGCTGTTAGTAAAACTTTGCACACCGAACACTGAGAACTGTTCTAGATGTGTTTCGACCACTAACTTATCATCTGGAAATTTTTTAAATTAAACTTTAACGAAAAATGCATTCAATTTATCCTAAACCGTTGTCATGATGTATTACTGTTCAACCTTTTGTCGCATATTTTACTTCTGTCATAAATACTTTCAGTGAAAGCGTCGTAAATACTTAAGTGAATTCAATTTGGACCAGAAGTACATTAGAAAAGTATTATATCTTTTTTAAAAAGGATGTTTGGTTAGTGATATATGATTAATTAAAAAAATCCACGTGTTCACAGCCTAAGGATTCATTTCGTAATGGAAACTACATAAAAAACAATGAATTGAATTAATTAATTTGGTTTTTGCAATAAACTTCGACTCCATATTTACAACAGAGATATTGGTTCTTTGTAAGCCTATCTGAAATTCTCGTCCAGATATCATAAACGATTGATAGCATCCTCCTGTTGAAATAATAGTTCAGGAGAGATGAGGGCAGTAAGGCAGTTAGTATATGATTTTTTGGACAACCTCGTCAACGTAATCTTCAAAACCATTATCAAAAATGTTGTTTCACAAGACACTTCTCGACACGTGACTCTTATTGGCCAACATTATAGTCCTACTTTCACATATTCACAGAGGCTGTTGGAGCATGATCTCTTGCAAGAACTGGACACAATAATTTGGGTGGTGCAGGCTTTTTTAGAACTAGCACATCATTCAGTGTTGTACTTGCAAGTATATTTTGTAGTAAAATCAATTCAAACTAGTGCAACACATTATTCTGAATAAAAAATGAAGAATACATTTTTTTATTTGAGAATCCGTTTTACAGATAGCAATTATTTTTAGTTGAAAAAATTGTTAAATTATTATCTTCTTTGGCCAATATCTCGAAACTGTCATTAAAATTTTTTGTGCCCGTGGAGACATTTGATCGACATGTCATAAACTACCACAGAGCATAGTTTCAGCTCCCGGGAGTGAAAGCCAAATTAGATATAAAAGGTGCGGGATCCCTTCTCTCCTGCAGAAGTAATGTCTTCTATTGGAGCTTCATCCAGAAAAAACCTTTACAGCTGACTTTAACCCAGGGTTTTTCTGAGAGACAGTAATAACTTAAACTTTGTTTTCGCACTTGAAAATGTGCTCAGTATTTTTCAAATTATTTGGATAATTTTGTGTCAAATAAAAAAAACCAGCAAGAAGCGTGTTATGAATGATAGCTCAGTACAAGATGTGTAGTGATTCTAGATTCTAAATGAGTTAGGATAAAAGATTTTTAATTTTTATGACTTATTGAAAACTATATTTGCATTTTTGTCGTTGCTAAAATAACACAGCTATGGAAACATATATTATAAATTTAAATCTACAAACTATTCTAATTAAAGCGTTTTCAAGATAAATGTTGTATTATACCCAACCTCTCTAGTGATTGTTTTTCGATATCTCAAAAAAAAATTGGTTAAAAATAGGGAGAGGGGAAATGCCGTTTCTTTCCCATATCTGTAATCTCATCTAACCTTCGGTAATTCTGTCAGCTTCAACTGAGTCCTAGAGTCCTAAAATGAACATTTTCATTTGCAAATTGACAATTTTTGCAAAACAATCAACATTTTTCGAAATAAAATGATTTTCAAACACATATAGCAAACAACTAAACTGTAGAAAAGAAAATCCGTTTATGTTCGTTTAGCTGTAATAGTGTGCTTAAACAAACTACATAATTTTTTTTGTAGCCTTAAAAAAATTGTCTTGGCGATGTAAAATTTTGCTTTTTTGCCCCATAATTTTTATCAGAATCAAGTGATTATAGAACACGCTGAAAGATAATTGAAAAAACTATTTCACAACAGATATGCAATATTTTGTTTGTGTAAAGATAATTGTTTATTACAAATTCGGACAAAAAACCGCTGCCTAAGGAATCACTAGTTCCACATTCAGATTTTTATTCAAGTCACTCACAACGAAAAAATTTTGTATGTGGAAATAATAGTTTATGGAACTTTAATAATATAATATTTGAAATCCTCTACCCCAAAAACCTATAAAACGATACCCCACATCGGTAGCGGGGTGGGGGTGGTGATAGGGGATGGTAGTGGGGGTTGATGAAGAAAAAAAACATTTTGAGGTTTCTGGTTCTTGTACACACTAAATCACAATTTTTTTTCATCCCCTTTAATAATGGGGTGGGGGTGGTAATGGGGGTGGCTAATGCCAAAATTTTTTTTGAGACCTTAGCTTCTCTTGTATATACTAAATACCAATTTTATGGACTCTTACCTGCTTGATTTACCTATTTTCCCCAAATTTACCCCAATTTACCACCCAACCCTTCGACGGAACAAGATAAAAATATAATCTAGTTCTAGATCCCGTTAAAGTACATACGTGTACCAAATTTCAAGTCAATATATCAAACGGTTCCAGAGTAAACGTGCACACAAATAAAGTTACAGACCGACAGACAAGACAGACAGACAGACAGACAGAAATTTTTTTTCGCTCAAACTTAAAATCTCAACGTTTCGTGACATTCTAAGCCTATTTGAACAATAAAAATTTAAAAAAAATTTTTTGTCGTTACTATACTTCCACTGGATGTGGAAGTAATAGGTTTTTTTCCGAAAAATTTTGACTTAGATTACAAACTATGTTTAATGGAGATAATACATGCCAATTGATTAATTATTTTAAAAGCTACAAAAAAGTTTAAATTATTTTTTCTTGTCATTACTCAATTTAATACTGCAGTTAAATAGGGAAAATTGGAGTTAAATAATTGATAAAGTTTTTAAACTTGCCAAAGATGTTCATTAAGGTGCACTATTAAACATACTAAAAACCTGTTACTGTCGAGCAGCCATCTTGGAAAAATGGTGGCAAGATTCAGTTTTTTGCTTATATCTTGCTAACCATTAGCGATATAGAAATTATGTTTGAAATACGAAAATTGCATTTGACCGACACATTTCTAAATCTGAAAATATCGCTCGTAGAGAAAAAACTGTCTCGCTGTTATTCATGTTTTTCTAAGCATGATAGCCTAAGACAAATCCGATTTTATTAAAATTTGGACAGTTAGTGTCAGTTAGTGGAAGAATGGTCGAGTTTTTGAAAAAAAAAAATCGATAAGTAAAAATAAAAGTTATGAAACAGTTTAAGAAAAAAAAATGCACGTGAGGAGTGTTGTGACAATACCTTTGATAAGACTCTATAAACACAAAGATAATGCATACTATACTAACTAACGTTTCGACAATCAAAAAAGTACCTTGAGATGATTAAAATGGCAAGTATAAAGCTATAATCTTAAAGCTGTAATCTGAAAGGTTTCATAACCGTTATATTTACTGATCGATTTTATTGAAAAACGTTAGTTTTTCCTCTAGCTAACACTAACTGTCCAAATTTCAATCAAATCGGACTTGTTTCTCTTAAGTTATCGTGCTTGTAAGTACATGACAGACAGAGAGACAGACGGACAGATAGATAGACTATCAGCCTGTTTATTTGTCCGTCTGTCATGACAACAGGACAGGCGACAGATATTTTGTTCAGCATGGATTAAATGTAAATTTTATATTTTCGAAGAGTATAATAATAAATACGGAAAAAAAAACGCATATAACATTCTTTGTGGAGAATTTTATAAGCTTTATTTTTTACATGAAACATAATTTCGATATCAAGATCGGAGCACCATTTTTTAAGATGGCGGCTCAAGCGCAGGCTCATTGAGCTCAGGACTTTTAATACGTTTAATAGTACACCTGAATGAATGTCTTTCCAAGTTACAAAACTCTATCAATTATTTCCGCCACACTTCGCAATTTGTTTCTATTTGACTGGAGTATAAAGGAATTTTGCAATATCGATTTTCACAAAAACGTACTTTTTTAACAAACGGTCATAATTTTGCCAATTTTTGACAATTTTTATCGTACTGAAATTTCAATTTTGTAATGAATATTTTTTGTAGATCCTTCGTTTCTGAGTTAATCATGAAGAACGTGCGTTGAAATTTGGCTTTTAGAAAGAGGTAAAAATCACTTAACTTTGAAAGAATCACATCTCTCTCAAATTTTAACCAAATATGACGACAGTAGTCCCAAATTCATTAGATTTGATTTGCACATTTTTAATATTTTTTGACAAAATTCGCAGTTTTTCAGATATTTGCAAAAAACTGTTTTATGACCCCCCTTCTATGAGTTCAACCGGCAGCAGGTTTTAGTCGACTGTTTTACATGTTTATGTATCCCTAAATAATAGTTTTCTGCAATAAAATTTCACGTCACATCGATTCCCAAGTCAAAATCTAAATGCACTTAACTAATATCTAAAATTTTCTTGCTAGTATGATTGAAAAAAAACCTCATTTTTTAACGAATAATAATAATTAGACTAATAGAATTTTCGAATACCTAACGGTAGAATTTGGCCAATTGCCTGTTCTATTTAAACTCCCTCATCAACTTCCGTGTAATAGAAACAGCAGAAACGGCAAGGAGCAATATTTGCACTCAGTTTGAACATTTTATGCCTTGCTCTTAAATGCCCCTCCGACCTTGCCCGAGGGAAGCTCCTGGAAAAAGTTGATGAACAAGGTGTGAGTTAGATTCTGCTGCCTCGTAAGGACAATCAATCAAGCTGTACAGGTGGGTCAGTATTCATCTGTACCGTTCTGGAGTAGGCTTTGACGACATCGTAACCAGGCAACGTAGCGTTTGCCCCGGACTACTATCGCTCGATACAAGTACAGAAGGTCACCCTCTTGAGCCTCCTGAAAATGTGGAGGGCTGTTCAATTAAATATAAAAAAGGTGAATAATTTTTTAAAATCACATTGGTCTGTTGCAGGGAAAACGTCTACGAAATAGGTACAAATTTAAAATTACTGAATTTTGAAGTGTTTCGCTTTGTTTAGAAAGTGAAAAAGTTATTAAATAGATTTACTATTCGACAAGAATATTTTCCTTCATAAAAGCTGTCTAAAATCCAGAGACATGGCTTATGATAAAAAAGCACAAAATCTGACAGAAGGAACACTAACTTCGCCCTCATATTTTATTTATTTACTTATTTATCTATTTATTTATTTGTGCATAAATCTATAAACCCTATAGTAATACAGCGGTAAGGGTATAAAACAGGGGGTTTAATCCGAATAAGTGCCGAAGTTTTGAAACTTTAGGAATTTGTAGATTTTGATGCCCTGAATGAAATAAGAAAAAATGCAAAATGTGATATCAGCTGCCGCTGCCGCCGCTTCGGGTGTTTCATTCGGCAAGAAATGTTCTTATGGAAATAAAAGAACATTAAATATGTCCCAGCGAAGTCAAGCATTATTGAGAAAAGTATGTTTTTTTGCAAATTTCCTTTTAAAAAAGACTTTTGAAGATGACAACTTTTCTGTGAAACAAGCAGCGGAAGATACAGACACGATTATTGTAAATATAGGATAGAAGTGTCCTCAGAGTTTGATTCTGCGCTAATTGTTGGCGAAGATATAGACTTTTTAGTTGCCCTTACAGCTTTGGGTACTGCTTATCAAAACCTTTATTTTTTGAAGTCAGGAAAGGATAAAATCTTGCAGCGATTGTATTCTTCCCATAGTTTGTCGAGCGGTAAAATCATCACTGATAATGTGATAATATACTATTTCTTCACGCTTTTAGTGGGTATGACACAACTTGTGCACTTTTTAATCAGGGTAAACTAAAGTTTCTGAGCATCCTACAAAAGCGTTATGATTTACAGAACAGCATTCAAGTTTTTCAAGATGGTAATGCTGAACGGGACGCTATGGCTGATGCTGGAGAACACTTTCTTCTGGCACTGTTTGAAGACAATATATATTTCTCTGGGCATTTATCGTTACCAATGTTTCGTAAGATCGCTCACAAAAAGCAAGTTTAACATAGCGTCTCTACCACCTACAGCTGCGGCAGCAAGGCCGCATTCATTCAGGACATATTATTAAGTCTAGAAGTGGTAGGTGGTTTGTAAAAATATTGAAGAATGGGACTGGAAACAGAGCAATGCTGAGCTTACACCAGTAACGATGCTGAAAGATCCTGCTCCTGTACGCTGCAACATATGTCAAAGGGTAATAGTTTAAAGTAAAAATATTTTAAAACAAAGTCTTGATTTAGGGTTAAACAAACCTTCCCTCCTACCCCCTTTTTAATGGTACGCCTATGGCTTTTCTGGTATATTCTATTTTATAGAAAATTTAATTCTACAACCTTTTTCCATCTTGTGTTTTTTTTCGTTTAAGTGATCAAATGGCAGACAGAATACTAAAAACATCTGTCTTAAAAAGTGAAAACTCTAGAAAAACTCTAGAAAAACCATTTGTTTTATCAGTCACCTCTTAATTTCAGTTCTACATGTACTTAGTATGAGCAAAAAAATTAAATTAAATTAAATTAAAAAGCAAAACAAAAAAATTATAAAAATAAAATAAAAAAATTCATTATTTTTCTCCAGTTTTCAACATTTCTCCCTTTAAAACACATGACAATATTTTTATTATATTGTCTCATTTAAAAATGATCACTGAAATGATAAAAAACACAAGATGCGAAAAAGTTGTAGAATTAAATTTTCTATAAAATAGAGTATGCCAAAAATCATAGGCGTACCACTAATAAAAAAGGGGGTAGGAGGAAAGTGTTATAAATCAGCCATTTATAAAACTTTATTTTAAATGCTTTTACATTACACTATTACCTTTTGACAGATGTTACAGCTTACTAGCATTGAAAAAAATATCTCTAGCCATTTGTAAAATATTTAAAGAATATGTTTTTTATTTTCAACTTTAAGGTCTGATTCATAATGGTTGTGATTTTGGATAGAGGTAAATCAGGTTCAATCAATTTCTTTTGAGGCGCTGAGTCTGGGATTAAGTGATTGACATATTTTTTTAAAAACACCCTGTATATTATAATGATTTATTTTTTGATATAATGCAGACCTTTCTTTACATCTTTCATAAGTTACATGTTGACTCTTTTTGGGAGTATCAATGGATAATAAATAATTTGTTTAGTAGATACATACTTATGTTGTTATGTTTTCAGTTAGATATGCATGTGTAGTATAGTTAACAGGAGTAATAAATAAGACATAATAAAAAGGAAATATTTAATAATACAAAATAAGTATCGTTAACAAATTGATCTACATGAAATAATAAAATACATTTTAGACATATTACATAATATTAACAAAATAAAAGAAGTTTTTGCAGAAATTACAACGGTTTGTATTGTCCAATATATAGCTGTAACGTACTTGCAGCTTTTTACTTCTAACCTCTGCAATGTCAAAACAATCGTCTCTTTTTAAAAATTCGCTGACCATAAATATATCTACCGCAAGTAGAATATCAGAATTAGCTTTTACAAATATACTGCCTTAGTCGTTTCGAAAAAAATATTACTAATTACAGCAAACACTAATACTACTAGCTAAACGTCAAATTTATTTTGACATATGAAGTTATTTTCTATGTTGTCAACAATGTCAACTTGTTCGTCTTGTTCCGTTCTGCGTATAAGTTCACATCTAACAGCCGTTATGATGTCACTTCCGTTTTCATGGCACATTCAAATAGTCGAAGTTTAATAATTTTTTAAAATATATTGCTGTTAGAATTTTTTTTCCAAATTAAAAATGTAACTAAACTAACGCCTCTACTACTATATTTCACCATTTTTGAAAATTCTTCAACAACCCAATTGTAGTGATTCTATATATTAATAATATTTTTACATTTTGGATGGCACGATTCTATTACGAAAGTTAATCTAATCTTAACAACTATTTTGACGGAACAGATATAAAATACGAAATCATTAATGATTTCCTTAATCCTTGTCGTTCTAAATATACCTTACGTACCCAAATTAATTAAATATAATTGGCCAATTTCTCGGAGATGTCCAATCGTCACGCCCTGTCATTTTAACGCATAGTTTTGACACTTTCCGGAGCGTGGTATGTTGGAGTGCGTTAAGGTGACACTTTGATTTAGTGCTCGTATCAGTATGGCCTAGATTTGACAGGTTCACACGGTGGCGCTACGGATGGCCGAAGTATCTTGTGGCATTTGAGAGGCGACACGCCCTTTTGTAATGCGATACACCGGCCCTTCGCCGAGACACAACAACATTAAACATGGGATGTTATTTGAGAACGATTCTGCTGCCGGCCCTTGAAAAAGAGTCATTTGAGTTAAAACAAAACTTGTTCAAATCGACGTGGAGACGGTGGAGATTTCATTTCGATCGAGGCAGAAGAACATGAAGAAGAAAAGGATATTAGTGTTTTTGTTAGTTAAAGGACAAGTTTATAGAAAAAAGTTGGAATTTTCTCTCAGACTGCTATCGGATGCCGCTGATATACAATTTATATTATTAAACTAGTAGTTTTGTTTATTATTTTCAAAAAGATTTGATGCACTGGGTGATGGTTTCTGTTGATTACATGGTTTATCTGAACAGGACTATCGATAAATATTAGGGGATATTCGCTAATATATCTGGGTAGGTATCTGCTAATATACAGGGTGGACCATTAATAATAGGCCATAATTCAATTTAATTTTTGGATTAAAATATGAGGATATAACCAAACATGCTTTAGTAAATTGTTGCAGTGAAAAAGATACATGGTGTCAAAATTGTCTTTTTTTTGCAATATCTCAACTACCTCTTGATCGATCTTCTCCCAATTTGGTAAGAAAACATTTTTTAACCTAAGAAACAATAATTTCTGATCGGATGATGAACATTTTTTCTCTTTTTTTTACGAAACGTTGTGGCACTTTTGACTAGAAAATTTCATGCAGGAGTCATTTCTACGTAAAAAAGGTATACTTGATAGAACTTGATAATTCCAATCGTTTCCGAGAAAACTGCCGCTAAGATTTCAAGAATTCTTTGAAAACAAACTCAATTTGAAAAGGACAATTTCAATTAAGAAATAACCCATACTTTTAAACAGAGCATTAATGCACATGTATCTCTGACCCTTCCCAGCACCAAAGAGAATCCACATCTCCTGAAGTCCCGCAGTTTTGAAAATGTAAAAGAAAGAGATTGTTAAAACAACTTCATCAATATTTACTGTGCAAATCATTATTTTTTTTGCTCCATGTTCAACACGTGGAGAAAAATTCAATAGCGTGGACAACAATTCTGCCGTCTGTTTCTTCCTGTTGCCTGCATTGTACTCCATTAATTAAAGTTTCATCCGGTCGAGATGAACAAATTATGTCATCAATCTCAGTACTGATGTGAGCCCAACCAAACTTCAAAAATGCATGTTCTCCAAGTAACTTGAAGAGTTCTGTCTTATTCTGATTGCAGCAGAGGAAGTCATTCCAATTTTTTGGTGGCATATTTCCTTGTGCTACTTGACGACGAAGACCAACGCCTCTCTTATCTGGCACATGTTTCTTCAGGCAAGTTTTTGAGTAAGTATCCCAATAAACGTGTATTTTGTTTACATGGAACCTCTCAGCATAATTCAAAATTCTGTTTTTGAATTCCGTATCATAGTATTCTCCAAAAGTCCGTGAAAGTTAAAAAAATATTTGTTTTTTTGAAAATTGTGCAGAACCCTTAAGGTGTAGAGATAAATGTAGGGACAAAAAAGTGTCCTTCTCACAAGAACTTTCAGTTCAGCTGAGATACAAAAAAAAATTTAGTGCGGCTAATGACGGCCACCTTTAATGGCCGCCATTTTGGTGTTCTACACGGATTTTTAAGTGGCTCCCTATCTGGATAGTTACCTTTTGGCATCAACTATCACTACAGAAAGTGGCATGTTCCAATCAAAAAGTTCAGCTTTTTGACTTTTTTAGCCGTATGTTCGAAGTACTATTTGCTATTTTACTATACGTGGTTTCTGGATCACTGTTGGCTATCGTTGGCGATTTAAATACTATTGACAAGACCAAGCAAGTAAAGACATAAGGAATGTAGTGAAAAGTATTGCACTTATGACAATAAGTGGGGATGTCCGCTAGGCAAGGTTTTTATAACATCAGTTCATTTTAAGTCATAATTAAAATACATGTGTAATGGTTGCTGTTTAAAGAGCACAGTTTCAATTGATAAGCAGATGAGCAGAATTGTTTACTGACAAATGCTTTATACTTGACATAACCTAAGGTTTCGGCAGTTGACACTGATTGCTACCCATATACTACTTTGTTATTTCTTAGTTTGTTAGCACCTGGGTTAATTCAGAAAGCACAATTTTAAAACTAGTATCAATTTTTAACCCAGTTAGTTTAATACTGGGTTCGCCTAGTTTTTGGTACAACTCGCCTTCAGTATAATAATTATTTTTACTTTCACATAAACTTATCACAGATAAATATAAACATAACCTATTTCTAAACAACTACTTCGTCGCCCATATACCACGATCAATATTGGATTATAAGAAAGACAATATGCACATTACGTGCATTGCGACTGTCACAATAATGTTATTGAGAGAGAGATTGTTGCATTGAGAGGATTTCATGCATTTACTGGATCAGATGTAACGTCATCTTTATATTTGAAATGAAAGGGAAACAGACTGCCTGGAAAGTGTGGGAATCATTTCCTGAAGCTGCTGAAGCCTTCCAAGCTATCTCACTACCACAACAGTCTAGTTCTTTTCCTCTTCATAAGAGTTTTCAAACAAAAAAAAAGAAAATCGAAATCGGACTGTTAGGAGCTGAGATACAAAAAAATTTAATGTGGTTAATGGTAGCCATCTTTAATGGCCGCTATTTTGGTGTTCTACAGGGATTTTCAAGTGAATTTTGGCATCAACTATGACCACAGAAAGTGTCACATTCCAGTCAAAAAGTGCAGCTTTCTTTGGTGTAACCGACGTACTAAAAGAGCCTTTAGCAGGTGAGAGAGCATGATTTCTCAAATACACTGTAAGGTTTATATTTTTAATTATTACGCGTTAGTGATTATATTACCTATTAGTAGGTACATGTGGCGATAACATGAGCAATTATGTCAATGATTTATTACAAAATGAGTTTTGATAAATGAAAGCGACTTTTGAATTTTTTATCATTCCAACAACGAAAGTCGTTTCGGGGTTCTAGTTTTGCGAGGCTTTAGAAAATAATGCCACTGCCTCAGCAAAATATTCATAATTCATAATCTCTTCTAGTATATGGAGTAACTCTATATTTTCTATATTAATGCCAGTAGGTTAAATTATATACACCGAGTCTAAAATTGAGTTCATGATTTCATTAACCACGCCCTTAACCACCACGTAACCTGGTTTAAGTTTTAAAGGCTGAAATGAGCTCCATATCTTTAAAACTTAAGGTTAAAAAATTGGTACAACGCATCAATACTCTTAACCAACTTTTCGTAGTACAGAAACTAAAGAACTAACAGTGTGTTAATAGAACTCACTTTTAATCTGTAAGGGCTAGTTGTACCAACACGCGGTTAGTCCTAACGTTAAAATGTTAAATGTTAAAAGAGGGTCAAGACCAATGACGCGTTGTACCAATACGCTAACCTTTAATTTTAAAGATATCGGGCGCATTTAACCCCGTAAAGCTTAAACTGGGTCTTGGAGGGATTTAAGGTGGGGTTAATAAAATGTCATTTCAAATTTTGACATTTCTGCCTTGTGTGTACAGTGTACATTGTAATTTCTTGATATTGATATTATAAGATATGAGAGGCGATGAAGATTTTGTAGAGTTAGTAACATTCATTTCCAGAGCGCCGCAAAACTATAGCCTCCAACCCGGTAACTTTCTTTATTGGAATAAAAAACTTCAAAGATCACTCCCGTAATAATTGAAAATAGAAATCTTATACCATTTCAGAAATCAAGTTTTCTTATTTTATTGTATGTAACTCGACTGTCAACATCTACGCATCACTCTAGCACCTTGCACTTATACTTCGTTATTTCTGGGTTTGTTAACCCCCGGGTTAATTCAGATGGTACAACTGGCAGAATTTTAAAACCAGTGTTAGTTTAACACTAGGTTATGATAGTTTGGTACAACTCATCTTAAAAGGAGGGACAATGATTAGCTGAACTGTCAAAAGCATCAAGTGGCACGTACCAGAGCGACATTGATTTGACAAGCCTTTGTAAAATTTATTTCAAATTACATCATTTTCAAATTCAAAAACCAATCGGATTGTCTTTTTTTATTCGTGAAGAAAGCACCACCTTAAGCACTTGTTGCATACATTACTATTATTCTAGTTTATATAATTATTACAGTTGCATTTGCATTTATATATACGTTGGATGTCTGAATTGTGCATGTTTGATCATCATAGATTCATTCAATCATTTAGATATGCTATTTTAAGTGCACCTGTATTTTTTGTTAAATTATTTATAAATTGTAAACAAAACTGTTTAAAACTATTTCAGGAACATTAGAGTTAATATAGAACTCTCATAGTTTGTGATTGGCCAAGATTCCGGGTCCTTGGATAGCCAGATAGGACCAGCCCAGTAAAGCTTGACATGAACATCTTTTCGGAATCAGCCCTCGAGATGTGATGTCTCTCGTTATTTTTTTAAATCGGAACAAAAATAAAAGTTCCCCTTTAATTTCCTTCGTCTGAATGCTGTTAAAGCATTTTACAGTTAAAATGAATCATCCTGTATTAAACATAAAATGGTCTAATTTCAACAGAAAATGTTTAAATCTTTATGGACAGACGATCAGTCAAATTTAATTTAACCTCCGTGTTCATGAACGTAATAAACTAATATTCGAATTTCCAAAGAGTTTTTTCAGGTTGTAATATGAAAAATACGTAAATATTACTCAATAATACTCAATGTTTTTTCCAACCTCCACATGTGGCCATGGTTTTAAAGTAATCGTTGACTAACAGTAACACGGGGATTCATTTGAATTGTTTATTTTTCAAAATGTAATTATTTTGTAAACGGCACGCAATTATCGATCAAAGTATGAGCGAAAATAGCACTTTCAAAAAAATTTTCTTTATGACCACTAAGAAAATAAATTAACGGTGATGTAAAGACAATTGCGCATAATATGAATAAGACATACTGACAAAACTAAAATTCACGCATATTATCGTATGTAATATCACTAGTGCTTAAAATTTTATCGAAAATTTTTTCGAAAGCGTGTTGCCTGGTAATATAAAGAGTGCAAATTGGCAGTTTATTATCTGATTAAATCCCGACCGCTTTAGCAGGAGGGATTTAATCTTTGATAATAAACTGCCAATTTACACGAGTTATATTAACTAGGGGCAGCTTAGCTTGAGAAAAAATTTTTAGATAAAATTTAAAGCACGAGTGGTATTTGTGGAGAATATTTCACGAATAAATATTTCATTAAGTATATCTTCAATATTATGTTCAGTAATTAATTGCCTTCAGACGTTTCCTTGTTGCTTTTTAGAGATTACTCACCTTTATCTTCAATTTCATCATTTACGTCACATAAAAATGCATTTCCAAAGCGATTCATCTAATAAAAAACAAAAGTAGGTTTAAATTATGACAATCAAGAAAAACAATATATGTTAAACCATAGGTACTGAACTTATAAGACTAGTCATCACAACAAAGCACGCTTCGACCAATCACATTACCGGTGAAATCACACAAATTGCATATTACCAATCTATCCCCTTTTACGTTCTAAGGCTGCCGGCTCAGATGGTATGGTACCGCCATCTAGTAACGCTAGCTTAACTTAGTTACTAGCCTAAACAGTGAATTGAATTATTATATTAAAGTGTTTATTAATATATATTTATGTATTTAATCCTTGTTTCTAATTTGAGAAGTTTGATAGTTAAGTTAATGTTTACTTGTTTGAGTAAAGAGACTTTAAGTACAACGAATTATAATGTATATAGTGATACTGCAGAGTTTTGATTTTCCAAATAAGTGTTAGCTGTTTTGTAATGATTGATGAATTACTATACGTAAGTACCTACATTTGTGTATTTATCATGAAATAACTATTTTGTAATTATGTTAGGTATTAAGCCATTGAAAGCTGTGTACCTATAACTTGTCCCGAACCTATATAAGTTCCACACAGCATTGGCTTTTTAGGTTATTAATACAATACTACAATTTACAATTTACGTTAACAATTAGTAATAAGCTAGAGAAGATATTTATAGATAACATTTAAAAGCACGATTTGTCATATTTGCCGAAAACTGTCACGATACAAAACGTCAAAAAAATTTCGCAATATTTGCCGCTGCAGCGACCTAAAAAATTAGAGCGATAAATTTTGCATGTTGGTCCTGTCAAAAGCAGAACTAGCTTGAATTACCACTAATAATGACGTTTGATTGATGCAATGTTGTGAAAAAACGGGCTCTCATTGGCTA
Source organism: Rutpela maculata (assembly GCA_936432065.2). NCBI lineage: Eukaryota > Metazoa > Arthropoda > Insecta > Coleoptera > Cerambycidae > Rutpela > Rutpela maculata. The sequence goes on from OW386293.2 coordinate 97,355,966, forward strand.
TAGCGTTAATGAGTGAAATAATTGCTAAATTTTAACTGTTTAACCTTGTCTGTTCTTTACCGGGTGGGGCATTTAGTTTCACAAACGCGAATAACTTGAAAATAAAGAATTTTCGAGAAAAATGTATCATCAGACAAAAGTGTCATCATTTAAAAAGCGGAATCTAATGGCTATATTTTTTCAGTCTGGTGAAGGACTTCAAGGACAACTTTGGTTTTTTAAATGCAAACCTCTATTTTTTTTGTCCTACTTCCACGTGCAATGCTTAATTGCTCGCAAACAGTGAGGCCAAATAAAAAAATGGTAGAAACAAAAGTTGTTTATTTTTTAGAGCAGAATATGAATCTGTGTATAGCCATTAGATCCCGCTTTTGAAATGATGACACTTTTGTCTGAAACATTTTTCTCGGAAATTCTTTATTTTCAAGTTACTTGCGTTTGTCAACTTAAATGCTCCACCCGGTATATTCGTCTTCCTGTTCACTATGTTTTGATAGTCACTTTGTCACGCATAATGCTAGTTCGTCTCCGTTTGCTGTTTCTCACGGAATCTATCGCGTTTGCCAGTTAGTTAGTTTTTTCTTGTCTGTTCTTTCTATACTAAGCGTTCTATAGTACTCTCTTTGCTTGATGTGGTCCAAAAATTGTACTTTTCAAAAGAATATTACTCTGCTATCTACACCTTGCGTTGAATCTCATATTTGCAGTTGCCGGTATTGTCAACTTTAGCTCTTATTTTTTAGTTCATAGTCACCTGACCTTAATGTGTTTCATTTGCTAGATCTACAACCATAACTTTTTTCTTGGGGAGGAATATGAGCTCATCTTCACTTACTGCAGCTAAGATGGTCTCATCTGCAAATATCAAGTTAAAAATTAGTCCCAGAACTAGCAGACCTTTACGGCATGCCGCATCACGTGTCCACTATAGGGGTTAAATAGAATTGGGGACAAAACACAGCCTTGTAGTACACCTTCCGTCAAGTTTCTATTGCAACTTTCTTTGCATTGACGGTGTGTTGCCATTTCCAATAAATCAATCCACAATTTGTCCCATTTCACATTATCAAAAGCCCCATGGTGGTCTACGAGGCAAATATACATAGGCACGTGATATTTCCTTGTCTTTTTGATAAACCATTTATTGAAATAAAAACAATATATGTATAAAATAATACAAGGTATGTATATAAAATCGACATACGTACATAACTTTTTTTAATCGTCTTATTTATATTAATGTCCTGGCGGAGTTTAGCCGTAGGCTATTCTACCACTCAACTAGAACAGCCACATTCACAAATAGACAACACCCATTCCCTGCGGCATTGCCATCTTCCGCAGCTGAGACTCGAACTCAGGAGAGGAGAGCGACTAGGCTGTGTTGTCTCTCACACAACCACAGTCTAGCCCACTGCTACCATCTCGGCAACACGTGAAAAACGTCACAACACATCATAACCTAACTATGATTAGAACCCGAGACCCCGTGGACGCAAGCCTAACACCTTAAGCTCTGCGCCACCGAGCCGGTTTGGTTCATCTGATTCCTCGTATTGGTCAGTAATGTTTATTTGTGTCTTTATAGATGAAAGTATAATTTTAAGCTTGTGCTACTTTATTTTTCATCAATGGTACGCAGCTTATACTATTCTCGTAAAGTCGAATTATAGGCTGGAAAATGTTGGTAAAATTTGAAAGTTCGGATTGTGTACAGTTGACTAAAATAGAGGTAGAATACGGAAATTTTAGAATGATTCTATCTTTTTCTGGAATTGACTTCGTCGTTTCAGCTTTTACACATTTTTTTTTATTTGGTTTTGCTCAAATTTACGGGGTCTGATACAAACTCAATGCCTGTCAAGTGTTCTACTGTGTTTTCCAAAGTAGTAATGACATCGACTTTCAACAAAGCCTGCTTGGAAGTATTTACCAACGTAGATGATGCTAAAATCTGGATTGTAGATTGTTCAAGGGTCGCTCGGCTCTTTCAGCCTTACTTCACATCGACCTGAAAAGCTCTTTTGTGAATTACCCTACAATTAGTTGCTGGCCAGGACTCCCAAGCTTTTTACAAAGCTTGTAATTTTTCTGGGAGTTAATTTCCCTATGTCTTCAGGCGTTAGTTCCATCTTTTCTAGGTACTTTAGCCTAGTGCGGACTGGCATCTTGCATTCGCAAAGAATGTTCCACAATTTCTATTGCAGTATCGCAGTATCTGCATGTATCGATGTCTGCCTTGCCCATGTTCTTAAGATGGTATCTTTAGGGGCAATGGCCTGTTAGAAGGCCTGTCATCAGCAAGTCGGACTTTTCGAGTTCGCGAAGCCTTGTGGCATTCTTTGACGAATAAGTGATGAACTTTTTCGTTTGTCTTTGACCCGGAGTATTCCTCTAGTAGGACTCGTAAAGTCTGGATTGAAGAATATACAGCATTATTTTTTACTGGCGTGTCATATCAATGCCATCAATCTTGTAGCTATCACATATATCTGGCATTTCCTTTTTATATAGTAAAACGAATATTGAGGTTCTCCAATCATCGGGTCAGAGTCCTATTTTCCATATTTGTTTGGAGTTTGTAGTTCCTCTGCCAGTCATCTTGTGACCCACAATGGTTACGTTCGAAAATATTTTCGCGCCAGGTCTGAATAATTTGTTCTTTGTCAGTTTTTATAATGCCGGTGGAGGCCTTAATTTGGGTTTAATACTCTTTCTGTTCGAAAAAGGTTCTTGCTATCTTTGTGATCAGCATGTCACGACGCCACTTCCTTACAAACGTCTTATAGATGAAAATTATTATCTTTCTGATAAAGAGCCTGAATTCTCCGCGTCAGTTTGCTATACTTTTTCAATTCCAATGCTGTGTTACCGTCTTGAGGTTTTTCCTAACTTGTACTTTAGTGAGAATTTCGGCACGTGTTTTATACCACGCACAGTTTTATTATAATTAACAATACATTTACATGATATTTCTTACCACATCCGTAATTTCAGTCGCAGTAAACATTTCTTGGTAACTATGGACTATATTTTTCTATTTTGAACTAAACTTGTCTGTTTTTGAGAGGGAAATAAAATAGTATTATTTATTTTTGCTTTGGTGGGCATTTTAAAGGTTACTTCAAGAACAACTTTGTTTTTTCAAAGGGAAACCTATATTACTTGCACATCGTGGAAGTATGCTAAGTGTAAAAAAAATTGAATTTTTTCTGCTCAAACAAGCTTAAAATGTCATGAAACGTCGATATTTTAAGTTTGAGGTAAAAATTTTTGTCTGACTGTCGGTCGGTCGGTTTGTTTATAATTTTTTTTTGTGCGCGCGATTACTCTGGAACTTGACATTTGGTACACCTGTGTAATATAGCAAACTAGATTATATTTTGGAGCATCTACACAAGCTTATACTGACAATCTGGACTTAAGAGGAAATACCCCACGACTGGAAAAGAAGCGTAATCTGACCAATATATAAAAAAGGTGGCAAGCAGTGCTGCAGAAATCATAGGGGAATTTCATTGCTGTTTACCGCATATAAAATCTGCACATATATACTAAGCCAAAGACTAGCTGAATTTTCGGAAAATTTAATAGGCGAATACAAAGTCGGATTTAGACAAGGTAGAAGCAATAGCGACCAACTGTTTTCGGTTAAACAAATCCTAGAGAAGGCATGGAAATATGATGTGGACGTACACCAGATATTTGTGGGTTTTCGCCAAGCATATGAATCTGAAAGAAAAAAACTGTACAGAATTCTGTCAGATTTTGGAATACTTACCAGACAAACTGATAAACCTAATCAGGGCGACTATGACGGACACTACCGCATCTGTACCAATCCAGAATCAATTGACTGATTTCCTCGAAGTAACGAGGGGGCTGAAATAGGGTGATGGGCTAGCCCCTACACTCTTTAACATGTGCCTAGAATATATTATAAGACAATTGACAACAGTCAACTCCACAAATGTACTCATAAATAAATCAATACTGTTGGCGGCGTATGCAGACGACATAAATATAATGGACAGATCTTATGCGGTAGGAAAAGAGACATACGTAGATCTCAAAAGCAATGCCAAGACGGTAGAATTGAACATCAATACAAATAAAACGAAGGTAATGACCCAAACAAGAAGAAACACAAACACACAGAATATCACAATAGGGGGGGACGACGTAGAAGTGGTCGAGCAGTTCAGATAGCTAGGCCTAACATTGTCAAAAAACGGTAGTGAAGATGCAGAGATAAGGAGAAGAATTACCCTAGGCAACATTTGTCATGACATCAATACCCCGATCGAGAGATGTCCACAGAAGAACAAAAATTCGACTATTTGCAACAATAATAAGATCAGTGCGAGACATGGATCATTACACAGAAAACAGCAAATACCTACGCTTTTGAGAGAAAGATACTGAGGAGGATTCTAGGCACAGTCCAAGACAACGAGGTATAGCGAGTAAGATACAATTTCGAAATATAAATAAATATAAAGACTCCTCACTGTCTGAATATGTCAAAATACAAAGACTACGCTGGGCAGGACATGTCGCTAGGATACAAGACCACAGAATTCCGAAAACAATCCCAAATGGAAAAATGCAAGGTAACAGAAGAACGGGAAGACCTAGGAAAAGATAAGAAGAGGTAGCGGCAGAAGATGTAAAAAATCTTCTAGGGACGCGAATACGGAGAAGGACGGTAGCAGATAGAGAAGGATGGAAGGCTAAACTGGAGGAGGGCAAGGCTCGACGTCGGACTGTAGTACATTAGCAGAGAAAAAGAAATTGCGATTTAGTGTGTGTACAAGAACTAAAGGCCTGAATTTTTTTTTTATGAACCACCCACACTGGAAATTTGGATGTGGAAGTAGTAATTTCCTAGGCAGTGGTTTTTTTATTATAATATCTTATTCTAAAAAAAATAACAAACCACTTTTGTCTGACAGATTTTTTTATATGACTCAATTTTGCAAGAAATTCCAAACAAAATGACTAGTTATTTTTGAATCAGCGTTAGAGAAAAAGTATTAGAGACATAATTATTTATTTTGATTTATTAAAACTTGAATAATTATTTCAGAATTTCTTATCAATTTGACTTTTGCTCAGCACCACTTGAACTAAGTTTTCCTAAAGCTAAAGATATTTTAACAGGAAGGTATCTTCCATTGGTTTTGAGCGGGGTCTAGTGAACAGTATGCTTTTTTTGTCAGCAGTTCTTTTAATTGTAATTTCAATATTTTAACAGTTAAACTTAAATTTGTCTTTATGGAAAGTAATTTATCTTTTTTACGCGTACCGTAATTGTGAGCATGTTCATGTTTTAAAAACATCGTGCAGTGTTCTTTTACATAACTGTCACTTTCTAGGATATAGATGCAGGTGAAGGTAAGCATCCCCTTTTCACTAAAATTGAGTTTGCAGGAGTATGTTGGCTTGATATTGTAAATAATAGGAAAAATAAAAAATGCAGGTGAATAGATCACGAGTTTATGAACAAAAAATGTCCTGACAAATTACACATGTCACTATATCAGAATTTGTTCAATCCATATGAGTGTTGGTTCATAAATTCTATTTGGACATTTTTTGTTCAGAAACACGTGGTCTATCCACCTGTATTTTTTATTTTTTCCTACATTTTTTATTATCCACCTGTATTTTTTATTTTTCCTAATTTCAAAATTTTGAAAAAATGAATGAAAAAATTTTTCTTCCCCTTTTTTTTATGTTTTGTACCCCGAGCGAAATGTAAACTTTTCAGAATATTATACATTTTCACGAACTCATTAAAAATATATATTAATTTTGCAAGTTTTTGGAGATTTCACTATAAAATTTTCGTCTGGGCGGATGTCTTCCACAATTTTATATATTTTATCTCATATAAACTGTGTAAATTGGCCGTGCACCTAACAGTCAACCGCGACAGATGGAGTGATGATGACAGACGTTCCATACAGCAATGAGAGACCAACTAAAATAATGTATGAATCACAAAACGTCTGCCAAGGCGTTGTGAAGAAGAAAAAGTAATTGTCTCAAGTTTTCCATGTATTTAATCATTTTGACTTGCTTCCTTTTACACCCAACTTGTTAGAATTTTTGTGGCAAGACAGGAATAGATTACAAAAAACCCCTACTGTCCACACATAGTACGCTGACCCCATTCGTGAAATGTTAATATCCTGAGTAATACCGGAAATAGTTGGTTTAGCTAAACTTTTATCTTTACTTAATACATAATTAATGTAAAACAAGGAAATTGACCGCAAGGAACGGCACTCTGCTACTGTATTAAAGATTCAGCGGTTTTTTGTCTAATTACATATCATGTTTAAAAATAATATAACCTGATGGTTATGACAGCGATCATCAGATGTTCGGTTTGTATAAATTATTGCGTGAAAGGATGGCAAATTGTACTTGAATTAATGAATTTTGATGAATGAATGAGTGATGATGAACATACGAACACTTCTATTGCGCAAAAAAATTATTCATGGACACTCTCAATTCTAACTAACTTAAGAAATCATAGTAAAGTCAAGTACTCAAATATTTAGGAAGCAATGTAACCGATTTATAACAAGGTAAATTTTGAGTATGATGTTCTTTAGTGGTTTATAAATGATATACTATATTCCCAATCATTCCTTTTTTGCATGATGAAAGAACAGTAGACCACTTTATTTAGATATTCCTATTACTAAACATAATAGTGCCTAATGACGGCTGGAAGCATCATATGTTCAAAGTTGTGATCTAAAATGTTTCTCTCAATAATTATTCATCCGTTCACCAACATGCAATTCTATGTACCCTTTCTTCTATATTTGTGACATAAGTAAATAGTGGACCGAAAAATATATTTTTTAAAATTTTTCTATCGCTATATCTGGGAAAAAAATGAAAAAAATTCAAATAAAAAAATATCTTCGGTCGCGGTCGCACATCGCACTCAAAGTTTTGAATAATGGCGGAATTTTTCTGTTTTTCGTCATTTTCTTATAATTACTAAACTCACTATTATCGAAACTTTATATGCCCTAATGTGAAGTTTGGGGCATGAGGAACATGAAAAAGTTTAAAACCTGTAATTTCAAAATATTTATTGTTCGCGTAAAAAAGCTCAAAAAACACAATTTTTAGTAGAAATGGCAATATTTCGTAATTTCTGCCAATTTTACTTTACAAAAAAACCGATGAATATATTTATCATTTCTAATTTTGTTATTCAAAAGAGTGCACTTTAAAGTCAGATTTTTGGGAAAATTTCTTTCATAGGATAGGAGGGTCGTGCTAATGAAGCTGTCTCTTGCGTCAGGGTCACAGACTTTTTTGGATGTTTTGGTCACAAGTTTGACACACTGTTTACAGCCTGGGTGTGACAAGGTAAGCTTGGAAGATGCAGTTGCAGTAATGTGCCAGTCTGTATTAGATTTTTGATGTATTCATTCGTGATGCTCCTTAATAGGGGAGGAGGAGAGATATTGCAACTATCCCATCAAATCATGTTGACGCAGTCTGTTGCTTCGAAGTTGAGTTTTGGCGTGGTGAAGTTTCGAACACTCTTTCCCTTGGAATGTATTCGAGCTTTCAACATTCGGCGTAGCCCCAGTTCCCTGATACGTCTTCTTTCATCCACAATCATTGCAAGGATCAAATTTTCAGGGTGAGCAAAGAAAGCGTTTCGCTCAATTACTGGGTTAATGACATCAAATTTTGAATTAGGTACCGTGATGTTCTGATGGCTTCAAAAACTGTCTCTGAATCATGTGTGAAATTTTTGTAGGCTTTAATTTTAAATCAGAGAAGCATGTAACATTTCAAAATAAAATGTAACTGCCTAATTTTGGTGAAATTAGGTAGGTTTTTCTAAGCTTACATATAGTCTGAGAACTCTGTTTACTGTCATCAACCATCTTGAGTGTTAAAGCGGACCAGGATCACAAGCTGCTAAATCTTCTAAAATTGTACCTGACTTTATGGGAGCAGAAATATCGTATAATCGATCCTTGGTCAGCACTTTTCTGTCAACTTGAGAAATGGGAATCTAATACAGAATGGCACACCGCTGCAATTGGATTTCCAAAGCTTCCCTTGTCGACCAAAAGAGTGTGTCGCTGACGCAAGAGTTGGCTTCATTAGGACGACCCTTCTATCAAGATCTATTACGCCAGAATTTCCTCAAAAATCTGACTTTAAAGTGCATTCTTTTGAATAACAAAATTAGAAATAATAAATATATTCATCTTTTGTTTACTACAAATGAAAAAGTGAAATTAACAGAAATCACGAAATATTGTCATTTCTACTAAAAAATGAACAATAAATATTTTGAAATTACAGGTTTTAAATTTTTTTCGTGTTCCTCATACCCCAAACTTCACATTAGGACAATAGTGAGTTGAGTACTTATAAGAAATTTATGAAAAACAGCAAAATTTCGCCATTTTTCAAAACTTCGAGTGCGATCCGCGACCGGAAGATATTTTTTGATTTGAATTTTTTTTTCCTTTTAATTTTGCTTAGTTAGGCGATAGGCAACTTTTTCGGGGTATAGCGATAGAAAAATTAAAAAATAGTTCATTATTTAAGTAATAAATAGGAAATAATTACCTTAAAATTGCTGCAAATTAATTTGCTAACAGGGTTAGGCAACATTTCACTGCATTTAACCTCTTGAAGAAAATGTCTTCGCTTGCCTATTTTCGACTTCAAATTTGTATTAATTTTTTTCCCATATTGGTAAATTTGTGGAAAATATAAATTACCTGTCACTATTGGTAAACTTTGTAAACTAAAGACCTTGACCTATTAAAATTGAAGTAATTCTGACTATAAATGTTAGTTGGGACATTCCTTTAAATTCTTAAAATTTGGCTCTATATATAAAATTTAATCTTTATGTAATACAGCAGGAAAAAATGCTTGTGAGTAAAAATACAACGCATACTGTAATCATTTACATCAGAAGATTCTCGAATTCCAACACTCCTGTTCAATAAATAATTCGACATGAAAGGATCCAATTGCGAAAAAATCATAAAGAGGAAGTTTTAATAGCCCACTGCCATATTTAAATGTTGAATGCAAACCATAAATAAAAAACTGCATAGGAAAGGAGACATTATATGCACCTTAGACCGTGTTTCAAACATAAATTTAAATAAAATTTACTTATACCCCATTGTCGCGAGTTCTTTTCCATTGTTATGGGAAATAGTCCCAAAGAATATTAATTTGAAGCCATGAAATAATATCTCTATCATTGTCTCAAGAGTAAATGCACTTGTAGGGGCGGACTGGCCCCGATAGACCCGCTAGCGGAAATAAAGTTTTATATTTGTAAAAGACAAGATGACTTGAAAATCTTGAGACAGCTTACTAAAAAATGAGTATACAGTTTAAGCAGTGATTTTCGTACGTACTGAAGTGAGCGCTGAATAGAGTGGATCTCAGAAATTTTAGACACAATAGGCATACAGTGGGAAGTCTGTTTCTGATGCACTAATAGTTCTAGTATAGACAGTGCAAGAGAGACCTCTCTACTCTCCTAAGTTTCTAAGGTTTCTAAGAAAGTGTTAGTGTCTTTTACAGGAACAACAAATGGGATAAAATTTTCGCTACCAACAAATAGTGAAGAAGACTACCTACTGGTTCAAAAAGCTGGTTAAAGGTGTCATGATCGTTTGTTTTTCCTCTAGTCAACTGTTTTTTTTTATTGCGGAATTTTGGAAGATTATTATATTTTGCGCAGTTACTAAAATATTAAAGCCTTTAAATAGATAGATACGAATTTGTTCAGGGCTGTCTCAAAAACCCAGCACAAAAAATCTACACAAAAATCTGTTTCACAATACCCTAAATTACAAATATAAAATAAAGGGAAATAAAGCACTCGTTTCTGTCTGTCTAACTTGTATCTTTTGGTAAATTTTGTTTTATAATAGCTTTAGTACAATTTTTTCCCAAGCATCTACAACTTCGGCTAAGTAAAATTTTCGAGTCCGTACAACAATCAGCAAAAAAATGTGTAAATTTATTTGGAAAACTTTATTTAAAAAAAAGAGGGTATGAAAAGATACATATAAGTCATGCAACATTTCGAAAATGATTTGTCCATCTTCAGATACACTTACAAAACTACATGAAAATGTTCAGTTTTCCCTTCGCCGTACGTTTGTTCTCAAACATTTTGGAAATAATAATATAGTTTTATTTCTTGCAAAATACATTTAAAAAAAATCAAATTAGAGAAGGATGACGGTATCCATATATCATGTTTTTTCATACAATCATCTGCTTATAGAAAATGTTACAATAATGCAAATTAAAATAAAATACAAATACAGAAATATTAAATATTAAGCTAAAAACATACTCTTCGCCAATTTACTGAGCTTTTTATATATAATTGTTACACATTCTATACGATACTCTTCGCAGTTTTCTTGTAAATAATGTTAGTTTTTGGACATCCTAAATTTTGTGATACCATCTTTGTTGTGAAAAAAATTATATAAAAAAAAATGAAAAAAAAATATCCAACCTGTGTGGGATTCGAACACGGGACCTTTGGATTGTAACGCAAAGCAATACAATACAATCAAACTTTATTATTGTTATATATTACATTTAGCCGCTGCGCCACCACATATTGCTACGAAAATTGATTGTCTGTTGATATACCTATATCTTTCGACAATCATACATATTTCAACTCTTACTTCTATGAAATATATATTAGTAAAATTCATAAACAAAAAAAATATATTATGGAAATAATATTTCGCAAGATTTCCATTTTAGTACAAGCGACAAAAATTAAGAGAATATATATTTTTTAAATTAAATAATTAATAACTTTTTTATTTACCGATCGATTTTCTTCAGAAACAATAGGGTTCTTCCTCTAGCTAACACTAACTTACTTTCTAAATTCCAATACAATTGGACTTTTTGAAAGATGTTCAGAATTCGTTCACTAACACAATGATATGAAAATTTTTCTCTACGAGCGATATTTACGATTTTAGAAATGTGCCGATCAAATACAATATACTCTTCGTTTTTGCGAAGAGTATAATAATCAAGATCATACGCAAACCAAACTATACTACAAACATAGTAACATAAATATATAAAATAAGTATCTACAATATGACCATTGGCCATAACGTATTAGGTTATAATATATATGATACATTACATAATTATTCTTTTATAGTAAATATTAAATATTTCGTACTTTTACTTCCACATCCAGTGGAAGGATAGTCACGTAAAAAAAAATGTTGAAAATTTGTATACTTCAAATAGACTTAGAACGTCATGAAACGACGAGATTTTAAGTTTGAGCAAAAAAAATGTTCTGTCTGTCGTTCTGTCTGTAACTTCTTTTGTGCGCATGATTACTCTGGAACGTTTGAGATTGATTGACTTGAAATTTCTGTGCGCATTGTGACATATGTTATTTTCTCTAAGTAATTTCACTCTATGTAAATCACTATATTTCACTAATTTTGTTGCCACATATTCAGGTTTATAATATTTTAAGATTTTATATGACATGCAAGGCATGTGTAAATCAAATCATTTGTTAAGATTGAGCCATTTAGATGCCAAGACACTGGCCGAAATATAATCTTTGTGCAAATTATAACTAATGCATTCTGAATTCTCTGCAAACGAACACGTTAATTAACGTGTTTAAAAAACTTAGATTAACATCTACCCATATTCCCAAGTTCTTACAATAGTCACCAGTTGATAAAATTTAGCCATTTAATTTAATATTAAAATCAGTATCACTTAAAATAAAATAAAATTTAAGAAATAAAATTTCCTTTCCATTTCTAAATTCCAACAATTCAGTTTTAGATTTATTTAAATTAACTGTGAGCTGACGACACTTCATATATAACTTGTATATCATCATTCATTTTAAATACAGGTGTTAAGGTATTTTGAAAAATAAAATAAAAATATAACTAGGTATCATCAGCAATTTGATGGCATTGACGGTATTGAAAATACTTATAATACTTAAACCTTGCGGGATACCTCTATGGCGTCAAGCGACACTGATTCTGCTTTGGCATTAACAATCCCGCATGCGCATACTACTCCGTGTAAAAGCCCATAGCGAGATACGTATTCGTTGGAAAAACATCTTCAATATTCGTTGATTTTGAGTGATATTTGTTTTTTTATATAAGCTTGTGTGGTAATCAAGTTAGTTAAAAATAACTGATGCAGGTTTTTCAAAAGGACAATCAGACAATTTACCTAGTGTGGATATGTTTATGGTGGCTTCATACATTAAAAACACTGGAAGTTAGAAATAAACAAGAAATTAAAGTTTATTCAATGGTAAAACAAAATAAGCTTTAAGACTGACCTGTAACCTGTAATATAATATGTTATCTATAAATTCAATTCTTGGTATTTTGGTTGTAATTACATTAAACGTTATACTTACATTAAAATAATCTTGACATATAGAAATGGCGTTGTTCTTTTCAGAAATATCCCCTATATTATTTCTTCTGCATGCTATTAGCCATTTTGATCGGCGATTTTTATCTTTAGATACGTGAATAAACATTTTATTTCCTGATTTAATAGTTGTATTATTACACAGTGACACTATACACTTATACGGTGTTTATAATAAGTATTTTCCATTTCTCTACACAAAACAGAATCGTAATTAAACGAAATCTTCAAAATACGTGAATTCACAACACAACATTTTCACACAAGCAAACGTAAACACGAAAGTTAGGTTAGGAGGTGAAGAAACTAAAACGGAAATTAGTCTCAAAGCCAACTGCCGCCTAGTCTGAAGAACCCCACAATGCTCTTAGCGAGGATCTCAACTTTAATTATTTATTGCAAAGTAAGTACTGCGATTTAAGAGCTGATATTCGATATGGCGTGCTTTAATACATAATCACAGACTTTAATGAAATTTGAAAAATGGTATATTATAAATTTGCTTGATATAAATGAGTATATACGAGTCAAATATTCAGAGTCGGCAACGCCCGATTGCAGTTTTTGTTGGTTTGAAGACTATCCTGAAAATCAGGAAAAAGAGCAAAAAAGGGACTAATTTTTTTTGGCGAACGATTCGTAGCAAATATTAAAACTGATTATGCCTTGATTTATTAACTTCTCTCGGGCTGATTCCGGCCCTGCAACGACGATCGTCTTAAACAGAAAGAAATCACCAACCGGAAAATAATTCCAGCGATGCAATTATTCATTTCCTGTAAGTCTACCTTACATCCAGAATTGTTGTTTTAGGCAGTACGCTTTGTTTGATTTTATAAAAACAGTAATTTAATGTCGTTAAATATAAAATATTTTCCTCCTTCGACTGATAATATAATATTCGGTTTTTCTGTGAGGCGCGGTAAAATAAACGTTTTTAGTGTTTTAGGTTAAACTTTCGATAAGGAAAAGGGAAGTGATAATATAGTAAACACCCAATGAAGGAAAAATATGAAAAAGCCTTTTACTAAAACTACATTTTTACGAGAAAATAGTAATAGATTAATGAAAATATTATAATGAATTCATTTTTTGGTATACAGGATGGATCAGAACATTCTTATCAATTGAAAAAAGTGCACACCACTACTACCATTGGTATAGACAGTATGTCCACAATTAGAATGGATAAGAGAGTAAACTTTTTTATTTCTCATCTTACGCGGAAAATTTATTCTTCATAAGAGTTTTGCTTTTGTTAAAAATATGATTGCCAAGTTAACATGTCATGTACAGGGTGTTCAGAAAATTTAAAAAATCTGTAAATTATGTAAGAGTAAACTACGTTCAATTTTTAGTACAGTAACTAGAGGTAAAAAATATGCAAAACTTCGGAATAATGTCATATTGAACGGATTTCGTTCATTTTTGGCAGTATAATAGTAAATGCTTCACGGAAAAGTTTCCATATTGTGCGGGTGCTTGCTAATTTATAGGGGGTGGATGCCACCCCCTCTCAGGGGGTGGCACTTAAAAAAAATATATATTTATTGGAGCTGAAGTAGAATCAAATTTTAAGAAAAAAAGGTTCTATGCAATTTTTCACATAAATTGATAGTTTTTAAGTTATTACGACTTCAAAATTGCGGTTTTAGCTTGAAAAAAAAAGGTATTTCCAAACGACTTTCGTCAAGTATCTCGAAAAGTATTACTTTATTGAAAACATGTTACAGACCAATTACAGAAAGTACAAACTGGGAATTAATTATATTTTTTGCTTATTAATGTAGGATTAATAATTTCGGAGATATTTAAGTTTACATTTGGCATTCAAGTGTTCATAAGATAATTATTTAGAGTGAGAGTTAAATATTTCAGAAACTGTGACATCTACGTCAAGGATGCTAATAGGTAGAATAATAGGTTGTTAATTAACCTTTCAACTGTTTTTTATTTGTTTCTGTAGCATAAAAAACAAAGAAGTTATGACCGAAGCAATGTGCGTCTACACATTTTTTTAATAACAACGTCGCCATTTTGTTACTGTAATTAGGCAGTAATTAAAAAAAAAAGGAATTTTAAACACTGCTTCTCATTAATATATAGCATGACGTAGATGCTCAAATTTTTTGGTTTGTATACAGCATTTGCTTTAGAAAAAAATACAGTTTAAACTATAAAGGTATTTTCGATAAAACGCATTTTTTATTGAAATATGGGTAGAGACCAAAAATAAAGCCCATAAACTGATAATGAATTTCGCTTGTTTATTTATTTACATAGATTTAATAGTTTCGGAGATGCGAAAATTTACAAATGGCGTCCGAACGTTTATAAGACGAAGAATGCAGTTTAAATGTTAATTATCTCAGAAATTGTGACATCTACGTCACGCATGCTAAGGAATGAAACTAAAGACAATTAATTGCGCTTTTAAATTAATTTTTACTCGTTCCTGTAGCATAAGAAATAAAGAAGTTATGACGGAAAATATGCGTATTTATATTTTTTTATATAAAAAGGTCGCCATTTTGTTACTTTAATTAGCCAGTAATTTAAAAAAATTGTCTCAAATACAGTTTTTCGTTAAGATATAGCATTACCTAGATGCTCAATTTTTTTTGCTCATTTAAAGCACTTGCTTTAGAAAAAAATGCATTTTAAACCTCAAAGGTAATTTGGATACCAAATATAAACTTAATATCTCCGAAATTATTAATCCTACATCAATAAATAAAAAATATAATTAATTCCCAGATTGTACTTTCTGTAATTGGTCTGTAACATTTTTTCAATAAAGTAGTACTTTTCGAGATACTTGACGAAAGTCGTTTGGAAATATCTTTTTCTTCAAGCTAAAATCGCAATTTTGAAGTCGCTATAACTTAAAAACTATCAGTTTATGTGAAAAATTGCATAGAACCTTTTCTTCTTAAAATTTGATTCTATTTCAGCTCCAATAAATATATATATTTTTTAAGTGCCACTCCCTATAAATTAGCAAGACCCCCCACAATATAGAAACTTTTCTGTGAAGCATTTACTATTATACTGCCATAAATGAACGAAATCCGTTCAATATAACATTATTCCGAAGTTAAAACCGCTAGTTACTGTACTATTTAATGATATGAAAAACTGCCACTAAGAAAAGTTGTTTAGAATTAAAATTTATGTCGCAATTACAATTTGTGGATAAAGATGCTTAATTCGACTTTTTTTAGAAAATTACCAAGTTAATTATAAGCATATGCTTATAATTCAATTTCCTTTAAATAAATCTTATTAAATACTTCAAGTAAAATATAAAACAAAACCACGCCACTGTGCACTCGAAAACACGAACGAGCCTACGCCATCTTAGTTCAGACGTTCGTGACGTCACACCGGGACTCTATCAGCGAACAGACTTTAATAACTTTTTTGGGGATGTATTATGGTCAATTAAATATTCAAGGGCGACTGTTTAATATAATGGTTAAAAATGGTAATTGTTCCGGTTTTCAAAATTGACAAATTTTTCAGATTAAACATTTTCATATACCGACGTTTCATATTTATTTGTATACCTTCCAAAGTCCTAAAACTTCCTTATAATATGTTTTATCAAAACCCGACCCATTTTGTTATTTTATTACTATTTGAAATTATGGCAAACAATTATTCCATAATTTACAACAATTATAATGATAAATAATATCGAAGTATTTACAAGGAAATGATAAAAACGTAGATTATTTTAATATCGGTGGGTAATTTACTTGCAGGTTGACATAAATATGTAAAAATAGCACAATTATCAAATGGGTTATTTTACTTAACATTAGGTTTCCCCATAAAATATTATTCGGTTAAATAATATAATCATAAACAGGAAATAGTACAAGAACGCTAGAATATTTTATATCTATTTTGGGGATGGAGAGTAGTTCCGTGGTTGGAGTTATCTAGGTTGTAAACTGGACCTACATAGGGAACTGAATTCGAGTTTCACTTAGTATAGTGCCAAATAAGTTTTAATTTTAAATTAATTCATGAGATGTTGTAAACATTTTTAAATAGGTCATATCGCAGCCACGTAAACAAATCATAGGATACCAGGAACTGATTTACTTACAAATCGATGTCAACAAGAAAAATGCTAATTTTTCCTAATATGGGTTAATGTTCGCTTTAGTTTAGACATGGCTTCGGGTAGTCTGCCAATTTATTACCACAATCTCAAATTGTACCAAGTTAAAAGCAAATCACAAAATTCTTCCCCAAGGAGTCAGATTTAAATGTGTTTATATTTCTTTTTATATTAGTTTTCTTGATTAATTTATTATTTTAAGTAAAATCAGGATATTCTATTAGTTCCTGTTGTAAATACTCACCGCGTATACTTCTTTGTATCTATTCAACCATTTTATCTTACCTGAAAAAATAAAACATAATTATTGTGATTGTTCATTGATAAGAAAATATATTTGTTATATCAATTTACACTTGCCACCAAAACAAATAATTCAAATTCCAAATTAAAAAACACCGTCACACAAAAAAAAGTCGCGAACCTGAAGCAAAACCTGTTCGGATTCAGCGCCCAAAAATACATACATTTTGATAGGTTTTGTTTCAGGTTCACGACTTTCTATTTGCACCGGCACACACACACACATATAAAAAAAAACTTGTGAACCTGAACCAAAACCTATCAAAATATATGTATTCTTGTGTGCTGAATCCGAACCTGCCATCAAATTTGGCCTGTCATCGGAATTTTTTTCTACAGTTGATGAAAGTCGAACGTTTTTCTTGAAAACTGAGGACGTTTGATTTTCATCGAATGTAGAAAAAAATTCCGATGACATAGGTCAAATCTGATGGCAGATTTGGATTCAGCGCACAAGAATACATAAGAACCATCAGCAAAATATGTATTTTTTATATTTTTGTTCTTATTCATTATTTGTCAAAAAACGCCCTCTAACTGTCCCTTTGACGTAAAAGTACCCATTTCTGTGGAGGTGGTTTATTTAAGTACTGTCGTAATTGTCATTAGCGAGGTGGAGTCAATTTGACAGATAGGATTTCATCTTATATAGTCGGAGCAATAGATCTTTGAACTGACGTCACTAATGCAGGTAGCAATCAAAGACTATCGCTTATATATTGGCATCTCACTCATTACAATCGAACTCCCTATAATGGATATAAGGATAGTCTACGATTACGCACACTCGTCCTGCGCGCATTGGCGTAATTTCAGCATTTTTATTGGGTAGGCAAGAATTTTTCAGAGATAACCCCATAACCAAATGACCGAGGGGAAGCGAGTGCTGCAAAAAGTTAAACCATAGACAGGAAATTCGCCCCTGCCTAATTGTATTGAAAACCTTTGACGTAATTATCATACTTTTATTTTTTCTGGAAGAATTTCCGAATTCGCCAGATTTGCCTTTAACAATTTAAAGCTCTTTCAAAATATTGGGTGGGCAGTTGCCTACCTTTTCCCTCCCCAAGTTACGCCTATGCTGCGCGTTAGATTTGAGAATAATGTGACATTATGATATAAGGTCAGCTTTGTTACTGCAGTTTTTGGTTCTTTCATGTTAGGAAGAACATTACCTTATATTATATTTTTTCCTCATTTGTAGCCTCAGAGAAAAATTCATATTTTCCACATTTATTAAAATTTTATCGTCATATTCACATATTTTGACAACACATATGTAATGACAGCACGATAATAATTTGAGACCAATTCACTGTTCCGAGTGAAGTAAACGAAAAAATAATTGTTTTATTTTTATTTTTTATTTTTTGTTTTTTATTTTTTTTTTATTGTTCCAGTAGACACCGAGACGTCATTTTGTTTTTAAAAATTTACGCAGTATCAGTCGCGCGATTGAGGTAAATCTTATTATTCAAAATCGGCCCAATCGTTTAGGTTCTACAAGTTAACACAATCACAGTGACATGCAGACACACATACATACAGATACGTTACTTAGTCTAAAAAGACAATTTAAATGAAAGTGTGCTTGAACACCCTGTGCATCGAACACGAAGAAAAAGTTAAGCGATGATCCCTACAATATTATCATTATTAATAGTCTTAACCCCTCTATACCGACAACACATGCACATGTGGTTTTTTAAGCCCCGACACCCGCCTGTTCAATAACTCTCTATTTATATTTCCTCCCGGAGAGTGAGTTCTGTAAACATTTCCTTTCGGAAATATAAAAATGCCTTAAAAAAAGTAAAAATGAAAATAGCGCCCTTGTTCGATGCGTGACTTTTGCACCGAAGGGCCACGAAGGGATGTTGTAAGATGTTAAAGGGGAGTGACAACAGTGGAAGTGTCGGCAAGTTCGCAAAGCGTCCACATGTTAGGATTTATTAAGTGGCTGGCCCTGTAATTAATGGGGTGCTAATGGGTACTTTTTTTAAGTTAAATATATATAAACAAGACGCAATCATTTTTGTGTTGGAAACGCAGTATTTTTAAATTCATGCTAATCCAGTAAGCTTACAGGGAAATGAGATTGTCCCCGTACTAACTGCAAGAAAATACATTTTTGCGAAAATATTTACCAGAAATTATGCAGTATAAAAATTCAGTAAAAGGTAACCAACATTTATTGCAAAAAAACGAAAATTGCGATTTGTTCGAAAACAAAGCAGAGTATCTATGACTAGTGTGCCAGTTTTGATGTTAATGGATACAAAGAGATATTATTAAAATAATTTGTGGCTAATACTAGCCATACAATACAAACATCTTCTGACTCCAGTACTCCAGTCAAATAGGGAAAATTAGAGGAAAAAAGTGATAAAGGTTTGAAACTTCGCAGAGATGTTCATTAAGGCCCATTGTTAATGATACTAAAAGTCTCCAACTCTATCTCTTGCGCTCGCGCCGCCATCTTGGAAAAATGGCGCATTTTAAGTTTTTTGCTTATATCTCTCTAACCATTAGCGACGTCAAAATTATGTTGCGAATTCTATGACAACACAATGATATCATATTTTTTTTTACGAGCGATTTTAACAATTTTTGATGAAATGCTATATATACACTTTGCTTTTATATTTCCAAAGAGTGTAATAATCGATATGAAAAAAATGCATATAAGATTTTTTGTTAAGAATTTTATAAGCTTTATTCTTTACACAAACATAATTTCGATGTCACTAATGGTTAGAGGGGCCGCCATTTTTCCAAGATGGCGGCGCTAGCACAAGATATAGAGTTGGAGACTTTTAGTATGTTTAATAGTGGGCCTTAATGAACATCTCTGCCAAGTTTAAAAACTTTATCAGTTTTTCCGTCAATTGCTTCCGAAATTTCTTCTAATTTGACTAGGGTAAGGGTTACTTGATATAGACTATTCTATTATAAAGGTACTTTCAATGGTTTTTTTACATAATTGAAGCGGTATTAAAATAATCACCAATTAAAAACGATTTTAATGAAGCAATTGTTTTAATACAGGGCATAATTTGCGAAATCATATATCTCAATATATTATGGTTCAATGGCTCAATGCTTACGAGTAAGGATTGAGATCAAGGGATCCCGGGTTCAAATCTTGGCTAGAGATTGACGTTTAATGTATTACTGAGAAGGAAGCAGTCGGCTCGACCACGATGAGCGAGATAATGCGGCTAGTCGCTGTTATCTCCTGAGTTTAAGTCTCAGCTGCGGCAGATGTTAATGTCGCAGGAAATTGTTGTTGTCTGCTGTGCATGTTGAATGGCGGAACAGTTATGGCTAAACTCTACCAGAAAGTTAATATATAAATGTTAATTTAAAAAAACAAAAAAAAAAAATGTGTGTATGTGTGGAGGTTTTTGTTGGGTTCCAACTAGTAAGATTACCCACAGAAATTTCAGTAATGGGGGCGGCTGATGCCAAAACAAATTTGGAGACCTTTGGTGTATAAACACATACTAAATCACAGTTTAATTTGGTTCACCTCTCCAATAATGGGGTGGGGGTAATAGTGAGGGTAGCAGATGCCAACAAAATTTCGATACCTTGACCTCTTGTACATACATTATATCCCACAATTCTATGGGCTCTTACTAGCTTATTTTACCTATTTACCCCCCATTTATCCCCCAACACTTCAACGAAATAGGATCAAAATATAATCTAGTTCCAGAAATCGCTATTATACATAGGTTTACCAAATCTCTCAAAATCATGAATCGTTCCAGAGTAATCGTGTGCACAAGAAAAAGTTACAGACAAACCGACCGACAGATAGACAGAAATTTTTGTTCTGCTCAGACTTAAAATATTTCATGATATTCTAAGCCTATTTGAACAAAAAGAATTTCAAAGTTTTTTCCACGATTACCATGCTTCCATGATGTGGATGTAAAAATATCGTGAATAATTAGCATTAAACTCACTGGCAGCTTATTACTTACAATTCCTGGTAATTTAATTTGTTGGTCTCTCTTCAAAAAAACTTTTCCTTATGTGTAAGCAACACATTATATCCCCATAGTGACGTCACTCTCATAGTTTCTCAGCTTAACGGCAGAGGCATACCGTTTAGCTGGAATCACCAATAGTTCAGAGTTTTCAAGATACAGAGTAAAAACGACATATTGGGTTCACACTTCAAGAATCTTTACAAATTCATATTCATGGTAGCTTTTGTTCATATTTTGTCATGAAGAATTAGCTCAAAAACTATAAGCACGCTTCTCGGAAACAACCTGTATAACTAAGTTCTTATGCATGATATGCATATTGCACATATTATTATCTAATAACCAATGATCGGAATTCAATTCCAGTGGCGCATATAGGTAGGTATATAAAATTTTACATAAAAAACTTAAAGTTTGTTCTTTCTTACAAAACTAAATCGAAATTAAATATAATACGAACATACCTTACGAGATTCTCATTTATTTTGGCATAATAGAATACATGTATACATATTTACAACTAATTATGTATGCATATTTTAATAAATCCTTGTAACGACGCACCTGAAATTAAACCCAAAATTCCGATCACTGCTAATAACATAAGCTCATATCTAAATTACATGTAAATTCAAGGTCGTTGAATATTATTCCAAAAATTAGGATTTTAAAAAACGGCGGTTTCAGCAAAATTATCTGGCACACAATTCCATTTCTAAGCAACATATAGTTAGTTTCTAGTGTATTATCTGTAGAAAAGTAAACTGCAAGCTGCCACTCGTTGACATTTCCTTTCTATCAACATTAACACCGACAAACAAACAACTAGTTACTCGAAAACGCTAATGTTTCGCAAAACTCCTTTATTTGACGAAATAATTAGCTTCAGATGGATATTAAAATATCGAAAATCTCACTCTTGTTAACATTTCAGTGACATTTATCGGTAAGCTCGTTGTCTGGTGCAGCACATATGGCTCATCGAGATACAGCATATAAGACTCAACAACACCGTTCGTCGCGTTACTCAATCGCCTAGGTGTTAGCCTCGTCCCAAATAAAAGTCACTGTTTTGGTTTTTTGTACGCGCCGCACGTCTCATAATCATGAATGCTTAATTAAGTTAAGCGAAAAGTTAATACTTTATTCGAGAGACTTAAGAGGATATAGAACTAGTATTATAGAGAATGGCAGTTGTGGTTGGACGTTATTGTAGATTTTTCATAAAAGTTACAAGTATAAAGGAGTAATAAAACTAAGCTAAATTAATTAATTGGTTATCAATATGATGAATTCAGCAATAGTATCTGTATTTATCCGTATCGTTAATTTGGAATTCGCCGGATGTTGGAAAAGAAAATAAAAATGAGGTTATTCTCACTTGTCGACGGTTTGAATAATATTTTATCCTTCCTCAGGACTACAATAAAATACAAATGTTAACTTGCTTTATTACAAACATAGAATAAATAAAAAAAAATTTTGTAATAAATGTAATTTCAGTCTTTTTATTTATTCCATGTCGGTAATATTGTAAGTCATAACATTTGTATTTTATTGTAGTCCTGAGGAAGAATAAAATATTGTTCGAAACGTCGACAAGTGAAAATAAACTCATTTTTAGTTTCTTATTCGACATGCCGATGAATTCCAAATTATCAATTTAATTATTCGGTAAGCAAATGTACCTGGACGACATCAGTATTGTGAGCCGAAGAACAGAAACAGCAGAAGAAACATATTCAGAAATGA
Organism: Rutpela maculata; assembly: GCA_936432065.2. Lineage (NCBI taxonomy): Eukaryota > Metazoa > Arthropoda > Insecta > Coleoptera > Cerambycidae > Rutpela > Rutpela maculata. The sequence continues at coordinate 97,378,667 of OW386293.2, forward strand.
AGAGACAATTCAGGAATATTGGCTTGGAAATAAACACAACGAAAACAAAAATACTAACTCAAAAACGAGGAAACAGAACCACACATAACAATAGATAACGACATAAGCGCAGATGGAACGGAGGATAGAGAGATACTCAGAAGAATAACCCTTGCTAATAAAGCCTATTTCGCACTATCTCACATATTATCAAAAAACGTGCATCGTAACAATAAACTCAGAATTTATAAAACAATTATAAGACCGTATGTTACGGAAGCAAAGCATGGATAATGACAGAAAAGATAAAAAACAAGCTGAGCATCTTTGAGAGAGGACTATACTAGGGCCAGTTAAAGATAATAATGATATATGGAGGCCCCGATACAACAATAAGCTATACCAAATTTTCGAAGAAGCCCCCCTCACAAAACATATTAGATTCCAAAAACTGCAATGGGACACGTGAGCAGAATGGAAGACAAGAGGCTACCGAAGCACACTGTATAAACAATTATTTCCACATACAAAATTTTTTCATTGTGAGTGACTTGGATAGAAAATCTGGATGTGGAGTAGTGATTCCTTGGGCAGCGGTTTGCAATAAGCATTAACAGATCACATATAAACACTCCATACCGATTAATTTAAATATTTAAATATGAAAATCCCGATTAGTGCGGTATTAATTTTTTAATATTTTGGCTACCAATACCCGCCGCATTGTTCCATATCCTCTTAAAGTTTTGCGAGCGTTGAATTACCTATTTAGTAATAGCAATATAAATGCTATTGCTAATACTCGTACATCTGATATAGTAAAAAGTAAAAGGAACTAATATCAGATGAAAACGTAGAATATGGATGTCTCATTCTAGATTAACATTATACCTGATTGACAAACTTTCGTTTCGAGTTAATAGGATCTAAGGATTAAGGATATGTAACAATGATTGTATTTATTCTAATCGAGCACATATAAGGATAATGTACTCGTATTTCTAGCGGAAGGGTGTCTGGTAAGCGTTTCTCCCAGATTATTATCTCGTTAACATGACAATGGCTTATGATGAGGTATTTGTAGACGTGATTTTAAAAATACATCGACTTCAAATGAGTTGTAAATTAAGATTGTATTATAAGTAACTGCTGCGCTTACAGCAGTTACTGCCTAGTAATGTGAACATTTTAGAAAAAGAATGATTGTTCCGTGGATTATACAGTGAGTTCATAAAGTACTGTACATGTTAATTTTCATTTTATTGCAAAATTCTGAAATTTTTGTTGTGCACATTTTAAAATCGAAACCGAGATTTGTATTTCGTACATTTTAAAATCGAATTCCACCTTTACTTACTGAGTGGTCCATGTTGAATGTCGTCTAATATTTTCTTAAATAGAACGTATTATGTACCATTTTTCCTAAGTAAGTGGAAAGTTGAATTAACATTTTAAACATGACCCACTATGCTTCAGCCATTTAAGCTTTGCATCATTTTCTATAAATTTGAATTGCAATTTCTGTTATTATAAAATTTCAATCCTTCCACGTTAATGATCACCCTTTTTAACCGACTTCTCAATTCGACCCGTATGTATGTTTTTTTTCATTCGTTCAATGATTACTCTAGCGTAGCTTAAGCGATTTCTGTCAAACCTGCTGCAAACTGTAGGCTATGGCGGTGGCCCCGTAGAAAAACACACTAGCGGGCATCAAATTGACGCGACACCAATTTATTTATTAATAATAATAATAATATTTATTGGTGTATATAACAGAAATTGTTTTACACAAGTTAAATCGAGTAGAAAGAGAAATTACAGTCAAAAAAAGAAAGTAAAATAAATATATAAAAGGTGTTATATATAAATATATATATATATATATATATATATATATATATATATATATATACATATATATATATATATATATATATATACATATATATATATATATATATATATATATATATATATATATATATATATATATATATATATATATATATATATATATATATATATATATATATATATATATATTTACACATTGTAAATAGCCAAACAATATATTGTAAAAAGCAAACATAATACAGTCATAACAAACTTAAAACAAAAATATAAAGAGAAAAGACAAGAGAAGAGATAACAAATACCAATTATGTAAAGAAGTCATCAAATACACAACAGTTTTTTCCTAGTAGTAATTTTTTCAATTTTTGCTTGAAAACACAGATGTTTTTTGATGATTTAATGTCATCAGATAGGAAATTAAAACATTTACATCCAATGTAAAAACAGGTTGTTTGATAAAATGTTGTCCTGCAAGAGTTTGGCTGTAGTAGTCCCTTAAATCTTGTATTGTGATCATGGTTGACCTGGTTAGCAAGATACTTATGCTTATTTTTGTAAACATATAGGCATACTTCCAAAATGTACGAACTGGTTACTGTTAAAATCCTTAAATCTTTAAATATATTACGACAACTTTCACGAAATCCTAGATCCGCTATAATTCTTACGGCATACTTCTGCAGAATGAATATGCGGTTTATGTATGCACTGTTTCCCTAGTTTAAAATCCCATACCTCAAACGACAGTGAAAATTTGCATAGTAGACCCTCAAAAGAATCTCACTGCTACAGTGCATGGACATAAATCGTAACCCGTAGCAGCTACTACGCAATTTACTACACAAACTGTCCAGATGATTTCCCCATTGCATATGCTTATCAAAAGTTACTCCCAGTATTTTTACTGAGTCGCATATTTCTATATCGCTGTCAGAGAGATTGATATCTATGTCTCTTTGCAAAGTGAATAATAATGTTTTTGTTTTATTTTTATTTAAATTGAGCTTATTTTCTTCTGACCATTTAATTATATCTGAATACACTAGGTTAGCAGTATTTTCAATTTCATTTAGTTCACTAAGAATGTTTGTGTAGCCAGAATAACATATAGTATGGACATTTGATATTCCACTTAGGTATGTTATCAAATCATTTGCGTATATATTAAATAATAGAGGACTCAGAACAGATCCTTGAGGAACACCTTGTGTTATTTCACATATATCGTTAGACACCTCACGATTCAGTTTAATAATTTGGGTTCTATTATTGAGATAGGAAGAGAGAAGGTTTAATGGAATCCCTCTGACTCCATATCTTTCCAGTTTATTTAAGAGTAGTTTATGATCAACCATATCAAAAACACGGGAGAAATCAATCCTAAGGCGTACTGCTTCTGATCAAAGGCATCCACAAATAATTCATGGAAATCATAAAGCGCCGATTGTGTACTTTTATTTTTAGAGAAACCATGTTGAGAGGCAGACAGTAAATTATTTTCGTAAAAGAAAGATGACAATTGATCTTTTAGGACAAGTTCGAAGAGTTTTGAGAAACTACAAAGTAAACTAATCGCCCTGTAGTTTTCATATTCGTTGGGATCTCTTTTTTTGAACACCGGTTGAACAATAGCTAATTTAAATATGTCAGGAAAAGTTCCTGAATTAAAACATAGATTTATTAAGGGGCGCCAGCCGCGTTCTGCCATTTAATTATATAGAGGAAAACGTCTTTGGCATAAAACACCATAAATTCAATTTTGCCCAAAAGTCGCAATTTTGCTAATATTAAACACCTACATCAAGGGCAAGTAAATTGTGGACTGACCGAACGCTATCTAACTTATGTAGTAGTAAGTCCTCATGAATGTATTTGAGTACGTGAACCGCCACGATACGAGAACTTTAAAACGAAACTAAATTTTTTTTAGTAAAACATTTTCATGTTATAATCAGTCAGCCGTAATTACCAAATTACAACAAGTCTAAGACTTCTCTAAAAAGGCTTGTATTTGATTCTGGGAAGGTTTGCATGAATCTTTTCTACCTAATCGATCGTTAGCGTAAGCGCTGTCACTTGTATGATTTGAAAGCCATTTGCCTTAATTAGGGAAGGCGTGATTCTTGATATAAGAATTTTGCTATATCCATATCTGTTAAATAAACGGATTCTTTGAACTAATTGCATCTTAATTGATCTTGAGACTTGTTGCTAGTCTACCATCCCTGGAACTTTCGTTTGGAAGACCGGATGTGTCGAGTTAACTCACATTAACACTCGGCCTTCTGGTTGCCTGACGGGAGTTTGATAGGGATTTTTTTTATGCATTTTTCTAAGAAATCCTCAGGTGTAGAGTCCGTTATTAGCAGACAAAAACGTGAGGATCACGTCGGAGGGAAATTCTTTGATTGGGATTTTTTATGCCAATATGTAATTAATCAGAAGGTATCAAAACCCTAAAACAGGAAATCACGTCCTAAGAGAGCGTCGTTAATGATCTAAAGTAGTGTAGCCTTAATCCACTACGGCTATCGAAATACATCTTATCTCGAACCCGTCTGGGAGTGGAAGAACCCTGCTATTGGCTTTCCTACCATCGCTTTGTATGGACTACTCAACGCGCTCGACCAAATTGCGAGCCGCTGGGTGAATCTAAACTCGTTTTATGCGAGAAACCGTCCTTGTGCATGTTCATTGATTTTTATCATTTTTTTTTACTTACGGCGCTACGCCGTCTTTGTCAAGTTCATTGGTTTCGCCTTTTAGATGCATTACATCGTTAAAATTTTACATTCAGTCTTTAGAACAGGACATTCAATGACCGTACCTTTATGGTCAATGTCTTTGGCGGAGGAATAAAATGGAAAATATTTTAATATTTTTCAAAGTACCTTTTTGGAGTACTTTTTAAACTAGTTTCGGCGTACTTTTGATAAAAATCATTTTCAAGTCCAATTTTGGCGTACTTTTAAAAAACTCATTTCTTCAAAGTCCAACTTTGAAAAAGTATACTATATTTTAATCCTTGCCTCTATATACTTTCACTCTCATATCCCGAATCAAAACATATTTTCCTAAGTGAAAATTCGGTGTTTCTTAGAATTTTCACCTGGTAGTTTCTAGTGCCTTATGAAACTCATAATGGTCCTTTTGGACTAAACTGCGGCTCTGAAGTCCCTCGGACTCTTGAAAATGTCCTTAAATAAAATTTTTGCCTAATTCGAATTTTCATTCTGCTTTCGACTCAGGTCGATTCTGGAAGGTTTTGCAACAGCCCCACACTATCAAGCTGCATTTTGTGTAAGATGAACAAACACTGGAAACAATTTTATATATTACGAGCATATTCGAAGATTTGGCGGAGTCGCCGGTGATTTCAATTAAAAATTTAGTTCTCTAATAATGATAATTTTTCACAAGCAACAGGGCATTATTGTAACTTCCTATCATATCATATCCCATTTTGCAACGAAAAAGAGCCTTGCCTGGAGGCGAATCAGCTGAAGAATGGTTTCTACGACAACAGTATGAACTGACACTTTTATTGCGAAACTCGCCCGTTGATCAATTTGCTTTTACAAACAAGTTATACAGCATGCTCTTGCTGTCCTTGTTTTCAATGCTGTTAAAGATTTCATTGCATGACTGTTTTTAATTGAGATGCGATAATGCCAGCAAATTTTTTGTAGATTTTCGTGAAACCTATACAATGGCGGAAACCGAAAAGTAAACGACCATTTGATATTGTATACTGTGGACTAAAAGTATATTATTAGTCCACGCAAATTAGACTTTTTAGGAGAAAAAATTCATATACAAATTATATTTGGGCCATGTATAGTTCATAGAAGTAGAATTAAGAATCCGAAGAGTTCCCACCTTATCCGTTGATGGAAACACCCTTTTGGGGCGAAAAACCACCCCTAGACGGGACTTAGTTACGGTTATTCTCATTTTTCTTCGGATCCGTAATTCCCACGAAAAACAGGTATAGGAACAAAAATATTCTTCATTAAATTCTACACAAAAAATGTTCTATGGTCGATTTGCGTACTCCCCACCGTTTTCTCGCTATCGACGTTCATAGTAGGGGGTAGTTTGGAGCGCTCGGCGAAAAATCGGTGGTACGCGATTTTTCACAGCGAATATCTCCGAAACGGCTACTTTGACGTCAAAAATGGTTATAACGAAACTTGTAGAGCGGATTCTCCTCTACAAGATTCATCTTGTACTTTTTTTTTAATTATTCTTGTTGAATTTTCTCGCTTTTTTCGAGGACACGCACTTTGTAATATGACCTCGTTTACACACCACCCATGAGGTAGAGGTCTCGGTGCGTTTTTTTTTGTAAGTGGTTTCCCCTCTAGCCTATTCCACTGTCGTCATTGTCGGTTTCAGTCGTCGATAGGGTTTTCTTCAATCAACTCATCTTCGGTAGATGAATTTAAGCAGCCTTGTCCGTGACGGTTGGAGCACATGGTTAAGCAGCGCAATCTTATTTTTACACACCCGCATCGTTTCCCGCAGCCCATCCTGCAGTTGCAAGATATAAGTTGTAGAATGGAAGACGGAGCTGGTGCCTCAGGTGTGAAAGAACGGTGGTCAGTTTTCTTCCAACCCCGTTGTGTCGGATCAAAGGTTTATTCCTCTCCATAACTGAATTTGATGAAAAACCCTATAAGCATGCTGATGAGAAGCGGCAGACGTTGGCGGTAGTCTCGATAATAGTACAGCGGTACTTCATTTCCCAACCAATTTATTGAATGTGAGAAATCTATGTCTATTTAAAGATTTCTCTTTCTTTGGAGCTTTATATAACGCCATCGTGAAACGCTCTCCAGCAGTTGCGACTTCTTCTTTCGTTGATTGAGGGTTGTTAAATATAGGCACAATGTCATCCAAATCTCTTATAATTAAGTATAGTTACAGTTTGTGCTTTGCCTTTACCGAACAAAGCAGAAGTAGTGTCGCAACCACTAAATGCATGTGCAAACAGCACAGTTTCGTTACAGTTTCTCAAGACATCCGAACTAACACGAAATACGCACCGAGTCTAACAACGGTATTTCACAACTAAATATTCGAGCGTCGAGAATGGACAATTCATACCTGCCCCCCTTCCTCACATTTCCCAAACCGTAATCTGTCGAGCAGCTTCGACAGAATCCGAAGGTCAAACATAACAGTGCCGTGAGGTTTTCAAAGAATTTGGGCGAAAAGAAATAATAAATATTAAAATGATGATAAAAGCGAGAAAATTCAACAAAAATAATTTCAAAAAAGGAAAAGTACAAGATGAATCTTGTAGAGGAGAATGCGCTCTACAAGTTTCATTAGAACCATTTTTGACGTCAAAGTAGCCGTTCGGAGACATTTGCTTTGAAAAATCGCGTTCCACCGATTTTTCGCCGAGCGCTCCAAACTACCGCCTACTATGAACGTCGATAACGAGAAAACGGCAGGGAGTATGCAAATCGACCATAGAACTTTTTTCGTGTAGAATTTAATGGCGAATATTTGCTCCTATACCTTTTTTTCGTGGGAATGATGGATTCGAAGAAAAATGAGAATAATCGCAACTAACTTCGAGTGTCTAGGGGTGGTTTTTCGCCCTAAAAGGGTGTTCTCATCAACGGGTAAGATGGGAACTTTTCGGATCGTTACTTCTGCCTCTATGAACTATGCATAGCCCAAATATAATTTGTATATGATTTTTTTCTTCTATTCGCTATTTTTTCGTCTAATTTGCGTGGACTATATTATAAGGAACTAAAGTGAGGTTTTGATGTATTATTTGTTTGTCCTCCATGTAGGGGCCTTGAAATATGTGAAGCTACTAAAAAATTTGAATTTTTTTTTAATCCAACCGCCTTCAAAAATTATCTCTAATAAGTCAGAAATAAAATTTCACTCAGTTTTATAAATGCCTGTCTATCTATGAGTAGAAAGTAGCAGTATTACCAAATATCAATTATTTGAAGTCGGTGCAAAACATATTTTTGAAATTAATAATTTTTTTTGCACCGACAAATTGATATTTGGTAATAAGATACAGTTCCTTGCTACTTTCTACAAATAGATTGAGATGTATTTGTAAAACTGAGTCAAATTTTATTTCTTACTTTTTAGAAATATTTTCTATCCTTTTTCCCTCCTAGTAATGTTGATGTTTTATATTGTCGCTTTAGTTTTATTGTTTTTGCCATTAGATAGATGATAATCCCTTTGAGTTCTTCTCAGGTCTCTTCTCTTGCCTTTGTACATAGTCCGCTAGTTATTTTCGTAGCGTTGATGTGTGCCTGGGTTGTTATGTTTTCGTCTTCTAGTTGGTGGCTTAGTGCTCCATAAGGACAATTGCCGTCACCATTATTTCTTTACTGTAGTTGGTGTGCCTTCGTTCCTATACTTTGTAACAGATCGTTTTTCCGTCTTCTGGGAAGATACCACATTCTTCAGAGAAATTTATGATGCGTGTATTTATGTTTATGTGCCGAAAAAAAAAAACAGTTTTTGCGTGATATACCAATAGAGCTTCACTGATTAGTTAGAGTTTAATTTAGATTCAATATTTACTTGAAGGTTGATACAAGAAAGTAATGTATTTATTTTAAGAACTTATTATCTAACTATAACTTATCGTACTGAGGAGCCTTTAGAGATTTAATGTGTGGTGAATATAAACAGAACATAGACTATATATAGCAACTAGTAAAGTAAAGTAAAAATAAAGAAAAATAAGTAACGTGTAAATTACCAAAATATGCGTTTGTTATTAATACAAATAAAATGGTTAATATTTATATCTCGTGCCTGTATATTCCTTTTTGGGAATTCGTTCTTGTCTTTGTTTTTATCAGCGGATAGACTATGCCACTGCACTACACTATAATTTGCTGCATTGCACATAAAATAAGTTTGATGTTTAAAGGATTTCGCACGTTTCTTATGTAAAATAATACCCGGCGGATTTGGTCAAAATTGAAATATGTCATTTATGAAATCATCCTGAATAAAAAAGTCTCCATGGGAGCAAGACGGAAAAAGTAATAGTTTTTAAGTTATGGAGCTTTGAAGTTGTCTATCCGTGGTATATCAAATTCGGAACGTGGTGAATATAAACAGAACAAAGGCTGAAGAACAGCTCGAATTTGACACAAATTTTCAAAATTAGAAATCCAACAAACTAATTAGCCTGCTCCCTAGATATGGGCCACAATACGAATCGGAAGTACGAACTGGAAGTTGCATGATTAAGTCCATTTTTTAGGGTGAAAACTTTTTCAGTCTCAGTATAGACCTGCGTATTAAGTACGTATAAAGGGTAAATAAATGGATTGCAGGCCTCCTCAATAGATATGAACCACAATAACACAGGGCTAAAATACGAACCGAAAGTTGCATGATTAAGTCCATGAATCATGTTATATTTTCGAAAAAATGCATACAAGTAAACGAATTTGTGTTTGAATATTCGAAAAGTATACATTTTTTCCTAAATATTTTATTTTTTCCAATGGCTTATATTGTTTAAAACAAAAAAGCATCAGAAAGCTACAATTTTCATCTTTTAAATGAACCAACACTCATATAGACTGAACAAATTCTGATTTAGTGACATGTAATTCAGTGTGTCTGTATCACAGTCATGCGTATTCAAGCACGCGCATGCATGTATCTCGCTCCGAGTTACAATGTTATAATTGACTATTTTTTCCGGGAAAACCGTGGCTTTAGTGATAAATTCTGGTAGGACATTTTTTGTTCATAAATACGTGATCTATCCATCTGTATTTTTTATTTTTTCCTAGCTTGATTTAATTTCAAAATTTTGAAAAAATGGACGATAAAAATTTTTTTTCCGTTTTGTTTTACGTTCTGCATCCGAGCGAAATGTAAAGTTTTCAGGATATTATTCTATACACTTTCACGAACTTATTAAAAAAAAATTATTCAGTTTGAAAATTTTTTTAGGTAAATACCTTCATCGACTGGGCTAATATAGACGAATCCGGATATAGTTGCGTGATACTCTAGAATAACCTTTTCCTATCACACCGTGTAATACTCATCTCTACTCCTTCATGGGTCAAAAGTGTCATCCTGGTTAATAGAAAAATACTAAAGGCACAATAATTGTCATTATAATCAAAACGTTTATTGAAATAACAATGGTTTTCTCGAATTTGATTGTATAATAAACGATTTAGGCGAATGGTGTAATTGTTTTCGTATCGCGCCATCCTTGTACTTAATTAGTTAATTGAACAGCCAACTGAATACCTAATTGGGAGTGCAAGCGTCGACCCGACTCACAACAATGACTTACTTGAACTATTCAATTCGAAAATTTGAATTATGTTGCACCACTTCAACACAAAGGGTCCGCCGAAATGAGGTGCACAATTTATGATTTTGTATTGTCAGGAACTATTTGAGATATTATATTGGCGTAACTGGCATTTTGGTAAATTAATATTGGCAAACGTACTCTTAGAAAGCGAATAATTGACAAATGGCACTGAAAATTAAGTTACATTTTTTTTAAGTTTAGAGTAGGTTAGGATTTTCAACAACGCAACTCTATTACAACTCTATTACAGGCACGACACTACGGTGGGGTTAGGGTCGGCCATGGCACACACAAAATTACGTATACAATACATGACACAATATGTGGCTGGTTTTAATATATCTAGTATTGTCATACTTTCTAATAGTGTTAAAGAATATTTTGAACTAATAAGATTTTTCGTTTTAATAAAAGTAAAGTAGAAGAAAAATTAAATTTTAAAAGTTTTGGCGAAGGTGACAGGAAATTCGACTAAAAATAGCGAGTGAAAAAAAATCAGTCAAATTAGCCAAAACTTTCACATAAACATTGTGGCTTTCTGATAAAAAATGTTTATTAAAATATTTTCGGAAATATCTCCTTTGACCGCCAGGGGCGGATGGGCCGGCTGAGAGGACAGGAGAATTCCCGAAGGGGCGGTTGATTTGAGGTCGGGGAAGTAACATTCCCGTACGGTTTTGTTGATCGTTGCTTGGCAACGGATCTTTTCCGGTCTGTTTTCTGATAGTTTCTTAGCAACGGACTAAAATACTGGAATTGTGCATTTTTCGATATAAAATCGCGCAGAAAATGTAGACATTGCCGATCGATTTCAGAAAAAGGATTATTTTGACTGTGATATTTTACTCATTTCATGCTGATGTCCTATCGGGCCGGTTTATAAAAAATTCAATATTGTCATTATTATACTCTTCCGAACTACCAAAACGAACAGTATATTGCGTTTGATCGGTACATTTCTAAAACCGTAAATATCGCTTGGAGAGAAAAAAAATTCATATCATTGTGTTAGTGATCGAAGCGACAACGAAATGAACAACTTTCAAAATGCCTGCCCGTATGTCCGTCCATCCGCCACGTTTCTTATCAGCATGATAACTGAGGAACGAAATGTTCGGTCGTATTGAAATTCGGGCAGCAGTGTTAGCTGGAGGGAGAACCCTATTGTTTTTGAACAAAATCGCTCGGTAAATAAAGAAGTTATTAATCGTTTAAATTTTCCTTAATTTTCTGAAATGTTTTCCTATCTCCTATCTCCTCATATCAATATTTATATATATTTTTTTAAATATACATTTTATAATAGTATAACATCCAATCGACGATGATTTGTGAAACCAATTTAAACGATTAGGTTTCGTCAACTCTGGCTGTTCAGACATTCAATTGTCACTACGCTACTGCACCGTGGATGTCTGGCTGGCTCCGAACAAGCTATTGGCATTGCTATGTATTTGATATCAAAGGGCCGCAGGTCCGAAACACAAATAGATGCGGTTTTTTTACTAACTAATGAAATTAAACTAACACTGTTTACAAAAAGACTGCAAAAGGTATCCAATAGAATGTGCGGCAATTATATTAAAAGTTCCACAAACCGACCGAAGAGTGTTTACTCTAGTTATACTGGTAGTACTGTTAGTTAAATAGGGAAAATTTGAGGGAAATAACTAATTTTGAAAATTGGCAGATATGTTCATACAAGTCTACTATTAAATACACTAAAAGTTCTCTCAATCTGGTGTGGTCGAGTCGCCATCTTGGAAAAATTATGGTCCGAGTTTTTGGCTTATATCACGATAACCATTAGCGATATCGGAAGTATGTCTATGTAAAAAATATAGCTTATAATATTGTCAAACTATGGATATTCATTCTTTCCGTATATATTATTATAATCTTCTGAAATACGAAAATTGCATTCGATCGACACATTTTTAAAACTGTAAATATCACTCGTAGAGAAAAAAAAATCGCGCCATTTTCAACGAGTTTCAAAATGTCCGTCGACTATCCGTTCGTCATGTTTTTATAAGCATGATAACTTAAGAGAGACAAGTCCGATTTAATTGAAATTTAGAGAGGTAAGTTAGTGTTAGTTAGCGTTAGTTAGCGTTTTTGAAGAAAATCGATCAGTAAATATAAAGGTTATGAAATATGTATATAAAAATAAAATCCACGTGAAGAGTGTTTTAACACCTTTGATAAGACACTATAAATACAAAAATACTGCATTGTAATGAAGCATATTTTAAACCCCAATAAACCATTTATATTTACCAAAAATAGATATGTTTCTGTTGAATTATTTAGTAAAAGTTACCAGGCTGTGAAAAATAATTATATCACCGCATAAACTAATAGGCCCCACCAGGCCCAACCGAAACTGAAAATGCATACTAAACCGTGATCTCCGCAGAAAGCATTCAGTTGCTACCAGTGAACAACAGCGAGCAGAAGTGCCTTCTCCAGGGAAACCGCCAGCAGACGTAAGTTCCCATATTTGAATTATATTTCCGCGACACTGTACTAAGTTGCGCCTACGGCAATCAATATCCACGCGCACCGTTCCCCCGTCATTACCGCGAATAGAGGGGATAGTGGACTAGATACCCGAGGCACTGAGAGCAGACAGTCAGTTCCTCACGAGCTCCAACAGCGACCAGACGTGCCCACTGCAGCCAGCTTCGGAAATAAGTAAGTAAAGTGAGTAAAGTAAGTAAGTGAAATTTTTCTAAGACCGGGAGACAGAAAATAATGGTAAAGTCCGCGATTTCTGACTTGTAAAATATTTTTCATTTAACCGTTTCACCTGAAAATAATACAAGTATTCATTTACCGCTACGCACCGTGTCTGCACATTTTCCCCCTCTACCGGCTTGTGGAAAGAGGAAAGTCTTTATTAAAACTCGTGATATCAAACAGTCGTGGTCGGCCGCTCCACGACTCTAGACGCGTCCAGCAGTAAGCAGGAGCCCCGCCAACTGTGCAAGTACCGATCCTTAAAGATTGCTCCTACCGCGACTACGTCATTACCGCACGCAGCAAATATAGAGTTCCCCACTCTAACCGTGAATCTTCTGTTGTAGTCACCGCTGAGAAGACCGGAACGAGTGCGACTCGAGACCGTTACCAGACCGGACGTGGGCCAGGACGAAAAGTGAGTAGGTTCATAAATAATAGGTACAAGTTTGACCCTTAAAATAATTAATTTTGCTGCTTTGTTTGATAACTGCTTGTTTCTTCCTGGTATTTAATGACAACCCGTAACCTGATTAACTCGGCAATTCACTCCTTTAACCTGTCATTGTCTGTCAAACTGTACGTCACCGCCATTTTTACCGTCATATCGCTGCTTCACTCCTGCTTACCTTAGTAACGTCACCGTATCGCATGGTAGCACTTACCGTAATCATCAGCACGTCACAGCCTGGGTTTGCTCTTTTGTGCGTTATGAATGTACTGTATATATTAAACTAGTTAAGCTGTAAATAGTTTCGTTATCACTGTAACTTATAGGAAATAAATAGATATTTTGTTTTACCGAATTCTGTGTTTTACTGCTGTTTGTGTAACAGTCCAATTTTCCCAAATTGACCCACTGGAAGTTACTGTTTTCTCCACTGTAGCTATCCCAGCCCTACTGTAACAGGCTGTGTTAAGAGGCTAGTGTGGGACCTTTGCCCCACGTAAAAAATTGTAAAGGTGGCGCCCGAGTAACCGAACCGTTGCTAAGGTGCCAAAAGTGACCACTTTCCGGCCTCACCGGAAAGTATACGTCACAAACTTGGCGGCCCGAGCAGGGACTGTATTAAATTAAATTAGATTGTGGGAAAATTTAATTGGACTTTCGCATTCGGCAGTCACCGGACGCGACCGAAAAAGTACCGACCGGCCTAGAGAGACATCTGAGGTGTCATTTTCGACTAAACCGACCACGAGGAAGCGATTGCGACCATTACCGAACCGCTCCGACCACTCCCGAAGACGTTCTCGACCATTTTAAGAAGACTATTAGATTTTGGGAATTGAACACAGGTTCCGGCGGTGTTAGCATACGAAGAGGCTGCACTTTTAACCGAAAACCCGAACTCCGGCCGAACGTTTCCGAAGTGTACCGAAGGGATCCGAAAAGGAACGAAGTCGTGTGGGGTATCAAATTTAGGGTAATCGGACCCAAGGAATCGATTGCCACCAGTGTCCGGCCGATCAGACCAACCGTTCCGGAAAAAAGTGCGCTACGGCCAAAGTAAGGGTCGAAATTGAGTAACTCTGATACTAGGTTGTAGTCCGGACCCAGATACACCTTCTGCACCGAATTTTACCGACCAACCGGATTTTACCCGGAATACTTGGAGTCCCCGGAGTCCGGAGTTACTAGGCAAGTGACCCCTCGTGAAATAGTAACTTTGGGACGCTGAATCGATTGCCACTGGTTTCAGACCGCTCCGACCAACTGTTTCGGAAAACCGTGTACCACAGCAACCTGGGAGGTCGAAACTGAGTAAGACCGACAAAATTGGGTAACTGGCATCTCAAGACACCATCTAATTTGATTTCGCCGATTCTACCGATTTTCTGGATTATCCCCGGAGTCCTACCAGTTCCGGTGATAAATTCTATCCGTTTGGTGCCTACCACTACCAGTGGCCTTCCAGTGCGTAAACCATTTGCGCATAACTGCAACCGCTTATATCCGCTGCCAAGAAGTCAGAACGGGGAGTTCTGCTTGAGAACTCGAACGGTAAGGACGTCTCCGAGGAAGCACTACCAGATACCGCCTGTTACCTGCTTTCTCCACCGTTACCGCTACTGTTACCGTTACCGTACAACAGAGTTCTACTTGAGAACTCGAACGAGAAGGACCTCTCTGAAGCAGCACTATCAGGCATCATCTATTACCGACTGTCCCAACATAGACCGTCCACCGTCCACCGTCACCGTCACTGTCACCGTTCACCGTTCATCGTTGGCCGTTACCGTCCAGAGTCGGAGTGTTTTGAAGTCATCTCAGAGAAGCAAACATGTCCGATACCGAGGAAGAACCAAAACATGAGTCAGAAAAGCCGGAGGATATCCGCCCACCGGAAACAGCTGATGTCCGTCTGAGCTGGATTTATAAGCTCAGGAAGGAACAACTGGATACCGAACTAAACAAATTCCGCCTGGACCTGTCTGGCACCGTAGAAGAAAAGAAACGGCGTCTGATTAAATTCATCAAGGATGGGAGTACGTCACCACTCCCAACTACTTCACGACTCACCTTCCCGCCATTCCTGCCACCGCCATTAGTGATCCCACCGCAAGCCCAGATCGTGGCATCTGTCCCACCTCCGTCCACGGTTACTAGTAATGCGATACTGGATCCCCTCAAGATTCGTAAATGGGGTATCCACTTTAATGGGAAAGGAGACCCTGCCGCCTTCCTAGAGAGGCTAGAAGAAGTATGCTCCTATACTGGAATGCGACCGGAACAGCTGTTACCCGTACTACCAGAGCTGTTACAAGGAACGGCAGTCTTATGGTACCGCAATAACCGGGCTCGTTGGACGACTTGGAGCGAGTTTACGAAAGATTTCCGCATCTTCTACTTCCCGGTGAACTACCAGGAAGAGATAGAGGCGCAGATTAGTCGCCGCTTACAGAAACCGGAAGAAGCTGCCAGCACCTATCTGATTGATATGCAGACTCTGATCCGGAGACATGGAGACTTCTCCGTACAGGAGGAACTTCGATGGGTATACAGAAACCTGCTCCCCGATTATAGACAGTACATCCCAAGGACCACGGTAACCGACATATCCACCCTGACCGCCAGAGTGATGGAATACGAAACTCTACGCCGGGAAATGCAGCAGGTGTATCGTGCCACCTCCGCTACATCACACCCAGGTATGCACATGACTGCCCACCTCACCCACCGGCCAGCATCAACCTACCGCTCGGATCCACCGCCACCAGTACCGTCAGGAGGAGCGCGAATGTCCACCCCAGCATCCCAACCGCCTCCAGGAAACCGCAGAGCCATTGAACCGGCACCAACACCGTCAACAAGTGGCATGACACGCGCCGGAAACAGACCGCTGGAAAGTAGATCACCGGAAAACAGACCACCGAGCCAAAGACCGTCAGAAATGAGACCGCCCGTCAACAATGAGCCCACACAGGACCTCAACAGTATCTGCTGGAGATGTGGCAGATCTGGACATTTCCGCAATCAATGTCGGTTTCCGCCACAACTATTCTGCTCACGCTGTGGCCGACCAGGTATCATGACACGGGATTGTCAGTGCCGAAGGACGGAAAACTAGACCGGAACCGCACCGTAACGAGGCCAGTACGGTTCCCTCCTACCTCCGCCTCGCAAGATACCGACTACAAGGATAACAGACCGCACATATCAGTAACCATGTATGGTAGAACGTTCTCCGCCCTAATAGACACCGGTGCCGTCCGTTCCTACGTGGGAAACCAAGTAATGGAACTCTGCAAGCAACAAGGAATACCTTCGGTAGCAATATCTACCCCTTCCGCCCAGCTAGCCGATGGAAACCTTGTAAACGTCACCAGTGCCTATGATCTCGACTTCATGGTAGAGGAAAGTTCGTTTTCCGAAAGACTACTCTACCTCCCGAATCTGACATCCGACATTGTACTAGGCATGGACATCCTGAGTACAAGGGAATTTACACTGGATCTAACTACCGCCACCGTCTACCTGGATCACCGCCCTGTCTCACTGCCGCTGCCAACTGCTCCGCTGACTGGAATCGCCCTGACTCTGTCCCAGGATGAAGAAACCCGCCTTCAGGAATTTTTGGATATGGAACTGCCAAGTTTTCAAGACATAACCGGAACCACTAAACTAGCCCAACACCACATCCGCCTGTCGCAACCGGAACCAATCAAACAGAGATACCGCCCACAAAACCCGAGGATGCAGGAAATTATTAACACCGAAGTCGACGAAATGTTAGCTAATGGAATTATCGAACCGTCCAACAGTCCATGGAGTTCACCTGTGGTCATAGTCCGCAAAAAGGATGGAAAGCCCCGTTTCTGCATAGATTTTCGGAAAGTAAACGAGGTCACGGAAAAAGATGCCTATCCACTACCGTACATCAATGCAATACTGGACAAACTCCGAAAAGCTCGTTACATTTCTAGTATAGATCTAAAACAAGGATACTGGCAAATACCACTCTCTGCCGAAAGCAAGCCTATCACAGCTTTCACCGTACCAGGACGAGGACTGTTCCATTTCCGAGTTATGCCGTTTGGACTTCATTCCGCACCTGCTACTTTTCAACGGCTCTTGGACCGAATCATTGGACCTGATATGGAACCATATGCTTTCGCATATTTGGATGACATTATAGTCCTGGGTGAAACTTTTGAAGATCACCTGAAGAACCTACATGAAGTATTCCGCCGACTGAGAATGGCCAATCTACAGCTGAACCCCGAGAAATGTCAGTTCTGTAGAAAGTCGCTACGATACCTAGGACATGTGGTTACCGCAGAAGGCATCAACACCGATCCAGAGAAAGTGGAGGCCATCGAGAAATTTCCCACGCCTCGAAATGTACGAGACGTCCGTCGGTTTCTTGGTGTTGCCTCCTGGTACAGACGATTCGTACCAGCATTTTCCCAAATTGTGACTCCGTTAACCCGACTCTTGAAAAAGAACCACCGTTTCAAATGGGACACCGAACAGGAAGAAGCTTTTGGTCAACTCAAGAAGTGTTTGACTAAGGCTCCAGTTTTGACCTGTCCCGACTTCAAGAAGCCGTTCACCCTACAAACCGACGCCTCAGACCAAGGTTTAGGGATAGCCTTGACACAGGAAATTGAGGGACATGACCGAGTGATTGCCTACGCCAGCCGAACCTTAACTCCCGCCGAGAAGAACTACTCCGTAACGGAAAGGGAATGTTTGGCCATCGTGTGGGGAATAGAGAAGATGAGACCGTACCTCGAAGGGTACCACTTCACCGTCTTGACCGATCACCAGTCCCTCCGCTGGTTACACTCTATCAAAAGTCCGACTGGCCGCCTAGCTCGCTGGAGCATATTTTTGCAACAGTATGACTTTGAGATTAAGTACCGGAAAGGAAGCTTAAACCGTGTAGCTGATGCACTGTCACGCCAACCATTGGAAGGACCTTCTCCCGCCACCGGTACCGAAGAATTATGTGCTGTGAATGAGGCACCAAACTGTTCTTGGTACAGACGGAAGAAGTCGGAAGTTGAAAAGAACCCAGAAGTTAATCCGGATTACTGTGTACGTAATGACCGGCTGTACCGCCACTTCTGGGATTCCAGTGACTTAACCGAACCCGACCAATACGACCCGTGGAAGTTATGCGTACCAACGCCACTCCGGACCACAGTTTTGCAAGAAAACCACGATGCTCCGTCCGCTGGACACATGGGAATTGCCAAGACTACAGCCCGGATCACACAAAAGTACTACTGGCCAGGGATGTTCCGCGACATCGCCAGATATGTACGTAGCTGTATGCAGTGCCAACGTTACAAGATCTCCCAGCAGCAAACACCAGGAGCCATGCAACCGTCCGTCAGCCGCCAACCCTGGGAAACTGTTAGCACCGACCTAGTAGGACCGCTACCTAGATCTAGTAAAGGGAACAGCTACCTAGTAGTGTTTCAAGACCGTTTTACGAAATGGATCCAGTGCCGTCCACTACGAAGTGCCACCGCCCGCAATGTCAGCCAAGCTCTCTATGATGAAGTCATCACCCGTTTCGGATGTCCGCGTACCGTAATCACGGATAATGGTACCCAGTACGACAGCCGTATGTTCCAGTCATTATTGGACGAATTTGGTATCCAGCACCGTTTCACACCACCGTACACACCACAGGCAAATCCAGTTGAACGAGCCAATCGCACTATCAAGACTATGATAGCACAATACTGCGAACACGATCATCGGAAATGGGACCAACATTTGAATAGCTTTCAGCTAGCTATCAACAGTGCCAAACATGAATCAACCGGATTTTCACCCGCATTTCTGAACTTTGGAAGAGAACTTTCGCTACCAGCCACCGTATACCAAGCCGAAACCAACGAAGCTACCGAACCCAACGAAGATGAGGATAATCAGATCCCAACCGTTCATACCGACCGCCTAAAGAAGCTACAAGAAGTGTTCGAACTGGTTAGGATAAAGCTTGCCCAAGCATATACCTCCCAGAGCAAATACTATAACCTACGACGCCGAGATATCCAGTATCACGTAGGCAACCGGGTTATGAAACGAGAACATCCTCTCTCCTCGGCTATTAAAGGCTTTGCGTCTAAGTTAGCTCCGAAATATTCTGGACCGTACACCGTGACCCAAGTCGTATCCCCCGTGGTTTACAATTTGAAGTCGGATACTGGAAAGAAACTAACCCGTATCCATATTAAGGACTTGAAACCACATGTAGCTGTCAACGAACCACCAAGGACAGAACAGACCGCCAAGAAGAAACCTTCCAGGAGACCACTAACCTCGTTTCCTATCGAAGAAAATCAGCCGCCCGTCCCGCCCGAGTACGTTACCCGTCGATCTGCCAGATTGAGACAACGCCAAGAAGTTCAGCGTTACCTACTCCCATAGGGACCTGATCGCCACAAGAATCGAAGAAGAAATCCCGCATCAAAGAACAGAAGTAACCGTTTAATTTTTTATTATTATAGGTATTTCTTTTAGGAGGATCCTCCCTACCAGGATCTAGGAGTATGGTATCCAGACGTAGCAAGAGGACCTCAGAAATGTTTTAGTTACTATTTTTTTTTTTATTATTAGCATTGTTATTTTTGAAAAATTTAGTTTTGATTTTCAGTTGTAAAAGGTGTATGTGCCCCCAAATAAAGTTTATGCAACCGGTGTGGGGTACGCGCCTTAAAATCAGTTAGGGAACTTGAGTAAATTTTCTTTTAATCTTTTTCCAGTACCAAAGCAAGAAAGAAAAAAATAATTACATTATTTTTTTTTATGAAGTAAGAGGGGGGTGTAATGAAGCATATTTTAAACCCCAATAAACCATTTATATTTACCAAAAATAGATATGTTTCTGTTGAATTATTTAGTAAAAGTTACCAGGCTGTGAAAAATAATTATATCACCGCATAAACTAATAGGCCCCACCAGGCCCAACCGAAACTGAAAATGCATACTAAACCGTGATCTCCGCAGAAAGCATTCAGTTGCTACCAGTGAACAACAGCGAGCAGAAGTGCCTTCTCCAGGGAAACCGCCAGCAGACGTAAGTTCCCATATTTGAATTATATTTCCGCGACACTGTACTAAGTTGCGCCTACGGCAATCAATATCCACGCGCACCGTTCCCCCGTCATTACCGCGAATAGAGGGGATAGTGGACTAGATACCCGAGGCACTGAGAGCAGACAGTCAGTTCCTCACGAGCTCCAACAGCGACCAGACGTGCCCACTGCAGCCAGCTTCGGAAATAAGTAAGTAAAGTGAGTAAAGTAAGTAAGTGAAATTTTTCTAAGACCGGGAGACAGAAAATAATGGTAAAGTCCGCGATTTCTGACTTGTAAAATATTTTTCATTTAACCGTTTCACCTGAAAATAATACAAGTATTCATTTACCGCTACGCACCGTGTCTGCACATTTTCCCCCTCTACCGGCTTGTGGAAAGAGGAAAGTCTTTATTAAAACTCGTGATATCAAACAGTCGTGGTCGGCCGCTCCACGACTCTAGACGCGTCCAGCAGTAAGCAGGAGCCCCGCCAACTGTGCAAGTACCGATCCTTAAAGATTGCTCCTACCGCGACTACGTCATTACCGCACGCAGCAAATATAGAGTTCCCCACTCTAACCGTGAATCTTCTGTTGTAGTCACCGCTGAGAAGACCGGAACGAGTGCGACTCGAGACCGTTACCAGACCGGACGTGGGCCAGGACGAAAAGTGAGTAGGTTCATAAATAATAGGTACAAGTTTGACCCTTAAAATAATTAATTTTGCTGCTTTGTTTGATAACTGCTTGTTTCTTCCTGGTATTTAATGACAACCCGTAACCTGATTAACTCGGCAATTCACTCCTTTAACCTGTCATTGTCTGTCAAACTGTACGTCACCGCCATTTTTACCGTCATATCGCTGCTTCACTCCTGCTTACCTTAGTAACGTCACCGTATCGCATGGTAGCACTTACCGTAATCATCAGCACGTCACAGCCTGGGTTTGCTCTTTTGTGCGTTATGAATGTACTGTATATATTAAACTAGTTAAGCTGTAAATAGTTTCGTTATCACTGTAACTTATAGGAAATAAATAGATATTTTGTTTTACCGAATTCTGTGTTTTACTGCTGTTTGTGTAACAGTCCAATTTTCCCAAATTGACCCACTGGAAGTTACTGTTTTCTCCACTGTAGCTATCCCAGCCCTACTGTAACAGGCTGTGTTAAGAGGCTAGTGTGGGACCTTTGCCCCACGTAAAAAATTGTAAAGGTGGCGCCCGAGTAACCGAACCGTTGCTAAGGTGCCAAAAGTGACCACTTTCCGGCCTCACCGGAAAGTATACGTCACAGCATAGTATACTATCCAACGTTTCAACAATCAAGATGGTATCATCGGGAGACCATAAAATTGCAAGTATAATAATTAAACCTACAATCTTATCCTCCTTATATTTTTATGGTCAAAAATTAAATTGTAGAAAATCAATCCGTGATCGTTTTTAGCTGTAACTGAACTCCAAATATTGCTGCTTCTTCACGAATCGCCCTGTATAATGCACAAAAAGTATATGGCATTGATGGCAATATTCACGCTGTAAGAATTTGCCAACCTCAAAAATAACCGCACGCACGTGGTATCTGCGAGAATTCTTTAATATTTTCTGCATGTTTCTTAACACACAGTCTTAAGTAACATGAATGATTACAATAAATAATAGTAGTAAATGTAAATGTGTGGTATGCTACTTTAATAATAAACTATATCCTTGACAACCATGTTCACTAGACGGTATAATATGAGCCCTCGAGTCATAATGTTAGTGTTAAATTGTGTACTAATTCGTATACGTTACGTTGTTATTAATCTGAGCTGATAATTAATAGTTTTTGTTTCGCAAGTTCACAACTGATTGCTCGGTGGATTGACAGCGACTGAGACTAGTATGGAAAGCAGCTGCAAGAACTAACTTTGTTGATCGCAGCTGAGAATAAACTCGATACAGTGTGAAACGTGGCAGTGATAGATTTAAAAGTCCAGACGACAGAGAAAATTTTATAGTGAAATCTCTAAAAACTTACAAAATGAATATATTTTTTTAATGAGTTCGTTAAAGTGTATAGAATAATATCCTGAAAAGTTTACATTGCGTTCGGAAGCACAACAGAAAAAAAGTGAAAAAAATAATTTCTTTCATTTAATTTTAAAAATTTTGAAATTAAGTCAAGGTGGAAAAAAATAAAAAATACAGGTGGATAGACCACGTGTTTCTGAACAAAAAAATATCCTAATAAAATTTATCGCTAAAGACACGGTGTTCGTGGAAAAAAATAGTAAAGTAACTTTGACACTCTGTGTGGCCAAGCTCACGGTTAAATGCATACTATGGAACCTCTAAAATTCTTAGCTGTTCTAACGAGTAAAATAAAGCTTCTTCTTTCTTTCTCTGATTATACATTTTTGACATTTTTTCTTAGTAGAGGATAAATAATGAGTATGGAGGGAAAATATATAATTATAAATGCATATAGACACCACACAGCCGCAGGGTCGAAGCAGATCTGCATTTACTGTATTGTATTGTATTTATTACAGGTACACCTATCCACATTTCAACTATATCCAATGGATTCCTTATACATTTGTTAATGTATTGGAAAAGTTCCAGAATTTATATTAAAGTTATTAGGATAAGATCGTGAAAATCGCTATTTCTGATCATGATGAGATTGATCATATTTTCGGGGATAATATAACTAGTGTTATGATTATCATCGGTGATAGCCCGAGGTAAAACCGATGAAAATTGACCGAGTGCGAAGCACGAGTTCAATTTTCTATAGGTTTTAACGAGTGGTATCACCGATTATTAATCATAACACGTGTTATATTTGGTGAGAGAATATAATGAACGTTTTGCGTTATTTTTATTCTCCTTGAAGCGCAAAATTCCATGAACTGGTTCCACTGAGATTCTTTATTAATTTTGGTATTTTTTGGTGTTTTTTTTTCAATTAACTTTCGAACCTCTTCCTCGCTAGCATCTCCCCATTGACGGTGATCTAATGGTTGAAACATTTTTCTGCTTAAGAGCACTATTTTCTGATTTCGACGCGCCTATTGAAATTTTCTGTCACTTTGACAGTAAACTATTTTATTCATTAAAAACAAGTGACAGTCAATATGCGGTGATAAAATTATCACCGATTTGATAGCCTATTATGCTCTTTTGTTTTTGTATTTTAACCAATGAAATTAATCAAAAATGTACCATGTGACACGTGAATTATATTCTCGAAAAAATGCATACATGTAAATGAACTTGTGTTTGAATATTCGAGAAGTATACATTTTTTCCGAAATAGTGATATTTTATTTTTCCCAATTGATCAAGTTCTTGGCAAGTTACAGCCTCCAATATTTATATTTATTAAAAGAAAAAAACATAAAGCAAGGAAATTAAAATGATTTGAGATGTACTTTTTTTTGAATCCACATTACTACAAATTAATAAACCATAATAGTCATTAAGTGTACATACTTTTTAAGAATTCTCAATGAAGAAAGAATTTTTTTGAAGGGATTTAACTTTTTTTGTATATTTTTTATTGCAATGATTGAGTTCGGGGGGTGATAAAATATTATAGTATATAGTATATTTTTCCCATCCATCCTTTGCTCGTATTGTTTAAAACAAAAAAGCATTGGAAATTGTAGCTTTTGTACAATTTCCATCTTTTGAATGAACACTCATATGGATTGAACAAATTCTGATTTAGTGTCATGTAATTTAGTGTGTCGCGTCGCTGTCACAATCCTGCATATTCAAGTGCGCGCGCGCATGGATCTCGCTCCGAGTAATAACGCTACTCGACTATCTTTTTTGCTTTAGCGATAAATTTTGTTAGATTTTTTTTTTGTTCATAAACACGTGATTTATTCATCTTCATTTTTTATTTTTCCTATCTTGACTTAATTGCAAAATTTTGTAAAAAATGGATGAAAAAAATTAGTTTTCATTTTTGTGTGTTCTGCATCCGAGCCAAATGTAAATTTTTCAGGATATTACTCTATACACTTTCACGAACTCATTAAAGTTATAACAAATTTTCTTTTTAATTTTTATTTTTACGCAAAAGGGGTGTATTTTTTCAACATTCGAACCAAAATTGAGAAAATCCTCTTCTGCCCTACCTTCAAAAAACCTTTTCCTCGAATAGTAAAGGCAAAAGTAAAAAATAAGACTATTTGCTTTTTCAATAAACGTAGCAAAATTAGTGAGGGTCCTTATAAAAAGGGAAACTAATGAATGCTTCCTGATCTATGAAGTGAGTGTAGTTCTTGTTAATCACAGAGTAAACAGTTATGGTTTTTACATTGCTTCTTCACTAAAAAAATGTCAGCTGGTGTGGCGCTGATGGCAGACGGTAGATGACCTTGGAAAATTTTCGAATATTATTACCCCAGTCAAATAGGATTAAATTTCGACGTTTGGCGGAAATAACTAATAACTTTTTGAAACTTGGCAAAGATAAAAGATCTGAACTCAAAATGTTGCGCTCGAGCCGCCATCTTGAAAAAATAGTGGTGCGATTAAGTTTTCTGCTCATATCTCATCAACCATTAGCGATATCGGAATTATGTTTATATTTATATATTTTTTATATTTGTGCAAACATTAGTCGAGATTGGCTTAAGCGATTTCTATGAAATCTTTCTCAAATTGTAAGGTATAGCTTGGCGGTGGTCAAATATTAATTTCATTAAGCCACGTCTAGAATAAGATTATGGCGGGGTTTTTCCCACAATTTTTTATTTTAATTATCGAATATTGCATGATTTTGGTCTTAAATTCAACCACTTTGGATCGGAAATCTTGTATTTTTATTTTCTAACGTCACTTTAGTTGTTGAAAGTGTTAAAATCACCAATGATAGAATATTTGAACTTTGATGTAAAATATTTACTGATATAATTATAGTATTTTTTGCTAATTTTGGACTCAAATTCAGTCATCTCGGAACCGCCATTTTATTTATTAATTCTTTAAACACGAGATTCGTAATCAGCGACCTTGGCAATCTTTAGGCCAAAATAACCTATATTTTTCGAGTTTTAACATGTTCCAAATAATTTTTTCTATTCAAGCCTCTACAACGGAAAACATTTTGATACTGTATTTGTACTCCGCTATGTGAAATAAGTGTTCATAGAACTTTAATAACATAATACTTGAAACCGTCTACCCCAAAAACCAATGAAACGGTATGCCACATGGATCGTGGGGGTGATGGTGGGGGGGGTAGTAGCAGGGGTGGTAGTAGAAGTGGCTGATGCTAAAATAATGTTAAGGACTTTGATTCTTGTACATACACCAAATCTCAATACTATTTTTTTTACTTCTTTTAATAATGGTGGTCTTTTAATAATGGTGGAGGTGGTGGTGGTGGCTAATACCAAAAAAATTTACACTTACTCGCTTGCTTCAAATTCATCAAATCACATATCTAATTATACATAAGACTATCAGATCTAAATACCAAACATAGCGTGGATGGACACATCCCGTAGATGATGCTTGATCACAACTACTTGGTGTACTTGTACTTGTTAATCTAGTTCCAGGGTACGCACAAAAAAGATACAGACAGAATGATAGACACACAGAAATTCTTTTTGCTCAAACTTAAAATTTCGACGTTTCATAACATTTTAAGCCAATTTGAATAAAAAAATATTTAATTTTTTTTTACGATTAATATACATCCAATCCAATATAGTCCTGTCAATGAATGCTCAAAAGGGAGGTCTACAGGGAAATGCTGAGCTCCCAATGTGTGACTCAGACTAGTTTAGACTAGTTAGGAGGTAAACATATCAAAGTCCCCGAACATAGGAGTTGAATGGATTGCAGGGGGGCATGAAGAAGGTCCCGGTTTTTGTTTTCTTGGACTATATCTCGAACACAGTTAGCCCTTGCCAAAAAGTGGCAAAATTGAAGCTGAGAAAATTTCCTACAGGAATGTATCTATTAGTTTTTCGTATCTGTTATAGTTTTTTAGATATACGCACGTGAAATTCGCATATTATCGAAAATGTATTTTTTGTCGCACGATATAGGAAGGGCCTCCACCTCTTCGGCATCGTCATCCTCGTTTTCTAAGACAGAGATGCCACTGAGATAATCTCCTTGGCGGTTTTCACAAATGGAGGAGCGTACTTTATCGATGCTGCAGTCTTTGGTGCACCGACAGAAAATCATTTTAAAATTTCATCTGGTGCAGCCGCGTCTTTGGTTCGTACAGGGCGGAAATGGTTGCCCGGCTTACATTCCCGACCACACGATTCAGGAAACAGCTTGTTTCCTAACCACTGTTACACCTGGTGATAGGTTCTGAAGGAATGCTACCCCCTCAATCGGTGGGAGAGAGGAGATGTCATGTCAACCTAAGCTTGTGATGAAGAGAGGTCAGAGAAAACTTCAGCGGCTTTGTGCATATCAGGATGTTTTTGATATAGTTTGATAACACCAACTTTACTCTTCCGAAATACTGCTGACGTAATATCACAGCCAGTGAAGGCATGCAGGAACAGAATGTCCTTTAGTCTCAGTTGTTGCATCTCTTGTGTTGAATATACGTTGTTCTTGACTTTTCCACGGCCAGGTTTTACAAACAAAATGTGTCGGCCAGCTGAAGTCTTTACCATAATGAGAACTGGCAGATCAACGTCTTCTTCGATGACAGCAATGATGATTGTTTTGATTTATCAATGGCTGTCGTAACGATCAACAAGTCAGCATCGTCCGGTGCTTGTTGAGTCTCAATCTCATTCTCGTCAAGTTGTGATCTGAGTAGGGTAATTAGTCTACTTTTATTGTATCCGTTGGAGAGGAATCTATTGTGGTATTGCTTGGCAGTAATTGAAGTATACAAATTGAGGTTAATATCGGCTGACATCCTCATTCGTTCCTATTCAGCTGTCTTTGTGCTGTTGGCTGAGTTGGTGTAGCCATCAAATTCAACTGTGCCGCCCCTCCCAGGCTAATGGCTCTTCATGAATTTGACACAAATTGTGGAAACTGTGCATCCTCTTGGCCAAATCACTTTGGTCATGAGAAATTATCCATCAACAACAATGTCAAAGTTTGGTGGGTTAAAAATCTTTATGGTCGAATCAAGAAGGGTGACTTATTTGTTTTTCTCATTCTACCTTCATTGAAGAAGGCTAACAGGTCTATTGCAACCGTGTAGCTGTGAATCTTGATTGGTGAACTCACAGATGGAAGAGGGAGAGCCCGATCTTTACGTTATTACTTGATTCCTGAAAATGAGTTACCTTCAATTTTAACCATCGGTTGCTTGCCAAACTATAACAGATACGAAAAAGATAATAGGAACATTCTTATAGGGAATTTTGTCAGCTTCAATTTTGTAAACTTCCACTTTACGTGATAACTTGATTCGTGAAAATGAGTTACCTTCAATTTTAACTATCGCTTGCTTGCCAAACTATAACAGATACGAAAACAATAATAGGGACATTCTTGTAGGAAATTTTGTTATATTCAATTTTCTACAC
Organism: Rutpela maculata; assembly: GCA_936432065.2. Lineage (NCBI taxonomy): Eukaryota > Metazoa > Arthropoda > Insecta > Coleoptera > Cerambycidae > Rutpela > Rutpela maculata. Next base: position 97,406,658 of record OW386293.2, read on the forward strand.
TTCCACTTTTTGGCTAGGGCTAACCGTTTTCGAGATATAAGCGAAAAACAAAAAACCGGGAGATTCTTCATGCTCCCCTGCACCTCTCGCCTCCTACGTTCGGGAATTTTGGTATGTTTACCTCTTAAATAGTTCAAACGCAGCCCTGAAGTCAAAAATTGTGATCTCGGCATTTCCCTCTAGACCCCCTTCATAGACGGGACTAACGTGGATGTGGAAATAAAAGTATTTAGACAAATCCAATCAGATCCGATCGATTTTCTAATAACTTACTTCTTTCGTCTAAGGGCACTCCACAAACAGTACAAATCTACACAAAACATAAAACAACCTATTTAAGTGCGCCCTTGATTTGTAATAAACCTATCGTTCGCAAAATGCCGCGTAATAGTTTAAAGTCTGTAAAAACTTTACAATATAGAATGTATATTTGTCATTTAATTTCAACCATACACCGGTTTCCTAATACCTGACTTTTACGAAATAAATCTGTATATATCCTATATTGATCAACACCAGTAAAACTAGATATGAGCGACATATAACAACCGTTCCTTGTTCCTACATTCGTTCATATGTTTTGTAACTTACCTAAAAGAACATTCTCAGACCACTTGATACATGATAGGCTCTTTAAGAAACATTTGAATGCGTATATCCGGTAAAAGTAGAACAGCGCTGTGCAGCGTAAAGAAGGTAAATATTACAGGGTCAGATAGCTTACTCGTGCTTGATTTGGGGTACCCTTGTGCGGTCACCGTTAGAATTGAGAAGGAAATTATGGGAAAAAAAACATGTTCACATTTATTATTGAAAATGGCTGAAGGCAAATTAAACATCATAAAAACGAAATCATTTCGTCACACAAAAATCTTATTTTTAAAATACTTGTACTCGTGTACAAACTTTGAAAAACTAATTTAAAAATACAAAACAAATGTTCAAATCAAAATAGTAATTTACGCAACAAGTGTAGTGTTTAGATACAAGATACGAATATATCCAAGCTGACTAAAATAAGTTAAATAATGACTGTAGTTGAGATTACTAAGGTGAAATGGGAAGGTGAAATGGTTTGACCGTTATAAAATAGACGAATACCTGACTGATCCAAGGCCTGACACTTTAGATGATATTCTAGAATGGTGAAAATAACACGAAAATGTTTCTCTCCACAACTTAGCCATAACAACGAAACATTTTTTTATCAATGCCAGAAACCTGAACCCCCACTGAAAGTAAGTTTTCCAGGTCTGCAGCAAAAAGTCTATATCAGATTAAAAACAACAGATTTATGAGCTTCATGCACCATAACTTTTGGATGGCGAACAATGCCAGTAAAAATTGCTTTTAAATATAAGCTGCTGAAGACATAAAACGCCTTTTCAAGGCTCATTTTTAGTGTCAATCCGATTAAAACAGTTATTGTTCCATTCATCAAACGGAGAAAACTAAATTTGAGAGCTCCTATATTAAATGGAAGAGTACTGAATTTTTCCAATGAAGTCAAGTATCTAGGCGTAATCCTGGACCAAAAATTTACCTAGAACTCGCAATTAGAATGGACACTTACCAAAGCAACGGCGGCTATATGGACGTGCCGTAAGCTGTTTGGTAAGACTTGGTCTGAAGCCAAAAATGATACATTGGTCCTACCTTTCGGTTGTAAGACCCATGTTGACCTACGCATCATGTGTATGGTGATCAAAAACAGAGAAAATAGCACAAGAAAAGTTGCAGAAACTGCAAATGCCTTGCCTGTTTACGAACTACAGGGGCAATGTGCTCCTGTCGCACAGCAGCTATGGCAACTTTCTCTGCATTTGCATGTAAGGAAAGATGCAGCACTTAGTGCCCTAAGGCTGCATCAGGCACTTAAATTCAGATAAAGCGACCTGGTCGGTCACTTAAGGACTCTAGAGCTAATCTAATCTGAATCCATGAACAAACCCACTGACTCAATGCCAATCAAGCATGACTTTGACTCCCCGTTTGATGTGCTGATTGAAAGCTGTCAGGCGAGTAGGCTCGAAGTACTGCGGTTGGAGAAAGAGTCACACATCTGGTACACGATAGACGAAGGGGTTGGTGTGGGCGTAGCGAGGCCTAAATGCAGGCTGTCTAAAGCCCTTGGTAACACCCCAACCATCTTCCAGGCTATGCTATAGATCAGTGCCCAGGAATGCCTAAATAAAGACACTTGAAGGGCAAGGATCCATATACTTTCAGATAGCCAGGCAGTACTAAAAAGGTGCTCAGGTCCTGTACCTTCGAGTCTAAAATTGCCTGAAATGCAGACAATCCCTGAAGCAACTGGCAAAAAACAACAAGGTTACCTTGATGTGTGTGTCAGGACATGGCGGAATAGAAGGCAACGAATTAGCTGACAGCCTTGCAAGAAAAGGGGCTGAAGCCCCATTTTTTGGACCCGAACTGTTCTGTGGCTTACTTAAGAGACACACAACGGAGGAGGACCAAAAATGGGAAAAGGAACAAAAGAAGTCCTACTGGAGGAATACTTCAGGCCAAAGACAAGCGAAAGGTTTATAATCTATTCAATAAAGAATGCCACAAGACTTCTCGAAGTTGAAAAGTCCGCCTAAGGCTAATCACAGGCCTTCTAACTGGCCATAGCCCCTTGAGATATCATCTCAAGGACATGGGCATGGCAGATGATGACAAATGCAGATACTGTGAAGATGCAACTGAGGCTGCGAAACATATACTTTGTGAATGCAAGGTATTAATTCGCATTAGGCTAAAGTATCTAGAACACGGAAATAGGGACATAGGGAAATTAGCTACCAGGAAAATCATAAGCTTTGCAAAAAGTCTTGGAATCCTGGATAACAACTAGTTTTAGGGTAATTTACAAAAGACCTTTCAAGTGGAAGTGAAGAAAGGCCAACTCCGGGTCAAGCGACCCCTTAAACAATATACAATCAATTTTACTTAATTATTTGTGCAATCTACAATCTATTTCAGATAAGTAATACCTTCTGTAGCATAGTGCAATATAATTTTAAAGGTCTTAAGATTCAACTAATATTGACATGATCACCATTGAAAAGTTACTAATAATTCCTGATTTGCTAATAGAAGAACTACTTAATTTTTCAAATGCTCGTCACAGTAATTAGCTTGACTCAATATTCAGCTACCATTACTTGACTTGATTCAAGGTCATGCATTTCTGTCAGTTATCATTATTCACTATTTTATGGAACTATATTATTTTAAGAGATTGCCTACTAAAATAATTTTTTTTGTCACTGTAATACTTTATTGGCACAATTTCAGCTTCGTTTCTTTCTAAAATTTCTTCGATTATTTAAATTTCCATTTTTTTCCTGGGGAAGGAACTATTATATAGTTTCCTTTCCTATATTATCATTGTAAAAAATATCCAATGAACCTTTTTTGAAAAGGTCCTTTTTGAACATCTTTATCATTATTGTAGTATTGAATTCGTCATCTATACTGTCATCTGATTCTCAGTAATCTCTTTTTTTTGTCAAGTGCTCTGAAGTTCATTTTTTTCGTTTTCACCGTACTCATGCTGTTTAAGAAATACCTGCCTTCACTTATTATTTGATATATTTCTTTTTGTACAGGTAATTTTGTTAGAATTAGCAAGTATCTTCAAATTTTTATATTTAGAAACATGAGAAAAATGAAGCATCTTTTAATGAAATAATTGTTAAAAAATTGTTTGATCCGAACTCACCTTTTTAAAGCATTTATATAAATATTTGACTAATGTTTGTTACATTTTACTAGATCAATGTCTTGAAACCGTTAAGGCTGCTCAGCTACAACTGCGCCCAGCATCTTACGCCACACGAAAAAAAAGTCATTAATAAAATTTACATTAAAATGTTTTCGCTGTTCTCCGCGGCATAAATCAACAGCGATTTTTTAAACGTTTCATTGAAAGTAAAACTGCATAGTAGGCTTGGCAAGCGAGATAACTGTACAATTAGGTCACAAAAATGAAAATGACATACGATTTGGCAGAAAAACCGCACGCCGCCGCGATTGAGGGCGCGATTCTAGATAATTCATTACAGTAATATTCCCAAATGTAATCCAAGAGTACACTATTAGCTTGTATTTATTATAAAATGTATTCTCTTTATATAAATTACAATATCCTTTAACGATAATCAACGTCTATATACAAGTAGGTAGAAAATTCATGTCACAAAAAATTTAAATACTTTGCTACATTCTTTTTTCTGTGATGATCCTGATATACTTTTCCCACAGCACTGAATTAAATAATTTCTTGTCTTCTTTTGCTAATTCCTACAATAATTACGTCCTTACTGATTTTCTCTTTATTTAATATCACTACTAATAATACCCATTATCACTGTAGCGCAGTGGGCTAAAACATGTTGTGTGATGAGCACTCCAACAATGACAACGTCGGTGAAGATAATGGATGTTGAGGTCGATTTAGCATCAAACATGGAGTGCTTCTTCACCACCAAATTATATTACTATGAGGATGTTAATTTTTATAATTTTAGTTTAACTTTGGTGTGAATTTAATTATCACAGCCCCACAAAAAAAAATTCAGACCAGCGAACCAGACCCTATGTATTTTCGTTCGCTGAATCCGAATCCGAGGTACAAAAGAAAATCGTTAGCTAGAGCAAAAAAACACCCCTGGAAAAAAAGATTAAGCTAAGAGAATAGTTGTTACATCTTAATCAATCGAATTATACAAATTAAGGATAAACAGCAGCGTACATACAACAGATATGAAACACGTCCCCAGGGAGGAGCGAAAACTATCCCCCCTATATAAAAAAATCGATCCAAAACAGCAATGACTGCTGAAAAGCTCGAAATATCTAAGTTTTGTTAAAGTGATAAGAAACTGCATCAGGTCCGACGTAATCTTCATAAACTGCCCCTGCAAACAACCATCTCTCAGTTTGAAGGACACGAGAAAAACAAGGAAAAACGTAAAATCCAACAGGATTTCTATTTTCATGGATGCTATGATTAATTAAAATTTAGTAGTACTCCAAAATAGAACTAGAAACTTACGTACCATCAACGTCCTACAGTATCAACCCTCAGAGGGTGTGAAAACTGCCTCCTATTTAAGATTTAACTATAAAAAGTTACAGTGACTTCTATAAAAATTCGAAACACCTGCATTGTGTGGAAGTGAGAAGAAACTAGACTATGTTCGACGCTGTACTTGAAAACTACCCCCACGGGGTTGCGAGATGCCACCTCTATATCCGTAGGATGCTGGAAAAACAGTTTGAAAATAATTGGATTTACATTTTTATGAATGCTATGATTGGCAAAAAGCATGTTGTACACTTAGAGTTTGAAACTCATGTCCTATCAATGTTATTAAGTAACACCCCCAGAAAGATACTTTTCACCCCCTAGGGGGAGTGGAATTGAATAACAACAGTGGTACGTGACTTTCTAAGTCTGATTCTGAGTACTACGCAATTTTAACCAATCATAGCATCCATATAAATGGAAATACTTTTATATCGATGTTTTTTTCTTGTTTTTCTGTGTCATTTTAGACAAGGGGTGATTTTTGGCAGCGCTCTTGGGATAGTTTTCAATAATTGAGCCAAAACTATTGCAAACTCTTCTTACCTTTACAAACCTCCGGAGTTTCGAGTTTTTTCGAGGGTCACTGTGGCTTTTTTCAAGTGGAATCTTGATTGGAGGTAGTTTTCACACCCTCTGAGGGTGACATTGTAGTACGTTGATGGTACGTAAGTTTCCAGTTCTATTTTAGAGTACTACGCAATTTCATGAATTTCATGATGAATCATAGCATTCATGAAAATAGAAATCCTGTTGGATTTTAAGTTTTTTCTTGTTTTTCACGTGTCCTTTAAACTCAACCTTGTAGGGGCAGTTTATGAATATTACGTCGGACCTGATGCAGTTTCTTATCACAGTCAGTGCTGTTTTGGATTGATTTTTTTACATATGCGGGGTAGTTTTCGCCCCTTCCAGGGAGTGTGTTTCATATCTGTTGTATGTACGCTGCTGTTTAACCTTAATTTGTATAATTCGATTGATTAAGATTCAACAACTATTTCCGTAGCTTAATCTTGTTTTTACCCAATTCCAGGGGTGTCTTTGGCTCTAGATAATGATTTTTTTTTGCCTCAGATTCGGATTTAGCGACCGAAAATACAAAGGGATGGTCTGGATTATTTTGTTTAGCTGTGTTATTTTCCTCAGTTTCTTAATTTCTCGGTAAGGTGACAATAGTCATTTCTAGAAGAACAACACTCTAAAAAATAAAACACAGAAATATTTTTTAAATTTTCGCTACTCAGATGTGAGTACAAGATTACAATTAAAACTAGTGTACCTTAAATACTTAAAAGTTTATGACCTGAGAAATAATTTATTCTTATTCACTTCCTTTATTCTCACTGTGTTGCATGTCTATTATCCAATGACCAAGTATGTTATTTATTTTCTTTGTTAAAACAGATCTAGTACTACGTCCCTTTCGAAAACCACATTGAAGAGGAGAAACAATATTATTTGTAATTACATAGTCATAAATCTGCATCTAAATTAATTTTTTACTTTGGTCCATATTGGTATAAAGGGTCTACAGACGACCCAACAAACCAACCAACCAACCTTCTCGGTACACTTTGAAAATTACCATGACAACTTGTAAAGCCGGCTCCACACATTGGCCATATGATATGGCAAGCGTTACTTGACCAACGTGTGGATGGAGAAGTTGGCGGTTGTGAAGGCGCTGGCGGACGTTGGCGCTTGCATTGGCCACTTGCCGTTGGGTTGTCGGTTTTTTGTCCCACTTCAAAGGAACTGGCGCTAATTCTCATGTGCCAAGCTCTGACTCCACATATTGGCCACACCATGTGCTATCGTCAACGCACCGAGATGGTTTCTATCAATTAAAAAAGTTTTTATTTACAAAAATGTTATAACCGTTCCTACTATTCTTGTAAAACTTTCCGGAAATAAAGCATATTATTATTCATTTACTGATTTCTGTTCCTGTGAATAGTCGTCATCCACCACCTTCTTTTTCTGCGAGGTTTCCTCTGACTTACTAAGTTATCTGCATAATTGTATACAGCAGTCGTTACACAGAAGACACCGACTGCTAGTTGCTGGTCATCAGGCACATATATTTTGACGTTGGGTCAGTAATTGTGAACTGACGATGTAACAAGGGTATGCCCAATATGTGGATGCCCACTTGTGATGTGTGAAGGAACAGCCAATCTTGGAACAAACATTGGCCTGGCCATGTGAGCCAATGTGTAAAGCCGGCTTAAAAGTGAGTTGGTCTGCTGCGTACTGACAATGTTGGCTCCAGCAGTTTTACGAGTTTGCATGGCAGTCTTCAAAGTGTACCGAGAAAGTCGGTTGGTTGGTTGGATCGTCTGAAGATCTCTATTGTAAACCGCAGATTTAACAGGCACTCAAAAAATGTCGGCATCTTTGGCTTTGCGATGCGGCGTGTTTGACGGGTCAAAGGCGCCGACATTTTTTGAGTGAATGTTAAATCTGCGGTCAACTAATATATATTAATAGGTCTTAAATCACTGATGGACCAGGTTTTTTCGGAATAGGCTAATTAGCGACATTTTCTACTTTCAGGTAAATAATCCGTCTCTAAATCACAGTTTATGATGTGTGTGAGATGTGTGTAATATGTTTACAAATCACGCCAGCGGAAAATTGAATCAAAATAGCACAAATGATACTATCATAAACATTTGATTTTAAGTATTATGTGATAGTTTATATTTCATTTACCATGGCAAGTTTAAAACCGAAACATTGTTAATAAATACCAGTTTCAGGTTTCAGGACAGTTATTTAACGGGCTATATACGGAAGGAATAAATTTATTTACGTCATCAGGTCTAAACAAATGCCCAGGAGTAAAGTCAGATTGTTTATGTGTTATATTTAAATTATGAATAGCCTTCCAAAGGTCTTTGCTACTGGAATTATTTCAGTGGTATAATAGATAAGTTGCCTTTTAATTCCTTATTGCAATTATAATAGAATTATTTGGCGATAGTATTCTTCTCTCTTTACTATTCTATTGCAATAATTGTTCATTCAATATTAGTACCAAATAGATTATAACCTCTTATTGTATTTATTTTCTTACATATTCTTTATATAAAAGTATTCCTTATCTAAAAATAACGACAACACCTATGTGCTCATTATTAACAGAAATACTGTTTCATACACTCGACATACTATTTCCCAAATAGTACATTTTGTTCCTATTGGGTCTGGCGCTTCTCTCAATTTGGTTGTCTTATCAACTTCCTTCATTCGATTTCTTTCTGTAGCATATAAGTTACATTTTTTTAAGTTGGACTGAACTTTGAGGTCACCAGAATCTATAGAGATAAGTTAATAATATTCTATAACTTTTTCTACACTTACATGGCTGCAAAGAATATTGATTTCCAAATCTTAACACATAAATAGTTGGAAGCAGCACTTAGAAACTGACTTATTTTTTGCATCACACAATTTTCAGTATGAACTTTATTATTATTATTAGTAATCGTAATCATTGTTTTAGGATCAATCAAAACCTAGACGTTAGCTCATATATTTTATAAATTTTAGAACAATACAGAGTGTGTCTACCTAACTAACTAAGTACTAATTATTCTTGTAATCTTTCTTATTTCGCATTTTGATTTTAATTTGAATATTCGGCACTTTCCAATGGATCATTGTCATCTTTGTGTTCTTACAGATTTGCAACAACTTGGGCATTTCAGTGACACGATCCTCCAGGGCAGTCAGAAATTGTATTCCATCTAAGATCTTGTGGTAATGATAGTTTCTTGCCCTCTATATCTTTGTACCAAGCACTTGTATGTGTGTATTGCGAAAATATTTTACAAATCGAACTACGTGTGATTTTACTTTTGTAACTTCCAAATCTTTGGGAAGCAAATTCAGTATATGGGCAGAACACCCGTATGTTATAATGAGGTAATCCAGGGCCTCTGCAATTTTTTCCCTCATATTGTTCATGTTTGTGGCATTGTCTGTGACCAAACTAGTAACTTTGAAGTTATAATCATTGGCCAAGTTTGCAAGGTAATCACCAGTGTGTGGATGTCCTGATGTATCTATACTTTCCAGAAGCAAACTGTTTCCATTTTCTAGTATCAAAACTGCACATATTATCGGTTCATTATAAACGTTTCACCAAGAGACATACAAACTGATTGACCTAATAAATTTTCAAAGCACTTTGATTTCTCCTCTTCAAATATTTAATTTAAAAGGGTTGATCATAATTGAAACCTAGAAGGCGGGATATACCCTGGTCTTAACATGTCAATCGCTTTTCGAAATACTCTATGTTCAACGGACATAAAAGAACATTCTGTTGCAAAAATGGCTCTGGCTATCTGTTTGTCTAATTTTTTCTTTTTGTCTTGACATGGTCTTGCAACAAAGAAGCTTAAACTAGTGCTACTGCAACTACTGCCACTCAAATTCCCGCTTGCTGTTCGATGTAAATTTTTACTTTGGCTTGTACTGGCTTGGTACTCATTAATTTTTTCACCTTCACTAGACTGATTTCTGTAGGTTTTCTAGTAGTTTTCAAGACGTCGATAAGCCCCTAAATTTCCTTATTATATTTTTTACATATTGCACGGCATCTAAGTTTGCCCATAACTTTCTTTATGTTTGACAAAATGTTGCCAAGGACTATCTTCTTTCCTGCCTCGACTGATATTCATTTCCAGAATACGTCGCGCGTTAACGTTCAGTCAGTACTAAATATCAAATGACCCTCTCCTTTTCTTATATAGTCGACCGGGATTTGCAAATTTCAACGAGTTCTAACAAACAACATAGTTTTTTTAAATTTAATTTAATTTTGTGATTTACCAATTTCTAAATTAAATGATAATGGGAATATTACAGACAGACATTTTAGGTAAAACCGAGGTACTCCCAATGAGTATGAAAGCTGTATTTTACAAATATTGCCACTATCTAATGTGGTTTGCCACATTCAAATACATTTGCAATTATTTTTATTGAGCGTTTTGTATTCAAGCGGCGCCGGTGGGTGCAAAGAACTCTGAATCAAGGCGAAATATAATGAGAATGAGTCAATTCAATTTATTAGTTTGTTTCGTAATCAGGTTAAATAATATTTTTGTTTGTTTTCAGCACGAAAATAGTTCCGTTACGTAGGCAGTTATGAATAATTTTTGTATATTAGCTGAAATCTAGGACGATGGAATACTTAGATCTAAGAAAAAGCTTATACCAGGTAATAAAAAGCATCATTATCCTTGATGAATCCTTATCTTTTCCAAAAAATTGTACGCGGAACTTTTAATTATTCAACACTGTAGTTTAACAAATAACATACTCAAATGTTTTCTAAATTTTCAGTGATAATGATAATAACAATCTTTTTTTAGCACAGACAGCTGTTACGCAAATGTAGTATACATGGTGGGGAAAATACATTTACAGTTACTACTACTTATTACAAAAAAATAAATATATTTTCATTATATAATTTAGAATATTTGTGGATTAACCATAAGTTTGAAAAATTAACGTTTATATGATTTCTTTGCCTTGTGTTATAATTATGGATATCCCCACGATGTTGAATATTTGCTGACAAATATATTAGTGTACATTGTATTGTTTTTATATTAGTACATACAGTATGTCAACAGTAAAAGTGAATAAGAAAGTAAATTTTTTATTTCTCATTTTACCGGAAAATTTATTCTTCATAAAAAGTTTTGCTTTTGTTAAAAATATGATTGCCATGAAGTAAAAATCTGACAGTTCCAGAGGTACTCACGCGATTAATTCAATTTACTTGCAAGAAAGGATGTATCAGAACCAAAGTGGTTACAGAAAAGCTGTTTGCATTGCACTTTGCAAGAAATGTAAGGGAGAACAAGGATCTAATACAAAAACGTATGTATGCCTAGCCATGAAACTAACTCTTACTTCTATTAAAGCATATTAGGTTGAAGAAAAAATCTCAGTAGCTATCTGCACTTCAGTTTTCTACTCTGATGTAATTTTGCAGTAAGTATGCAGGATTAAATTACATTATTTTGTAAAATGCCAATAATAGCTAATTTTTTTATATTTTTCTGTTTAGTCGTTTATTTTTACTTATAGGTAAATAAGTTATATAACCTTTTTTATCCCCATTTTAATATACATAAAACTTTTTCTCTATAACTTTTATTTTAAGATCAATAATTTAAACGGAAACGTCACTATATTAAATTTTGGAGCCGTCGTATTGAAACTGGAAACCATTTTGTTTTGAAGCCGCCTCTTAAAATAATCTTTTAATGATAGGAACCAATATACCAAATTAGAAATTTTTTTTAGAGATTTTTACGTAATGCTCTATGCATATCTTTCGGGTTACTCCTTTCACTTTAGATTATTGCAAGCTTTTATCTTCATCACTGACACTTTAAACCCTACATCACCAACATATCTTAAAGAAAACTTCCTTCTTCTTTCTTCTTTCCGCGATAGAACACCATTCTTCATTTTGTTCGTATCACCTAGTAAAATACCTGCCAAGTGCCTCACATGCTATAACTCAAACCTGCAAACTGCACAATATACACGAGCTTCACTATTTTTTCGAATTTTGTAAATATTATGAGCTCGTACTCGCATGCATATTCATTTTCGCTGTTGGTAGATTACCAGCAGACAAAAAACAACCAATGCTTAAAAATTAAAGTAAATACTGCCATGTTATTGCATACAGTTTCACGTATTTTCTGGAAAGCTACATATTTACTATTTGAATGAAATACTGAAAATATTATGCATAACAAACTGAAATTACTATAAACTGCATACGATGCATATTGTTCTGATTGAAATATTGCATCAAAATCAAGCAAAAACATTCCTTTTTCCATAGCAAACATTATCCTGTGTACACGACCCCGCCTTCTCGTCGTTTCAAGCATAGTTTTCAATATCTTACAATTAATTTATGTATAATTAAATAAAGCTTATTCGGGACCTATAGCATTATTTATTCCTTTATTTCCGAAGTTGGTTAATCCATCAAGTTATTTTTAAACACAATATTAATTACAATTTCCCATAATCTATCAAACACACTCGAAAACACTGTTGCCTGTTGCTTTGAAACCGCTCCCTAAATTGCCTTGTACCTCTATAACAGGTGGCATGTAAGTGCCCAATACAGACTCTTAAATGTCATTAACAGATTTTTTAAATTCCTAACCAAGGTACAAGTGGAAACACGTTTCGGCAATAACGCTGAGTAGTCATTTCGCAACCTATTGAACCCATTATCAAGTGCCTACACCCCCATAAATATTAGTTTGTTACGCCCCATAACACTTGCGCCCTCGCATGTCGAGGGATGTGGCGTAAGAGTGTGTGAAATAGTAAATAAAATGAAATGCTAGTAAATATGCACATGGGGTACTAGTTTAAATACGCAGGTTAATATTTTTTCCTATTTTGGTGTAAGAAAAATTAAGAATATCTGATCCTATAGCTAGTTTTTCTGATGAATTTATACTAAACTAAGTTATGAATTTAATTTTATTTGATGCAGAATTACAACAGAATATATTTTTACAATTAATTATTTTTTATTTATTTGCTTTTATCATGATTAGAGAATATTATTTAGGTATTATGCAAATCACAACTTACACACTTTTTATTTATTATGAAAATACCTACTTTATGTAAATTGTTGCCCTAATCTGGTCACGCTAATATATTAGTTTGGTAAATACCTTAAAACACTCAATATTGGAGAATCAATCAAAACAACTACTCTTCTAGCTAATACTGACAAAGTATTGAATTACATGATAGGATTCTTAGCATTTTAAAGAAAAAAAATATATTGATTTAAGTATTTTCAATATATTTTTTTCTTTAAAATGCTAAAAAGCCTAAAAAGCCTCCTATTTAAACGCGAAAAACCGATTTTTCAACTTTACCACCCTTATCCGGTATGACATCACTTGGCACGCTATAAGGACTTGTAGTTATCTATATTCGCCACATTTTTCGTGACAATTCGACTGTACTATTTTATAGTCTATGTAATGAAGCATTATAAGATGACATTTTTGTAAATATTTCGTGCAAAGACGACATTACCTTCCTCCCCCATTTTCGGGGGTGCTGAACACGATGCAAGTGCTGGGAGAAGTTTTTGACCGCCGCAACCCCCTGAAACGGCCAAAAGGCCCTTTCATGGATCATTCCTTTATGTTTTCATATATAAACGGGTCTACGGAGTGATTTATCGACGGGTTATACTTGAAATAACATGGAAGGGGTTTATAGAGTAAATGGAAGCCAAACAGCAGACCTAGGGGGTTGATTGAACACTCCCGAGGTGTGAAAAATCATTTTTTTTTCAAATGATTCGGTTCAAACGCATATCCCGCCCATTTTCGGAGTCGCTGATCACAGGAAAAATATTCATTTTTAGCTCCAACCCATCCTCATCCCTCAAACAGACAGAAACCACCTCTCACTGACCAGAAAGCATGCTATCCAGGAGTTACAGGTTTTTCGACACATGATCGTTATTCCTGTGCATATCCCTTCATTTTTCACGGAAGAGAAGGTGGTAGCGACCTCGGCGGTTGCTTCAACTCTTCCAATGGGTTTAGCGACCCCGAAAACTGGGAATGCGCGTTTGAACCAAATAATTTGAAAAAATATATATTTTCCACCCCTCAGGGGGGTTTAGTTAACACCCTAGGTCTGCTATCTGGATTCCACTTATTATACTATAACCCCCTCCCGTGTTATTTCAAGCATAATCCGTCGATAAATCACTCCCCAGACTCGTTTATAAATGAAAACATAAAGGGATGATCTATAAAAGGGATGGTTTTTGGCCGTTTCAGGGGGTTGCGGCGGTTAAAAACCTCCCACCACTTGCATCGTATTCAGCAACCTCGAAAACGGGGGGAGAAGGTAATCTCGTCTTTGCACGAAATATTTACACTATTTCTGCCTTCATTAGAGTAAGTAGTATTACTATGAGAAGATGACGGGGGCGGAGCCGATATGCGCGAATATTTTTACCAGTGGCATAGTTTCATCTGGGGTGTAAGGATGTGTAATTTCAATGGAAGTTTCGCGGTCAAGGAGCTGTGTAAAGGAGTAGATTAAAACTTGCCAACTGTTACGAGTAATCTTTGTTCAGGAGAAGTGTAAGAATAGTAATTTTTACTAGACTTTGCATAATAAAATTGTTTTATTATTATACTGCAGGCCACCGCCGCCACTGGCGCCACTGGTGTCGGCCTTGAATATCACGCAATTCGTTCTCATTGGCTTAATATCATGTAGTGCACAAACTCGTTTCTGCGTATATTTTTTGCTGTCATCTTCTCATAGTATACCGCTCTACATAGACTATTCGGTTGAATCTATCTTTAGATGTGTTGATAATACCGGTCGCTACACTTTTTCTTAAAATTAATGGTTCAAAAGTAAACAATCAAGATGTCTAAACTTGAAAATTGTCTAGTTTTGACAATCTCGAAACCTATTGGTTATTTGAAAAACACAGTTTCCATAAGATTTGCGCGGGGTCCTTTACTGGGCCGTCTCCAGATTATGCCTACTTGGCAAGCGAATTTTAACGTCACATCTAAGGTTTCGTCGATCAGAATTATGGAAGTTCTAAATATATACCTTTTAAAGTTAAAGTAATTTCTAAACTGAGATATCAAATTTTGCCCGACAAATGTAAAAAAATAGTTCATACTATTATACCCACGTCAACCATCATCAGAAAAAGACCTATTAAATGCGTATATAAATGATTTTTGAAGACTTTATTCATTATCTTGTAAATTAATAATATAATAAAAACGTGCGAGTATATAATCTGTGTCGTAAGAGCTTATAATAAAAAGCTTATTTAGCTTAACAGGTTGACCGATGCTATTACATCAGTGTGTCCAATTGTTGGGGGGCATCGTTTCTGTGAGGTTGGCACACACAGAGACTTGCTCACCGCGGTCTGTCCTGCATTATCTTACGTAATCGCGGATTTTGGTTGTCCACGACCGGCTTTCACTTTGACCTAGTGCGTGGGTACGGCATGTGATCAATTAGACTTATCGATTCTTATTTTTTGCGTTATTTGAATCTATTCGTCGTGCCCAGCAAGTTTAAAAAAGTTTAGAAAAATGAAATTTAATTTTTTTTGCGGGTCGAAATATTAACTTACTGATCAAAATCAGTAGAATGTGATAAAGTACTTTTTTCTACGACTGTTAAAAAACCGTTGCCCAAGGAATCACTACTTCCACATCCAGATTCTCTATCCATGTCACTCACAACGAAAAAACTTTGTATGTGAAAATAATTGTTTATGGAACTTTAATAATGTAATATTTGAAATCTTCTACCCCAAAAACCCGTAAAACGATACCCCACATCGGTGGTGGGGTGGGGGTGGTGATAGGGGGGTGGTAGTGGGGAGGTGGATGGAGTAAAAAATATTTTGAGGTTTCTGGTTCCTGTACATACACTAAATCACAAGTTTTTTTCATCCCCTTTAATAAGGGGGTGGGGGTGGTAATGGGGGTGGCTAATGCCAACATTTTTTTTTGAGACCTTAGCTTCTCTTGTATATACTAAATACCAATTTCGTAGACTCTTACCTGCTTGATTTACCCATTTACCCCAAATTTACCCCAATTTACACCCCAACCCTTCGACGGAACAAGATGAAAATATAATCTAGTTCTAGATCTCGTTAAAGTACATATGTGTACCAAATTTCAAGTCAATATCTCAAACGGTTCCAGAGTAAACGTGCGCACAAAAAAAAGTTACAGACAGACAGACAGACAGACCGACAGACAGACCGACAGACAGACAGAAAATTTTTTTCGCTCAAACTTAAAATCTCGACGTTTCATGACATTTTAAGCCTATTTGGACAATAAAAATTTTTTAAAATTTTTTTGTCGTTACTATACTTCCACTGGACGTGGAAGTAAAAACTGCGCTTTTTTCATCATTTTTAGTGTGTAAAACATGTTTACGGTAATAAGTAAAAAGCGTTAAAAAAAGAAAAAAGCATTAAAAAGAGTAACATTAATTCACTATTTTGTATAGCCGTATCGAGTGCATTGAAAACAATTGAAGTTTTGTATCGTAATCGCTTTAAAAACGAAATTTTGAGTTTATTTTGACGTTTAAGTTAATTTTGTAATGTGGTTTTTGAAAAATGTCTGTGTGTGTATGTATGTTAGCACGATAGCGGCGAAGCTACTAAACGGATTTGGATGAAACTTTGCAAGAGTGCTCCAGAAGATCTGAAAAGGTTTTGGTTGAGATCGGATTACGTTTGGAGCCGTTTTGGCATAACAAGTTGTTTATTTAATGATTAGTTACAATTTGAAAAGCAGTAAAAATTCCGATTTCAACGATATATCACACTTGCACTCTCTCGATTTGGTTTCCGTGAAAAAAATTAAAAAACCAAATAACACGCTTCTTGTGTAAGATATATTTTATAGTGTAACCACAGAGTACAGTAACTACTGTACTCTGTGATCTAACCTAACGTTCAATAGACTAGTGCGTTAAAGCGTGCAGACTGTATGCTGAGTAATTTTGAGTGTCAAGTGCATCGAGAGATTACAAGTTTTTCGACGTTCCTAAAGCCGACGGAAGGTGTGAGAGGCCTTCGTGAACTGCCCACAAGCCCTACAAGTATAAGCAATCTCACCGGAACACTTTCGGTGAGTTTTTTCCAATAAAACTTTAAAAGTGACAGTGACATTATATTTTAAAAACTATTTCCGCTACTTCCGGCATCCCACCGGAAATTCTTCCGGCAACATAACCTAAAAATAGTGCTACATAATTTAAACAATTTAAGACATTGGTACCAACCTAAAATATTTTTTCGAAAACTGTCAAAAACCAAATTCCCCCAGAAAAACATTGGAACCAAAAATTTGATAGCTCACTTCCCCGACTGATTTAGTGAAATATCGATCGAGGTCAGAACATAAAACAAAATATATCAACTCAAACTTAAACGATCCACCATGAATACTACCCCGGCCACATCTGGCAGGAAGGCTGTCCACCAAGAGTTATATGGCTTTTCCCAAAGATGGCCATCCCCACCACCCATTACCAACGAACGGGTTTTTTTGTTTAGTTATGTTTCCCGTATCAATAATCAAAATTATTAAGTGCTCTTGCCTACGAACTTAGTTCTTATAGTGTTGTGTTTATTTTTATATTAATTTTAAGTCCATGTGGACACATTATAATTTTAACCTAGTTTTTAAGCCTGCCTACAGAAGACAGAAGCTACTATCCCACATTTCTATTTTTCTCCAAGCCAAACCCCGTCCAGCCTCACACCCGCCTCGGCCTCGGCGGTGTTCACCGCGGTTGTCTGGCTGGCTCCGGGCTAGGATCCGATGAGGCATATATTTGTATCAAAACATTGAACAAAATATTAATTTTGTGCAGACTATAAATTTAGCACTCAAGTTCTTAGGTCCAAATCCCACCGAACGTAAGACTTTTTTTACTGTTTTAATATGAAAAAAACATTTCAACTTAATAGATATATTAAATGAGATCGTTATTATTTTTTAGTGCTCTTTTCGGCTTCAAAGATTCCCCGGGTGGGGAGGTTCCAGCCTCTTCCAGTAGCTGCCGATTTTTTTTATATAAATTTGGAAATTAAACAGTCGTAAAAAAATATTGTAAAGCATAAAGTGCCTTTTTTTCGCTCATAGGATTGTCAAACTTTCCATTCGTGAAAAAGTACCACTTTATTCACTTGTTGCATAAATTACTATTATGTTCTCACAATAAAGAGCGCCTTTATTCGCGCAAATCACAAATTGGGCGACATCTATTATCTAAACATGTAACTGGTGAAGTGAGGAAAACAATTATTTTTTCTTATTGTTTACCTGTTAATGTTTTTCAAAAAATAATAAATGTTCTATATATGTAAAGCCGCGTTCTCACTAAGCAGCATGCTTATAAAACATTTGTTTTAAAACAGAGTTTTATAACTTGTTACAAATTCAAAGGGAAACTGTTTTAAAACAGACGCGTTTTAAAACAATTTTCGTGTTTTGTAACAAGTTGCACTGTTTCCGTCCTCTGTTGGTAAACATCAAAGAAAATCGGTAACTTGTTTTAAAAACATGTAATTCTGTTTAGAAACTGTAACATGTTATAAAACACTGACGAGGATGGAGTTGGACGAAAAGTTTGAATAGATGTAGGCGAGGCCGGAAAAAAAATAAGGGGGTTAACAGGACAATTACCCTTATAAAGTCTTGTAGTGTGTCAATCAAAGCATCGCATACTTCTGGTACAATGCTACTGGTTGTTGAAGGTGCCATTTTAAAAAGATAACTTAGACGCCAGTAGCTAGAAACCTTTATGTTATGACTAGTCTTTTACCGGAATGGCATCTCTAAAGTTGTGTCTTTTCTTTCAACGCGCCTACCAATGGAAGTAATCAGATTCTCAAAATCCTGGATTGTCATTCTTTGAAAGTTTTTGAAACTACCATCAGTTTTAAGTTTTCCAGCTAAGAGATCTCGGTCTTCACGTTAAAGATCACTCAAGAGGTAACTGCCGCTATACTTCTTCCTGGCCTGTAACGACGGACGAATCCAAAATCGTCTCTTTTTAGCCATTTTTGTATTGTTGGAACTAAACACCACACAAATCGCTTGGAGACGCCATGATTACTAAATGTTTTCAAACATAGTTTGCTACTCGTTTTGAAATGTTTTGAAACCAAATGTTATTAAACATGTTTTGAAACCCTGGAGTTTCAAAACAATTGTTTTAAAACCCTGGAGTTTCAAACCAATTGTTTTAAAACAAATGTTTTATAAACATGTTGCATAGTGAGAACGAGTACAAAGTTGCTTCTCAATATGAATTAATTAAATTAATTGAATGTTCTAAAATGACTAGTAAGTGAAAAAGATATCGGTCAGTGCCTCAGTGCAGTACATATTGTTCAGAAGCCGTGTCAAAGCACAGTTGTTCTTTTAAAGACAAAAAACTTCAGAATAAGTGTATAAATAGCTTTAATTTGGAAAACCACCTAGCAAATGTATGTGTGTGTAGCCAACATTTTCTACTAGATAATTTTTTCACTAGTAAATAATTTATATCTTATACATATTTATAGCTAATTATTTTAATTTTATCTACATTTATAGATAACATGTGAGGTTAAGTTTCAAAGTACCTATAATGATGATCTCTTGAATTGAAATTTGTTTCATTTAATGTAATTTGATAGATGGTTTTCCAATTTTTAAAGCTATTGTCCACTTATTGCGAAGTTCTCTATCTTTAGGAAACTTCATTGACACGGCTTTTGAACTATATGTACTGATGCACTGAGGCCTGAACATTATCTTTTACTCTCACTAGACATTTTAGAACTTTAATTGACGTTTTGAAGTAATTTTGCACTCTTACAATAATGTTGAACTTTTATTATTATTTAAAAAAAACATTAACGGGTAAGTAAACAAATACGAAAAATAACTGTTAAAAATGCTTATACTTTCTTATTAAACCTTGCGTTGTGAGTGGCTTTGCATTCGAAGAAATGATATTAATACGAGTTCATAAGTGTAGGTCTTAAAGACCTCTTGTCTCTTGAGACCAATTTGATTTAAATCAGATACAAACTAAAAAATATATACTTACGAATGTTAAGTGAATCACTCTGTATTTGGTCATATAAAGCACCATAATATTTCCTTGTTCTTATATGGCGTTATTTACACTTGAAATAAATTGTTATATGAGGCGATGGAAAGAAGAGACCTGGATGAAAATGAATGGATGGACAAGAGAGTGCGGCGCTTAGGATGCGAGAGAAACGGCCCAATTAGCTGTAAACCACCCGCTGGATATATTCCAGGCATTAGAGAATTTTACCTAGAAAAATTCATGGTAGTTCTGGAAATAGACCTACTTTATGTTTTTTGGCTCACTGAATCCGAATTTTTAACTTCCCACCAAAAATTCCCTCCGGAACCCCCTCAAATTTTTTCTTTTTTTTCTTCATATTAGGAAAAAGATACCTAGAAATTCGAAAAGTAGACAAAATTTGCAACAAAAAAGATCCTTTGACATCTTAACGTTGAACGAACGGGGAAACGCTAGCACGGCTCGAAACATGAGCCTCTGCACTGCGGGACTGTATGCACTAAGTTCAGTCAAAGTTAAAGATTGCAGGTTTGTTGGGGGTTTCTGAAATAATAATAGCGACAAGTTGAGCCTTGATTGTTTTAATGTGAGGTTTACAGTCACATTTAATTTGATCTACAAGCTGTTTAAACGAAAGTTGACACTCGTGCTCATTTTCTTCGGAAAATACGTACTTTATGGCAGCTTGTACTTCAAATCCAAAAGCCCCACGCTTCACAGATTCTTCAGATTTGGGTTTTAGAATTAGAGTAAGCTTTTTCATTCAAGACAAATGATACCGAGCTTGTTCCGCCACTAAATCGCCTTCCACAGGAGTCAAACGACGCACAATTTTATCACCCCAATCTACTTTCCGATTTTTCGCAAAATCTATGGCCTTATTCCGTATATTTAGCTGACGCACATTATACACAGGAGGCTCTGGAGGCAAACGACTTTGCTGTTCAAAATAATTAACCCCATAAAAACCCATAAAAATTTAATAGGAATTCAAATTCTTATTACGACGTACTATTTTAACCATTCCATTTTGATTGGTCAACCATTACTTTGAGTTCCATGATACATCAAGATTTCTAGAGTACAAGGTTCCCTAATATTCTGCTTTTAGGCGAGACGTGAGTGCGGCGATGAAACGTCAGACTATCTTTTTTCTTCAAACGCGCAATAGCTGCGCAGTTATCTCACTCTAGAGGGTTGGTCCGTACTGGCCCGAAATATGGTCTGAAGTATGCTATGATCTGTAGTGTTACATTCTACAACTTATCCTGATTACCAAAAAAAAAAAACGGGAACAAAATGCGAGGATAATTATCCCTTACCTCAAGCAGGTCACTGCGAGCTCGTTCCAGTTACGAGTTCTTTGCATAATTATTAACATTACATAAATCCTTACAATATTTTGAATCAGTTCCTTGCAACTGGTGTGATTTCACACCTCATATGCATACCTGGGATATTCAAATCTTGTTTGTATTTACTTACAAATAGGAGGAATTAACTATCGTTCTTATTAACTTTATCTTACATATTGATATTATATGTATTTAAATCATATGACTCACCCTAAACCTAATTCTACAAAAGGTGTGTATAAATTAATACATAAATTAATACTGGTTATAGCGTGAGCAACGCAAATATGAAAGAATATTTAGTAATATACCTATCTGAAATTAAATTAGAAAAGGACTAATTAGTGTAAGTAGGCTTTAAAAATATTACAACATAAACTAAATTTATAGTATAATACATAAAGGTAATAGAATTTGTAATAGCTAAACTCGAACAGTACTTATTACGAATTTTTCGCATTTTCTGTGGATGTGAAACGGAATGTATTGAGAAAAATTGCGTAGTTGGGAGTTGGGACGCGGGTTGCGCTTTGGTCGTAATATTTTGCATTCTGCATTCTTCGAAGGCGTTGTGATATATATGCGTTCAAAGTCAATGTCCTTCAATCAACCCTTGTGAAACTAAGGGATATTTTCTAGCAAAACACATTCTGCACATTTAGTTATAATACCCACTGATAGAATTAATTTTAATCTTTTACTATTTAAATGTAAGATATTAACATTTTCATTAAAACTGTTTTGACATACTAGTTTGAAAACTGCTCCTGATTTGTCCTATATAAACTTTAGGGCCAGTATCACAGATCAGAATAGGGACTCGAAGAAAACTAAAATCTGACAAAAAAGATCTTATAATGTTCCCTAGGTACTAGATAATATGAATATAACGATAACTTTCAAGTTTAAGAAAGATATGCTATAGATAAAATAATGGCGTAAATGCATAAGTTAATCCATGTGAAGGGCATTTTTTATTTGAATTAAGGTAGGTTATGATATTTTTTTCTTGAGTTGTCTATTTTGGACGAAAATACCGAACTGTTAAGACCAAATGTCACTTTCTTTTGCCTGACTTGCCAGATTGATTATCCAATATTTGAAGCATACAGATATGCCGAGAGTTATAAATAGAAGAACTAAAATAAAGATGTTAAAACGTATTCAACATGTGAAAATTATAAAGCATAGGATATGAAGAAGATGGCAGTAAACACTGTGCGAAGTTGGGGTAAATATAAACAATTTGAAATGATTTTAATTAAAAAGAATTATATACATTCTTAAAACTATACATTTAATTTTATATCTCAAATCATGAGGGTACTTTAAAATTGTAAAAAATAAGATGTCAGACGATTCGTGTATAAAGTATCAAGAGGATAGTGAAGGAAGATGGCATTACTACCTCAGAAGCTGACTATGAATCAATATTTAGAAGGGAAGGAGCATCTAATGAAGAGTTCTTTAACTGATTTTCCAGAATATAAGACAGCTCATATACGTCATATTGTCCATGAATTTCATCGTGTTACATTGGCAAAACCGAGCCAGAAGATACGGGCTGATGTGGAATGAAATAGTACCAATGAAACATTGAGAATTATACTACATAACATGGAATTCAAGTGGAGAGGAACACAAAACAATCAGAAAGAACTAATTGAAAATCACGACATAAGATGTCTCCGAATTTTGTTTTTAAAGAATATCTTGAGGGGCCACAACTTTGCAAAATTATCAATATAAAGAGCAATATATTACCTACAAATTTGATGCCTTATTGCAAAACTATGGACATATTATTTTTTGTCTATCATCCTGATTTAAACCCTATTGAATTAATATGGACTACAGTTACAAATAACGTTGTTGAAATAAATACCACGTTTAAATTAGAAGATCCACGTAAGTTATTCGAATATGAATTTAGTCAAATAACGCAAAAGGTTTGCAAGAAATGCTGTGATCAAGTGGTCAAGTCATCTAGGCAACGGCATTTACATTATACCTGTCGACTTAAAATTATTACGTAGACATTTTCAGCCTTCATCTATTATTGCGAATAGTATGACTTATTGTTTTAATGTATTGTGACGTGCTTACCTGTAAACACCCTGTATCGTGGATTCGGAAATTATAACAACCAGGGTAACACTAAACACTAATTTATTAACTTACTTAATTACAACAATAACTACTTGGCTAATAACACACTGTGTACTACTTGATCACTTTACTCTCTTCTGTTCTGATCTTACTACTCTTGCTATCTAAACTGAACTTCTTCACTGTGTTTACTCTCTGACCATTTCAACTGACAATTAGTACTGCACTAACTTCTCTCTTTTTGGTTTACTCCATGCTTTATATACCTAAAGATGACAGATCTAGAAGCTTCTCTGATGACGTCACCATACTCTAGACAGTTCCAGAACAGATATGTCATCACTCTAGACTTTCTAGTAAGTTCTTTCCACATTCAGACATCCGAACTACTGAATTCTGTGCCTACTTTTCAGTGCAACTAATATAACCTTAAATCTTAAGGGGTTGCAACATATTACAGTATTTTGTCTAATAAACTTTTAATGGTGGTGAACTTTACCATAAAACTATTTTAACTGTACGCCACTGTAACGCAGTTAGGACGCAACCTTGAGCAGGCACCTGCGCGTCGCATCCCTATAGCTCGCCATCGTTCCTAATTTTCTTAATAATATATGCACAACACAAAAGGAAATTGAAACTGAAAAGAGATTATAATATGCTTGCGAGAGTAGTTGAAAATTAAAGTAGTTTTGAATTTTGTAGGCTCTTTTGTCACGTTAAATATTACCTAACTTGGATATATGAAAATGAACTGTTGAATGTTATATTATTAAACGTTATAGTAATTATACTGGGCGAACTAGCGCCGATCGGTGACATTCTAAAGTTTTAGAGGGAGTCAGCTGTCAAATACTTGTGCTGTTGGAACATAATTTATCGTCAACGTTCGTTTAAAAAATTATTAGGTCATTTACAGCAGCAAAATTCAGGTTTCCCACGACCTACCCGAATTCCAATAAATACTGGAAGGGAATGTGTATGCCAGTTCGAAAGAGGTCAAACCAAAGTCTGTGGTCACGTCCAAAAACCGTTCAATTATACTATACCCATAGAAGGAGGATAGTAACAGAATCACGTGATCAGCGCGTGCTATGGATTCTAGTGGAGGTTGAATTTGGAGAGGAGATAATTCAAAATAAGTTTTATAAAGGCTTATCAAATCAACATCGCTCTGTTACATGTGCCGCTTGACATTTTTGTTGCCGGCTCCACACGTTGGGCTAAGTCTGACAAACTTCGGTCAACACAAATCCGTCGATGGTAAATTTGTCTTGGTTGGTTGCGAGTGAGCCAAGCTTGCTTGAGTTCGCCTCGGTGTCAGTAAATGTTACATAGATCAAAGGGGACTTCGTACGAGCTTGGGCCAGTCAGCAATTCCACGTCCATACGTTGGCTCATATAAGTATATATCTATCGCTTGCGGAGCCGCTTTTCTCTTGTTTTTAATTAATACCAAGCTAACTAAAATGAAAACCTGGGATATTGTTGTAAAAAATATGCGAATTACTAAGAGACTATTCACTTGTAGTAAATAATCACAGGTCTGCGAATAAAGGTTATGAATGTTATTGATCAGTAGTAATTTTTCACGCTGAATTCGAATCTGGCCTCAGAATTGTTCCACACGTCAGCATTTTTAAATATTTGAGGTTAGGTACTTAAAAAATGACTTTTTTTGCAACTGTTGAGGTTATATATAGAAATCAAATGTTTTTCAGATTATTTTTAATAAATACATCAATTATTACCATCCTTCATCTTTAAAATGAGCTTTCAAATGGTCATCTATGATGTTTCCTCGCAAAGTTATAGCCATCTTAAGATGACATGAATTTGAAACCATAATCCCCTACAACTCAACAATCTTAATTAAACGACTCTAAAAGAATCAAGATTTAACACAATAAAAGGGAAAACATACCCAGCTCTTAACCAAACGACTCTAAACGAATCAAGTTTAACACAACAGAAAGGAAAACGCAACAATCTTAACCAATGAGTCAAAGGACAAATTGTCATATTTTCGATTACAAAATATATATATCTTTGGGGCAACAACTAAGGCATCCCCAAATTGTATCGAGACCAAGCTCTTAGGAGGATGAAAACTATCCTTATACAATACGAAACTATCACCCCACTACTTTCACCCTAAAGGGAACCGAAGAAGAATTTATCCAGAACTATTAAACGCCAAGATTCTAACATGAAAAACCCAAAACCCTAAACCATAAACCCAAAATCAAAAACCATACTTCCAAAATTCAAAACTTGAACCGGGAATCTTAATTTTATGAAATCTTTTTTTCTTGATTTCCAAAGACCTTGTTCTACGCCTTTTATGATGAGCACTAGGATTATCACGGTGAAGAGACCAGCAAAAGTCAGCTAGCATCGAAGTAGACCATTTTCCTTGATATCTTCTTTCCATCTCTTTGATGTCCTGATGGAAGCGCTCCCCTTACTCTTCGCTAACAGCACCTGGAAACCAATCTAAGTGGGAGTGCAAATAATGCAATTTTATGTTGTGTTAAATTTGATTCTTTTAGAGTCATGTGGTTAAGATTGTCGCGTTTTCCCTTCTGTTGTATTAAATCTTGATGCGTTTAGAGTCATTTGGTTAAGAGCTCGGCATGTTTTCCATACTGTTGTGTTAAATCTTGATTCGTTTGGAGTCGTGGTTAAGAATGTTAAGTTGTAGGGTTTCAAATTCATGTCACCTTAAAATGGCTATAACTTTGCGAGGAAACATCGTAGATGACCATTCGAAAGCTTATTTTAAAGAGGAAGAATGGTACTAAATTGTGGTATTTATTAGAAGTAAGCTGAAAAAAATTTTGAATCCTATACACAACCTCAAAAGTAAACAAGTAGACAGTAGACATTTTTTAAGTACTTAACCTCAAATATTTCAAAATCTTGACGGTGGTGAGTCGATTCTGAGGCCAGATCTAGTGCGAAAAATTACTTCAGAAATGACCCCCATCTGCCCAACAACAATATATTAAAGACCATTAGCCATTGCCGCCGCAGCAGTAACTTCCATGTCTGCCATCTTCTAGGTTTTAACGAGCAGTGCTGCTGCGGCCAACATATGGACGGTATATTTATAGACAAATATTTTGACAAATATTTCGGCAATTGTTTTGGCCAAAATATGGCCCAACGTGTGGAGTCGGCAGGACAGTTCAGCTAATCACTATCCAGCTTCATAAGAAACTTCAATTATGCATGGCTTGTAATAACATATCATCTTGTATATGCTTATACAGTAAATTTAAAAATACCGTGTATGATTCTGGTTTCAATAAACCATATACTCCCTTGCAACTAATTCTGACACTACAAATGTTTGTGTCTGATTCGTTTTTAAGTACACACTAATTATTTAGATAAGATTCCAATTGGTTTAATATGGAAGAGACAACGTCCTAACGCTGAAATTTGCTACGCATAGTAATTTAATAATTAGTAGAAATACATCTCGCAATTGTAGCTGCAATCTAAAGAAAATAACTGGTAATATGTGCCAGAGACCTAGTTCAATCACCACTTTAACCAGAGATTAAGCAATCAAAACATATCTTGCCAAATGAGTGTGTGGGGCCCAATGAAAGGGACATTCAAAATAAGACTCACTCTCGGTGGAATGCGGCGCGGAAGGATCGTGGGGAATCACGCGGGGGACCAGTTGTACACACCGACTGTATATTTGCAATTTGCAATTGAGATTACGCGGTCAAGGACCAGCCGGTCGACGGAAGTGCCGCCGGCTACTGACATTCAAAAATTATACGCCATTATGGTAAAATTTATTCAAATCCTACTGATTCTTCTCGGTACGGTCGCTGACAATGCGCGTTTGTGTAAAATCGTGGGAGGAGATTTTGTTTTATTCAGGTTTGGAAATTATGCTAAGTTATACAGGGTGTCTAGACAATCAGTGACCTTAGTTTCTTTTCGAATATATTCATCACATGGAAAATAATTAAATTCCCATATGAATGTATTCAGTAAATTAGCTCATTGTTCGGCATCGTCTTCTCCCACATCTTATACTTTTTTGGCCAAAGAGAAGACAATATAGCACAATTAATAGTTCAGAGAAAATGTAACATGGCAAGAAGCGAAGAGGACACTCTCAAAAACGGGACGCTGTTACCAAGGAACTGATGCAAAGAAGCTTTTCGGGGCCGGAGCTTAACAAGCAACCGCGACAAATCGTGTGGTGCTATTGGATGTACTAAACAGCAAAGAGAAAGGGTATTTGCACTTATTTCAATGAGCATATTTCGAGAAAACTGCATTTATCCGAAAATACCCCTACAATTATGGTGTTTGTTTTTATTTTTTTATTTACGCAAAATATCTGTTGTTGTTTAAAGTACAGCAACAAAAGTAGTTTCTTTGTTATTTTTAAAAAAATTTATACTTTTTTTTAAATCATGTTTTTAGAAGGAAATCCAATTAACAAGTTTTTGTAAAACCCAGATTTTTTTTTATTTCTTATAATTTACGCAAAAAATATACAAATAGAAATATTTCAACAAAGGTTGTTCAGAATTAGAAAAATTTTGTATGAAGCAGTATTTGCAAAAACCAATCATTTTCTAGATACAATAATTTGTTTATAAACATTTCTTGTAATAAAAAATTTCCAAATTCCACAGTTAAAGTTAATACTAGCATTCGTAATTATGTGGTAGTACATCAAGGGTAGATAGTAGATGCAAAATAAAGTGCATTTAGTTATACTGACCCTTTTAACACAAATAAAGGACTAAGGCAGGGGGATGCGCTGGCGTGTCACCTTTTTTAACCCCCGACCCAAAAAGGGAGGTGTTATAAGTTTGACGCGTATGTTTGTATGTCTGTCTGTCTGTCTGTCTGTGGCTTCATAGCTCTTCAACGGGTGATTTTGATGCACTTTTTTTTATGTGAAAGAATGTTTTGTCGAGAAGGTTTTTGCCATATTAGATTTTGATTTTTGGTCGCCATCTTGATTACAAGCTTTTATTTAACTTCCCTTGTTGCTTTTGTGGGTCAAATCTTGCAACTGAATTTTAAAATAGTTATCCTAAACAGATTGAACTGAAATTTTGCATACACGTTTAGTTTGGATGACAATGCATGGTTAGCTAAGTGACGTCATTCAAAATCCAATATGGCGGACTCCCAAAGATGGCGGACCAGTTATTTTTTATGCACCCCCATGACATGGGTATCAAATGAAAGGGTTTGCTGAGAAGAATACGAAAATAAAATGACGTCACACTAAATTCAATATGGCGGACGCAATTGACTTTTAAAAGTTATCCCCAACCGATTGAGCTGAAATTTTGCATACACGTTTAGTTTGGATGACAATGCATGGTTAGCTAAGTGACGTCATTCCAAATCTAATATGGAGGACCAGTTATTTTTTAAAAAATTTTCAATTTTTTAACCCCCGACCCAAAAAGAGAGGTGTTATAATAAGTTTGACTCGTATGTTTGTATGTTTGTTTGTCGCAATGTCTGTCTGTCTGTCTGTGGCTTTATATCTCTTCAACGGGAGATCCGATTTTGATGCAGTTTTTATTAAAATTAAATATAACACATACATATATTTATAATAAAACTGGTCTGGTAGACCGTGTGCTACTAGTAGAATATAAAATTGGACTGCGTCGGCTTAAAGGTTAAAAAGTTCTGTGTGGGACTCGTGATATAATAATACGCTATGTTGTATGTATATGTTTAGTTTAAAAAGTATAAAATTAAATTAAATTACAAATTTAAAAAACCTCCGACACAAAAATATGGACTAAATAACTAATAAAAAAAAAAAAAAATTAACACAACTTTAAAAATTATGAAATAATTTTGATTCCACATACGAACTCTTATGATTTATTTAAATCCAGCTTACATTTTCTTTATGTCCTCGAGATTTGCTTTCTTATACGCATGAATATGTCGGGGGCTGCTGTAAAGACGAACTACTAAATAGTTATATTCAAAACAGCAGCTCCCGATATATTCATGCGTATAAGAAAGCTCGAGGACATGAAGAAAATGTAAGCTGGATTTAAATAAATCATAAGAGTTCATATATGGAATCAAACTTATTTCATAATTTTTAAAGTTGTGTTAATTTATTTTTTTTTACATTAGTTATTTAGTCGATATCTTTGTGTCGGATTTTTTTTAAATTTGTAATTTAATTTTATTAACATAGCATTAAAAAAGTAGTCAGAGACGCAGGGCTGAATAACAGAGAGCATAGAGATAATGGCATACGCTGATGATGTGGATGTTGTTTCACGCACAATACGACATTCCAAAGAGACGTTTGCCACACTCGTTGGTGTAGCAAAAAATATGGGTCTGACGGTGAATGAGAGAGAAACTAAAGTTATGGCGTCGACACCAGGTAATGAAGCTAGAGCCATAACATCGGACAAAATATTACTATCGATTACAACTTTGAGGTAGTGCAAGCATTTACTTACCTGGGGTCTTCAGTAAATAATAAAAATAATATGTCCGAGGAAATAAAATGCAGAATAGTACTTGCCAACAAGTGCTATTTTGTACTTGGAAAACACCTCAAAAGCCGACAATTATCATTTAAGACAAAGTTGATGCTGTATAAAATGTAATACTCCCGGTCTTGACGTATGTATCCGAGACATGGACCCTGAGTAAAGCTGACGAAACTCTACTCCAAACTTTTGATAGGAAAAGTCTGAGGTGGATCTTTGGAGCTGTATGTAACAATGGTGTATGGCGCCGGCCTTACAACTTGCTCCATGAAAAATACAAACAGGTGGCAAATGGTAGGGATGTGGTAACAAGCATTAGGATAGGACGACTCAGATGGGCAGAACATGCTGAGCTGATGACAATTACCCCCCAAGAAAGATCATGGCTTCGGAACCATCGGGAGCTAGAAGCCCCGGCAGGCCAAAATTATGGTGGAAGGATGGTGTCTATGAAGATGCACAAAAATCGGTGCAAGGAATTGAAGGAAAACGAAACTGTACTCCAAAAAAAGTTATATTTTAATAACACAAAATTATAATTTCCAAGTGTGCCTACCGACATGCTGCCTAAACAGATTTTTCTGCTCAGCTTTTATTTGGGCCTTCGGATGATTTGGCTGAAGCTCAGTCACTAACACTAGGTTATCATCAAGTCCATCTGGGGTTCTTTTTGCTGTCTCAGACAATCCAGCACCCACCCCTGCATTTTTATGATCTCGAACTAATTGCAAGAGTACATCCTCTGTAGGGAAATGGTAGATATTAGTAAATTTTAATATATTTGAAGTTATCTATAAAAAAAAATCATGCCATTGCATACATCACCCTGGCAACAGTTGTCTTGTTTTATTACCTCTCCGCTTCTCAAACCTCAACCCTATAGATTTCAACTTTGTGGCATATAAGACAGTTAATAAGTACTCTAGGATATTAAATACTATACCATATTGAACTCCTGAGGATGTTGCATGCCATACTAACTACTACTTTTCCATTCATACACTTGTTCTCGACCTTCCGGTGACGTGGGAGTTATACACTAGGAATGGCTAATCCAGGATGAATATTCAACATCTCTATTTAACTAGCGCGGATCATCAACATTCAAATTCACCACTCTAAAGGAGTAGAGAAGAATAGAAACAGACACTATAATTTTTCCAGAAAGTTTAGACGATCAAATCTTTCAGAGTTAGGCATCTGTACTTCCCGTGGAAAGATTCTATAAAGTCTCTATAATATTTGTTCCAACAACAGATTAAAGGATATTGAATATAACATATACGATGACCTTACTAGTTTTTGGAGATATATAAAAGAGCAAAGAAAAAACTGAAATATGTCATGCCTCTTTTATTTATATAGATCCCGGTAATGATGCTATATCGAATGGGTATGCTGATTATTTGCCCAATAATTGCCCTTTTCCTAGCTACAATTTGAAGTGATATAAACAATTTAACAGAAAATGAAGTATTGATGGCAATTAAATCGCTAAAGCCAAAGGAAACCGTTAGTATACATGATATACCTGAACGTATAACTCCTATTCACAAAAGTGGGAGCAGTAATTTTATAAAAAATCATACATCCATAACAGTTCTACCATACTTCTCAATATATTTGAAAAAACGATATATAACAGAATGAATATTAGCCCAGTTATAATCGAACAATCTTCGGTCTGACCTTACAAAATTTCCTATTTAAAACCTCCCAGGCCCATATGTTTTTGATATTAGGTTAAGAAAAATATATGATGTTTTTAAGATAACAAATACCATTTCGCAAATTAGCGAGTGTCTCATTACCACAAGTGATTTTGTAAAAAAAAAAAACATGATATAGATTTTTTTCAATGTCAGTAGGAATAAATTGTTAAATATTATCTTTAGGTCTACATGTCGAATGTATATTTTTTCTACTAATAGTAATGTCCATTAGTTTTTAGTTTGTGCTATTGACGCTACTAGAACCCTGTACATTATGTAAGTGGAATATTTTTGTGTCTGCAGCATACATGAAGTCCTTAGATCTATCTAATTTACAAAAGATATGTTCCGATTGTGGAATTATTGGCAAGTATCCAAATCAAACTTTACTTTTTTCTCTCGCAGTTCTCCTAGATTTACCTTACCATTTCCGATATTTTTAAGCGGGAATATAAGAAGTTGAAATATTTATAAACAATCAAATTATAAACAGTTATTTTTAACACCGAATTGTTGAAAATAGAACAGTTCGCACATATTTTCTCCTTTGTTATTGCATACCTACTAAATGTTCCTTTAAAATAAACTCAACTTCCTCTCTCAGAACTGTATTTTCATAAGGTGTATAAGACAACACTGTAAATTTTCTAAAAAATGACTAGTTTCTCGGCTGCCAAGGGGACGCGGCTGCTGAGGATGTGGAATGTTTTGTTTTCAAACCAGTATCATTTATAAAAATGACATCTAGCTTGCGTGTTTACTATATTGACTTTAGTGTTTTGTTTTGAAACAGATCGTGGCTTAAGGCATGTGGTAACAGCGATTCAACAATTGCTCCGAATTGCACCTCAGTAGAATAACAAAATTACGTGTTGAGGAGTTAATGACTTAGAAATTCTATTTTTATAATCATTAAATGAACAAGATACTAATGGTTTGGTAATTTTAAATTACGGTTTGTAATTGGCATACATTTGCACTGCAAAATTGTGTAATGAGTGGTCTGTAATGCCTTTTATATTCATGTAATTGTCATGATGTGGGACAATACAATTTTTTTCAAGAGACAGAAAATTTAACAAAATAGTTTTTTTTATATATAAATTACTATTCTTGATTAGAAAATATTGAAAACGAAAACATTTGACAACTTGTATAAGCAGATACTAAAGAATTACAGAGTTTATATGCATAGTGCTGTTCGAATGTGGAGATGCACGTTAGGTAAAGAAAATAAAATACACATTTCTGGACAAACAACCAAAACAACTACTCTCGTAGCTAATAGTAAATATTGTTGAATTACATCATAAAAGTTTGATAACAGTAGATCAAAAAAATCCTAATCTTGATGACAATAAAGGAAAATAAATTAAGTGATAAAAATAACACTCCAGGAAGTACGTGCTGGCAAGTCTTAGATTAGTTCTGATATCGGACATTTTTATTAACTTTGAGATGCACTTTTCAAATTTTTACTTTGACACCTCGTATATTTTTCTCTTGTGTGCCATATTGAAAAAATGGCACCAATGACGAGTTTTTCGACATTATTTCCTTTCTCATTAATTTTATGATATAAATAGTTATGAAATAAATGAAATTAGAGAAGACGTAAAGGCACGTCGAGTGATAGTATTTGCGGGTAGTATTTAAGTGTTTCGGTGTTCGTGAAAACTACTTCAGAGGCAACAAAGGTTGATAAAAATCGAGTCCGAGATCTTTAAATTGGCTGCATCTATTAACCGTTTCATTGCCTATTTTGTATAAAAAATGTATAAAATTATTTCTATTCGTAAACGACATGGTATTACATTTTGATATAATTATATAGATTTACACCATAAATTAATTTTTGACAGATCATGTTACAAATGATGACAATTTTCATCAGAGTTAACGGACGCAAACAATTTAAAATCATCAGAATATAGAACAACATTACTTTGTATATCCCTACAAGGATCGTTAATAAACAGAAAAAATAACAGTGGCCCGAGAATGAAACTCTGTGGCACTCCAAATGTTACCAACACATGAATCAATAAGAAGCCCTGATGCTGCATATTTAATTTTCTTTTACCAGTAGAATTCAAAGATCTTAGAAAATTTAAAGAAAACCCGAATATTGACAATTTTTTCATGCCCATGGCCGAATCTGTCAAATGCTTGACAAGTATGTGTAAATTACATCTAGCACGATCCAGTGTATTCGCAATAAATTGAGTAATAATTGAAGATACAAGTGGATGAAGGGTCTATGTAACAACAAAGTGATTTTGAGATAACACAGCCCCACAAAAAAAAAAAAAAGTTCAGACCAGCGAACCAGACCCATGTATCCCTATGTATTTTCGGTCGCTGAATCCGAATCCGAGGTCAAAAAAATTCGTACACCCCCAAAATCTTGAGCTAGAGCCAAAAAACACCCCTGGACTGGGATAAAAAGAATATTAAGCTACGAGAATAGTTGTTACATCCTAATCTATCGAATTATACAAATTAAGGTTAAACAGCAGCGTACATACAACAGATATGAAACACACCCCCAGGGAGGGGTGAGAAATCGATCGAAAACATTAATGAGTACTGAAAAAGCTCGAAATGTCTAAATTTTGTTAAAGTGATAACAAACTTCATCAGGTCCAACGTAATCTTCATAAACTGCCCCTATAGGGTTGAGAACAACCACCTTCAAGTTTAAAGGACACGAGAAAAACAAGAAAAAACGTAAAATCCAACAGGATTTCTATTTTCATGAATGCTATGATTGGCTGAAATTGCGTAGTACTCTAAAATAGAACTAGAAACTTACGTATCATTAACGCCCTACAGTGTCAACCCTCAGAGGGTGTGAAAACTACCCCTAAACTAAAAAGTTACAGTATAAAAATGTAGTGTAAAAATTCGAAACACCTGCGTTGTGTGGAAGTGAGAAGAAACTAGACTATGTTCGACGCTATGCTTGAAAACCAGCCCCACGGGGTTGCGAGATACCACCTCTATATCTGTAGGATGCTGGAAAAACAGAGCGAAACTAACCGGATTTACATTTTTATGCTATGATTAGCAAAAATCGTGATGCACACTTCCAGTGTCCTACGGATATGGGGGTAGCATCTCGCAACCCCATGGGGGTGGTTTTCAAGCACAGCGCCGAACTTAGTCTAATTTCGTCTCACTTCCACACAACGTAGGTGTTTCGAATTTTTATAGAAGTCACTGTAACTTTTTATAGATAAATCTTACATAGGGGGTAGTTTTCACACCATCTGAAGGTTGACACTATAGGGCGTTGATGGTACATAAGTTTCTAGTTCTATTTTAGAGTACTACGCAAAATATAAATCCTGTCGGATTTTACATTTTCTCTTGTTTTGTGTCCTTTAAACTTAAGGGTGGTCGTTCTCAACCCTATACGGGCAGTTTATGAAGATTACGTCGGATCTGATGCACATTAACAAAACTTAGACCTTTCGAGCTTTTTCAACAGTCACTGCTGTTTTGGATCGATTTTTTTTATAAATGGGGGCTAGTTTTCACCCCTCACTGGGGGTGTGTTTCATATCTATTGTATGTACGCTGCTGTTTAACCTTAATTTGTATAATTCGATAGATTAGGATGTAACAACTATTCTCGTAGCTTAATATTCTTTTTACCCCAGTCCAGGGGTGTTTTTTGGCTCTAGCTCAAGATTTTGGGGGTGTACGAATTTTTTTGACCTCGGATTCGGATTCAGCGACCGAAAATACATAGGGATACATGGGTCTGGTTCGCTGGTCTGAACTTTTTTTTTTTTTTGTGGGGCTGTGTAATTAATCTCAAAGTTTTTAACAACCTACCAACTTCCACAGTACATAGACCCTTTATAAATTAATAAATCAGATATTTTTGCATCATATAAAAAACTCGTTTTTTTCAACAGTTTTTTTTTGAGATAATTGATTTCAAAGTTTTTAACGACCTACCAACTTCAACAGTACATAGATCCTTTATAAAATAAATCAGATCTTTTTGCATTGGAAACAAATGTAATGTGCCTGAGGGAATTTTGTGTACTTATAGTCTTCATTCATATAAAAAACTCGTTTTTTTCGAAAATGTCACATAGACCCATCGTCCACTTGTATCTTCAATTGCAAAATTAGTTTTTGTGCTCTATACGCCATAAACTCGCGTTGACAATAGGAAATTTGAGATTCAACGTGAAAAGAATTTATATCGCATAAGGCAATTTCAAAGTTTACCAAAATTACCATTGGTAGGTAATTTTCAATAATAGTTTTATCGCCTGTTTTGGAAATAGGACAATTTTTTTATTGAGTCCAAATTTGGGGAAATATAGCGGTTCGTAATAAAAAAATACTGTAAAGTGATAAGTCAAAGGTACAGGCACAGTTAGTCCATGTAAAACGCGGGGTTTGACGCTCGGAATGCCCTCATCGGGATCACTTGTATTTTATGTTTTTTGAGTCGCTGATCACGAAAATCGGAGCCCTGCGGCTCTGAAAACAGCACATCACCCCTAAAAATGCCAGAAACTACCCATTTTGGGTTTTTTTCGAGGTAATGTGAATAATACTGTAAAATAATGTTATGAATGTGCTAATTGTAATGATATTTTGCCAGTTCAGTATGTATAAATTATATGCTGGCGTAAAATGGAAAAATGATATTTTTATCACTTTTTGATTTGAGTTTAGATGAATTGGGGATTGTGCAATGAAGAACATTTTTTTCCAACCCTTCAGAGGTGAAAACTAACCCCTATATCACCTTTAAATTGAACTAACGCTTAGAAAATAAGTAGAGATGTATACTTTTTAGTTTGTTTGTAATTTCTGATAAACTTCCGTCGAAATAAATACTAAAAAACTACCCTCAAGCTTGCAGGGAATTGAAAGAGAAGGTGGAAATATTCTTGATAAATAATGTTATGATATTTGAATTTTTTAGTGCCTTTTGAACGTCTTTTTTGATAATGGAATGTTAAGTTGAGGAGCATTACATGTTATTTCATATGTAAATGATGTAATAAAAGACGATTCAAAGTTTTAGGTAAAAGCATTGACGATGCTTTGAGGATCGTGGAAAAAAGATTGTCGTAACTCATTATATTCGGTATAATACTGGTTGTATTTTTAATATTATTAAGAAAATACAAAAACGATTCGGGTTAGTTTTAATATGCATTCCTGTATTTTCAATTTATCTTTTGTAATTTCAGTATATCTTTATATTTTGGGGCGCAAATATGTAAATGCGTAAAGAAGCCAGAAACGAAACGATCCATCATATCATCAATATTTATTGGCAAATGCATAGAATTGGAAACCATCAACACTCGCCCAGTCACAAATCTGTACCATCAGCCGTCTGAGAGGAAAAGTTAAATCTCCCCATATTTATCTACTACTAGTCGAAATTTACGTTGCATGTGAAGGTTATATACGCCCTGGATAAGGTGACATTTGGGGAGCCACGCAAATTTGGTTGGTTTTTAAAATATACGAAAACGATTTATTTTTACAATTATTTTTTATTTATTTGCTAGGAATCATATCATGTAATTCAATACTTCGTCAGTATTAGCTAGAAGGGTAGTTGTTTTGATTGGTTCTCCAATAATGAGTATTTTAAAGTATATAACTAGTATATTAGCGTACCAGATTAGGGCACCAATATACAGAAATAAGGTAATTTCGTAATAAATAAAAACAGTGTAAGTTGTGATTTGCTTAATACCTAAATAATATTCTCTAATTGTGATAAAAACAAATAAATAAAATTATTAATTGTAAAAATAAATCATGTTTCTATACCCACTGATGAGAACTGACGAGTTCGAAAAAACTTGTAGAACTTTTCTAGAGATGAAATAGAATGTAAGATTTAATAACACAGGTCTACAAAAAAAAAATCTGCTCCAAGGACTAAACCTATCATTCCTTTAGTATTTTTCTACCTCGTAGATTTCGAGTAAACGTAAAAAATTGTCAAAAAACCGTATTTTGACGATAAAAACCGGGATTTACTCGAAATCTACTTGGTAAAATATATTTTAAATTGAAAATTCGAATTCAGCACACAAAAATACTTAAGGAATGATAGGTTTAGTCCTTGGAACAGAATTTTTTTGTAAATCTGTGCACAGGCGCACCTTGTGCATAGGTCTACAAAAAAAATTCTGTTCCAAGGACTAAATCTACCATGCCTTAAGTATTTTTGTATGTTGAATCCGAATTTTCAAGTAAAAAAATTTTCTACCGCGTAGATTTCGAGTAAATCCCGGTTTTTATCGTCAAAATACGATTTTTGACAATAAAAACCGGGATTTACTCGAAATCTACGCTGTAGAATTTTTTTTTTATTGAAAATTCGGATTCAGCACACAAAAATACTTAAGGGATGATAGGTTTAGTCCTTGGAGCAGAATATTTTTTTGTAGACCTGTGTAATTGTTGACTGAATTTTATTAAATGATTGCTGTATGTCTGCTTATGTACGAGACACCCTGTATAACAAGAACAAGTAAGCATTGTTTTACAAATAAATGTTTTGTTCATAGATTCATGCTTTAACAAATGGCCTTCTTAATCTACTTTAAATTGTATTAAAGTATTATACTATTTTTGCGGAATTATCTCCTGAAGTTTGGCCGAAAGGTTTACTCATACCCTCTAATCTCAGTTTTTCTTGGGTTAAACTGTGGTAGTTTTCGTAAGAAACCACGTATTTGATTCTCAATCCACCCCCTTTGGTTTCAAATGTCTTTACGGACAAAAAATCGTCTCACATTAAACTGAACATGACACTTAACCCTTTAAAGTCAAAGGTTGGCGTATTTCTGGTAGGTAGTAATTCATGTAATTACACCACACAAGTTGTTTCAGAGTCTACGTTAATTTCCGTCGAAAAGTTATTAATTAAAGTAGGTTCTGGTTAAAAAATACATTAAATACAACCTTAGCAATGGGGAGAACGTCGTGAACCCACGAAGGATATCCTGTAAATATATATAACATTCCTCAAGTCCTACCGTAACTCTGTTAGCCATAGAGTGACATTTGTTATGTCGGCTGTACAGAAACAGGGAAATAAATATATGAAATTATATTATAGTATGCCTAATTTAAGAAGAGTCTCCAATGTCTTCATCGTTGTTTTAAATTTTTGCCGAGAGTTTTACTACAAATGTAATAAGAAATGAAAAGGCAGCGTATCTATTACACCACCAAAACAAATCTCGTAGCAAAGACCTTTGGAAGGCTATTCGTAATTTAAATATAAAAAAATAAGCAATTTAACTTAATTCATTAGCATTTGCGTAGGTGCTTTGACGTAAATAACTGTTTTTCTTCCGTTAAATTACTGTCCCGAAAGCTACAACTGGTATTTAACAAACAAATATAGTAACAATTTGTTTTTCGGTTATAAACTGACACAGCGAATAAAATACAAACTATTAGACAAAATTTAAAATCAAATGCTTATCTTAGTGATGGTATTTATGCCACTATGATTTAATTGTGTATGATTTGTAAACATTACAAACATCATAAATTATGCATTAGTTAATTAATCCTATTCCGAGAAAAGCCTAATCCTGTACAAATAATATTGTTTCTCCTTTACAATCTGGTTTTCAAAAAGGACATAGTCCGTTTGAGCAAACAATAGATAATATACTCCATTAGAACATGCACACATGGCTTTAACAATTTTTGGTTTTTCTAAAGTTTTCAACACGATAGACCATTGTTATGCTCTACTAACTTGTACATTATTTAAGTAATCACTTCAATCAATGACCATCAAACAGTGCTATTCTATTACTTGTTCGATTACCTCAGGTGTCTCATAAGGGTCTATCTTGGAGCCTATTCTTTTACTGATTTACATAGCAGATATATGTAACTCATGTACAATGATATGCAGACGATTCGCAGCAGTAACACTCTTTCGAAGCTAAAGATGTAGGAAATATCTGTGTTAAACTCATTAAAAATGTATTAAAAAAATAATAATTTAAAACTAAATCCTGACAAATGTGCTTTTATACTTTTTTCTAGATAAAATTAGATTTACCCCAAATTGAAAAAAAAATGTGTGAATCACTAGTCCTACCATTACTTAATTCCGATTTTATATAGTTTATTATTCCTGTTTGAATAAACTAACACAGTATGGACAAAGTTGTTGTAGATTTGTATACAAAATCAAAAAGTAAGAAAGTGTCATCAGAAATACACCAGCTAAGTTTGTATTAATATCATTTATCAGTTTCTGTAAATCTTATTAACCTCATCCCCTTCTTATCTTCCTGATGAACTAATTTGTAGGCATGAATTGCACGTTGCAAATTTAAGATTAACATATTTACTACCTCTTCATCAATATCGACGCCCTTTTTCTTACATCTTTGTGTTAATCCACAATAATATCAATATAGTCCAGACAACAGAGTAGCGAAACCTACAAAAACTTGCAAACTGAATATTTTTTTCTTTTTTAAATGAGTTCGTGAAAGTGTATCGAATAAAATTCTGAAAAGTTTACATTCCGCTCGGATGCAGAACATAAAAAAAGTGGAAAAACATTTTGTTTTCGTCCATTTTTTCAAAATGTTGAAATGAAGTCAAGGTAGGAAGAAATAAAAAATACAAGTAGATAGCCAACGTGTTTCTCAACAAAAAATGTCCTAATAAAATTTATCGCTAAGGCCACGGTATTCCTGGAAAAAAATAGTGAAGTAACTTTGTCACTCTGCGCGGCCAAGCGCACGGTTAAATGCATATATCGAACCTCTAAAAATTCTTAGCAGTTCTAACAAATAAAATAAAGCTTTTTTTCTTTCTGATTACATATTTTTAACATTTTTCTTAGTGAATAGGAGAATAAATAGTGAGTATAGAGGGAAAATATATAATTATGAACGTATACACAGATACCACACATACCCGCTGAATGAATCGCTCGCATGAATTTTTACGTGTCCTTACTGTATTGTATTTATTACAGGTACACTTATTCACATTTCAGCTATATCCAATGGATTCTTTATACATTTGTTAATATATTAGAAAAGTCCTAGAATTTATATTCAAAACAATCAAAGATATTTTCATAGTTATAAGGATAAGATCGTGAAAATGGCAATTCCTTATCATGATCTGATTGATCATATTTTCAAAAAAATGCATGTTGATGGCTGCAACACCAGCACACATTTTATTATAAAGATTGACCATGTCTTCTATTGGTTCTTTATAAACCTTATTTTTTAAGTAACTCCACAAATAAAAATCCAACGGAATAATATCAGGAGATCTAGATGGCCACCTGAGTACTCCATCTGTACCAATTCATCTTCCTAGATATGTTTGGTAAAATAACTTATAACATTATTGCTAGTATATGAGCCACCACAAAGCCACTACAAAGTAAAGATACATCGTTTCGTAAGGGTTATCAGTTGCGATTGCCATTTAAATTTTCAGCAGGATACAAAAATAAAATGCACAGCACATGACGAAACTGTTTCCAGGGTATTCTGAAGGCACCTACGATTATTAGATTCTATTTCTGAAGTAATGATATAATTTGTATTTAATTAATATCTTCCTTATCGCTAAGTTTACTATGGGTATGCTTAAATTGGTTACATTTGAAAAATTCTCAGTTTCTCCAATATTTCGTCTCATTTAAAAATCAAAAGTAAGTAATTTTTGGTTTAACAGGAAGTTACAAAAAACCAAAAAAAATGTTTCATCATAGTTTCCAAGGTCTACCGTCTAAAATTTCATTTAAAAAAGTTATAGCGATTTTAGTTTTCCAAAATTACAACATTTAAACTAAAATATCCTGAGAAAGGTTGGAATTTCTAAAAAACATAAAGCTGAATTTTATTAAAAATAAAAGCTCTTTGACATACCCTGCATTTTATAATTCCGGTCATCGAAATATTTCTTTATAGTACAGCGCCATCTACATCTTAAAATGTTAGGTAACGATTTGTATTCAAAACCGAGGCTATTTTTACATTCTGGCGATTGATTTTTACAGAATTCAAATATCTATTAATTTCCAAAATATCTTGAATTTGAATTTTTATTGGTCCTGTATACTATAAAATTTGAAATAGATCATTTCCTTTTTTTTTATCTTGCGCTGTTATCATAAAATATATTTAAAAATTTCATTAGAACATTTGGGTACAAATTAACTTTGCTATAACTTACGTATTCAAATTTTTATTATGAATAAGAAAATATAGTTGATGGTGGCCCTGAAGAGACGAAACGGCCGTAAGTTATAACAATGCTGACTTATAAGAAAATATTCTAATTAAATTATTTTGATATTTTTTTCCACCTGACCGATTTTGTTATGGTTTGCGAGATGGTGCAATACTGCTCAGTATTAAAAGTAGCCACCCTGTATACATATATACACAGAGAGATATTTTTAAAGAGCCACATTTGATGACCTCCCAAATTTTCGATTTTGGAGCAATCTCAGTAACTTCCCCATGTTTATAGGTGGAGATATTAAAACGTTACATATATGTTAAAAATGGTGAAAACCCCATTACATTTCTGGGCCACCAACCACAACAATACCATAATTCCATCAACAAATCCGATTAAGTAAATTTCACAAATATGAATGGCGTGGTACACGAGAGCGCATATAAAAACAATTGAAAGTGCATGCTCGTTATAGAATTAAATTTTCTTTTCACAGTTGTGTGAACAAAAGGAATTCTGTGTTGGAGAAATGCACTTTAATCATTTTTCTTTCTTTCAGCCGATATTAATAATAATAGACTAATAGTAGATATAAACATAAACATATGCAGTTGTTAATTAAAATCGAATGCAAATACTACGAGAATGAGGTCAGATGCTTACCATTCTTACATAGGTGTGCATATAGTATATCTTGGGGGACTCGGGATTTATCTAAACTATCAAATTATAATGTACCTTAAGTTTTAGTTTTATCAATTTTAACCTTTTCTCCTCACGTCATCCACATTGAGGAAAAATTAATATAAAACCAATAATAAAAAAATAAATTATGTGCAATGTTCGCCATAATGTTTGCACCATGTGGGAAAGTATCCAGCAAACATTTTCCTAAAAATTAGCTAGAACTCGACTTAGTAAAAGACGAATTTATTTATTAAGGTACTTAATTATGGTGTAAAATTGTCTGGAAACATGCACCATTTTGGCTTTCATTTAGGTGCTCCAAATGAATGTATTAATTTGAAATATGTATAATCCAGGCGTTTTAGTTGTGAAATTGACCTCTGTGCTAAATTCGCGCCATACGAAAAAATTTTTTTATTGTAGTTATTTGGAAGTCTTGAATAACACTTGTCATGATACACCTGGAGGATTTCTGTGTTTATTTGGACGTCTTGAATCACACGTGGTAGTTACGCCAAGATACACCTGGAGGATTTCTTGAAAATCGCGACGGAAGGTCGCAGAAACCGCGGATTCGCGATTAACTCAGTTT
Organism: Rutpela maculata; assembly: GCA_936432065.2. Lineage (NCBI taxonomy): Eukaryota > Metazoa > Arthropoda > Insecta > Coleoptera > Cerambycidae > Rutpela > Rutpela maculata. The sequence goes on from OW386293.2 coordinate 97,449,713, forward strand.
TTATGGCTAAAACGGGAACAACACCTAAATGTTGTACATCTGTAAATTTTCTACCTTAAAGACCCTATACATTTTTTTCGTACGCTTAACCGTTTTGGAGATATGACGCGCACTAAGTTAAAAATGCATTTAGTTCCGCCAACATCTTCAGCAGCATTTGTGTAGAGTGTATTATTAAGTTCAAACTGGTTGGGAAAAGACATCGATCCTGAGCAGCGGGGCTGGATTAGAAAGAATGATAGTTTGCAGCCAGTACCAACGCAGTTACCACCAGCACCAGATGTATTGTTGAATTCAAGTTTTTACAACTGTACGAAGGGTTGTGCAGGAAAATGTATCTGTAGGAAAGTAGGACTGAATTGTTCAACAGCTTGTTGCCATTGCCACGGTCACTCCTGCTTGAATACCGCACCTACAATTGCTATGAATGACAAAGTGGACGACGTAGAATCTTATCAGAATGAAAGTAATGACAACGATTTTCACTGGACGATAACGTTTCAGATACCGAAGGAGTCGGAAATATTGACTAATGTAAGATCCAGCATGGATTAGGCCTCCTGGAGAACCATGTAAAAAAAAAGCACACCGAGCATTCTACCTCCATGGTGGTGCGGAAACGAATGCATTTTTTGACTTATTCATTGTAAATAAATGTAAATAAAATCTATAAGACATTCTGGTAGAGAATAAAGATCACCAAGCTCTAAAACAGCAATATTTAATTTTCATTCTGAGACATAGAAAGCAAGATAATTGCGAAATATGTGGTGCGAAAGAGGTTTGGTGGAACTAAATGCATTTTTCACTTAGCCCGCGTCATAACTCCAAAACGGTTAGGCGTAGGAAAAAAATATATAGCACCTTTAGGGTAGATAATTTACAGATGTACAACTTTTATAATAAGTGTTGTTCCCATTTGAGCCACAAAAACTGAATTAATCGCGAATATGCTGTTTCCGTGACCTCCCGACGCGATTTTCAAGAAATCCTCCAGGTGTATCTTGGCGTAACTACCACGTGTGATTCAAGACGTCCAAATAAACACAATAAAGAAAAAATTTTTCGTATGGCACGAATTTGGCAGCAAAAGTCTAAATCGCCTGGAGTAGTAATATATTGTAGCAAAATGGAAAATAAGTGAAATGAAAATGAATAAAATTGAATAATTTATCTCTTATATTATTTGGCGCTAAAGAAATTTTAATGAGAAACAAATTATAAAAAAAATATACCAAGAATTACTTCGCCGGTAAATTTCCATTAAGTCCGAAATATGTAGTACAATTAGATAATATCTACCTTTCTGGCATATTGGCATATGAAAATCGTTCTAATGGTAAAATAGCTTATTAGATGGATTTTGTTTGAAATCCTACGTAATTTGTACCTACATAGCAATCTATTCGGTCACTTTTATTATGATCCTTTTAATTAATATTAAATGAACAACGGTGCTGAATTCTACCTAGATTCTCTGCCTGACTTCAACCATTTAATGAATTATCCTTTGAAGATGAATTTTCAAAGCGCAAGAAGCTACATTTTCTTTCGACAATTGGAGTATGATTCCAAACTGAAATTTTCAAAATGAACTTGTATGAAAAAGAACTTATGAAACTGTCAAAAAAATACATAATTATACTTGTAACGTCACTTTCAGCAAGTATATCATACTTTTCGCTAACACTATTATTATATATTTTTTACTTGATAATAGGATATTTAAAAGGTGCATTGTTACTTTTCGAAGTGCAGATGCTAATATGCACGAAAATATTTCTGACGAATTAGTTTAATAAGCAGTAATAGCAGATATTTTGCATTTTGCATTTTTATTTTTGTTACGTATGACATTCATACATTTTTATCTTTACTGTAAATTCAGTTCAGTTTTGTATGTGACTGTTAACAATGTTCCTATTATAGATAAAAATACCAAGTAAGTATAAAATTCTTCTTTTTTTTCCACTTGGAATCATTTGCCATTTGCACACACTCTCGTAGATTCTACCTAAAACTAGTCAACTCGATGTGGAACTGACGTCGAAGAGATGTCGAATTGAAGTCAAATTTACCTAAACAGGTATTAATAACTATACAGTCTGTGCAACTATAAGAAAAATGTATGGCTAATTTTACCTATCATGGTCATTATAACTAAATTTCGACTTTCGTCTTCTTATCCACCATGTCAATTCCGTGTAGCATCGACAAACTTTATGTAAATATGGTTAGCTCGAATTTTGCGACTAAAATTATGCGTAATTCAGGTAATCCCGACGCGACGTTAAACTGAATTAAAACGTTTTCTGGGATTGATTTTCAGAAAAAGTGTATTCTTATTAAAAGTCCACCTAAAATTTCAAACGAAAAAGTAGCTACTCAAATTGAAGTTAATTCAGATGTTTACGTCGGAAAATTAAATGATTTAAAATTCGCTCAAAATAAAACCACCCTTATTTGCAAAATATCAAAAATTGTTATTTGAAGAAGTTATTTATAATGAAAAGTTATATTCAAATGCTGGATCCAAAAAATAAAGTGTTTCACCATTTTGACGCATAATAGGTCCCTTGCATGTGCCGTATATTTTAAATTAATTTATATATAGTAATATAGTGTCACTAGACATTAGCAATTATCAAATCTGTTTTCATTATTTCTAACAGGAAAGTATTTAAATCACCGACTAATATCTGGGAAGGGGCAAATCTGAGGAAACACTCATACTGGATTTGACGTCATCTATCACTATATCTCTGCGCCAACAATGATTCGGACATATAATTCGCGCACCGTTTGCGGTAATTTCCTAAAATTATTTAGTTGTATTCGGTCTGTGACATTAAATTATAGTGTGTATTTAAGTGTACCATACTAAGGGCCTGTTTTATAGGTACAGTTTAAACCTAAGTTTAACTAGAAGATTCTGTTGAGGTCCAAAATAAAAGTAATTAGCGTGTTTAGCAAAGTGTATATTAGGCACATTCATCAAATAGGAAATTATTAATTGAATTTGAATAAAGGTTTTGTGGTATTGATAGTGAGTATTGAGTTATTATCGATAGTTATCGAATGATTTTTGTAGTAAAAAAGCTGCTGTGAGAAGCGTCTTTTTGAGTTCTTGTTAAAAGGTTCTTGTTTATTTCCTGTTTGATAAGTGTGCTTAATATACACTTTGCTAAACACGCTATTTACTTTTATTTCGGACCTCAACAGAATCTTCTAGTTAAACTTAGGTTTAAACTGTACCTATAAAACCGGCCCTGAAAAGGGTTTAAATTGTTTTAAACATGACGAAAAAGGGTTATTTCAAAGGTCAATCGGATAATTTAAGCTGTACGCCTGTCGGGTGTATGCCATATGCTACTGCGTCACAAAAATATTCATAAATAAAAGACTATAAGTCCTAGATGAATTTTTTTTTCAAAAACTTCTCCTGTATCTTGGCTTCAATCACCTCGCTGCATGTAGGTACATGAAAATTTTCAAAAATAAAAAAGTTTGTCGCTGAGTCAAAATATGAGTACATTTTTAGCGAAGTAATAGTCGAGTAATAAGTTCATTGTTGTTTAAATAAAATAATAAACAATTATCGACAGAAACAAAAAGACCATTGGAAGCTCTTATTTGTGTACTTGAATTTAGAAGAAAATTCAGATCGATAGCTCAATTAGATTTGAAGATATGGCAGTGTAAATGTTAAAAAACACGATTCTTATAATCAATCAGTTTCTCAAGTTTTTTCGAAATAAAAAATATCTGTACTACAAAAAATATCGTAAATAGCCATTTCATATGTAAAATTGTTCACTTTATAAAATCTATAAGGTCTGGTCTGGTTCTAGGCTGATTTTTTTCTCGAAAACGGGGAGACTTTTATGGTCTATTTCGCTCCACTATCAAGTTATTACAAGGGCAATGTCCATGAATGGAATCAATTTAAAAAGTGAGCTAGTGTTGTGGCGTCTCCTGTTACATGACGTTACGCGTTGTTTGCGCGCCTAACGGATTTATTCAAACTTTAATGTTGAATACCGTCTGTAAAAGAAAAATAAGAAAAAATCCTTTACACACTGTGTTTTGTATTAAGCAAAGATTCTAAAAGTGTTAAAATTATATTTTGTTTTTAAATATTATTTTGTTACTAGACATTTCCTCAAAATAAAAATTTCAACTTAAATAGGTAATGTATTACAGTCCACTGATGAATTTTTAGCCATTTTTTCACCAAATAAATATTTTAGAAAAAATGCTGCATTGGTGCAAAGTTGCTTTAGAAAATTTTTAACACAAATCTTTTAGAAAAAATGTCTCTTTACCTTTTATCAAGAATCATTTTTTTTTTAAAGGCAATAATAACAGAATTTCGCATATAATGCAGTATCTTTTAATTTTACATAAAAAGATACCCTTGTTTAAAGTCTATGAAGTTGTTTGACATTAAAGTCATATTCAATGACTAAGAAACAATGACTATTTTTTTAAATTTCCATAGACAAACAAATTAAATATTTAATGTCTCTCTCTATCTCTCTCTTTCTCGCTTTGGAACTACCTGTTTACTAAATTTCATGAAGCCCGAGAGCAACTATTGCTTATTGCATATTACTTGTGAATTTTGCCATCTTTGTCTTTGTCCAATCTGATATTCGCAATTGCCGATATTGTCCACAAGGGTTTCAACGAATACCATTTTGTTTCTTACCTGAAAATCACTTGTCCTTGACATGTCTGAGTGGTTTTCATTTGTTCTGTCTAAGATGATAATTTTCATTTAATTGTAATTTTCATCTAAACCGTACTCAAGCTTATTGGTTGAAGATTTACCAGAAGGTGTATGAGCTCATCCTTTCTTGCTACAACTAAGGTGCAAACTTCAAGTCAGAAATCTTAGTTTCGCCTACAGTTACTTCACCTTGCTAGTCCTCCAGTACAAGTCACATCACGTCGTCGTCATAGATGTTAAAATAGTTTGGTAACAAAACACAACCCTGTCTGATGCCTTTGCCGACTCTGCATTTGTCGAAGTTAGTGATGTTCACTTGTCAAAAACCTTACGGTAGTCTAGGATACAAAGTCCATAGACACTTAAGAGGGAGCAAGGCGATCAAATCAGAGGGGAGTAGGCGGCAATGAGTCAGTGTGAAGAGAGATCTTCGTAATAAACAAATTTTAGCTAAAAACTTTCTTCAATAGAAATGTGGTATTCATTTACTTACAAGAATATCTTTTTCTCAATTTAATAACATGAGCGAGTTCGCTAAAAAGTACTTTTTCTCAGTCAAGATTTTACAGTTCTTTTTAATAGAAGGTGCCACCTAAAGCACTACAATATGGCATTTGCATCAACATAACCTTAAATTTTAAGTTTTTCAAGTTTATTCTCATTTTTAATGTTTTCATACGCACTTTTAGCTTGGGGCCGTACTGGCTCCAAGCAAATATTCAAAAATTCACGTACATAATTTTTCAATATCGTTGATTAATAAAAACAGACTGCTAATTACAGGTTAAATTTCCAACCTACAAATAGAGTATTTTCTTAGGACAAAGTATTTAGAACTTCATAAACATTACACTGAACTAGATTTTAGTTGAAAATATGGGAACCAGGCAGAAATTTTAATAATAGCTGCGTAACACTTTTAAATCTTAAGAAACATATTTTTGAGGTTAGCTGTGACGTCACATGCAGATGCCCTATAATAGCCACACAGTCTACCCTTCGCCCCATCCCACTTCAGTTTTAGCTTTACTGATGAAACTTTGTGACGGGCGTTGTCTCCTCTTAATATTACCTTGCTTTCTCGGTAAGTCGTCCTAAAATCAGTATGTATGTTTTCTAGTATCGCGTTTTTGTTGCCAAAAATGCTAAAGTCTGGATTGAAAAATATACAGCATTATTTTACTGGCGTTTTACTGGTGAAATCAATTTAATTTGATAATTTTTAGTAACTTTTTATTGAAGGCAGTTAAATTTTCTTTAAAAATTTTTTGATCTAGATTTTTTATGAACATAAAATACATTTTTTTCCTATTCTTCGCTTTTACATACAGTAAATTATTTTAACCATTACGTCTTGACGAATCTAGTGTTAGATGTATTTCCTAACATAAAAATTTTCCGCACGCTCGTGTACCTAATCTCAGTTAGCATAAGCCACCAAATGGTCTAGCAATAGACAGAGATTCTCAGAACGCTTCACTCCTTTCCCCGTTGAAGGTGATCACTAGGTGTACCCCCCCACCCCTAGACGACGCCATCCACGCTGTTTACTCTCCTCGGCCAACCATTCGATCGTAACTAGGATTTCCCTTTCTCGACGGCTTCCTTATGCAGAAAAGTGAAAATGACGCAACTGGGATCCGAGATAGCCATGACCTGCTTGTTTCTTATTGCCGATTCGAAGCGACAACTCGCACTTCTTAGGTCGATTCGCTGTTTTATTTTCAGTACGAGGACTACGAGACTGCGAAACGTATTTATTTCCTAATATAGAGTTTCTAGGAAAATTTTCAAGTTAATGAGTTTAAAAAACCGCAAGTATTTGGGTTGGTGTATAGTGTATCCGCTGGAGGATAATTTTGCCATATTAGATACAGCCATTTAAAGAAGTCTGTTTATTTGTATATTTTTGGAAATATAATTTTTAACAGGGTGATAAAATGATTTTGGTATAAATTTACTTTGGCCAGTAAGTCCTTACTATTGATCGGATTTTGTTTTAAATTTTAGACACTTTATACACTTATCAGTTGATAGATTGCTATTATAGAGAGTTTAATAAGTTTTTTGTAAATGTTCCCAAATCAATAATAGCAAATATACCCAAAGTTGACTCAAATAACACTGACTACTTAGATGACCTATATATACCAAATAATCGTGGAAATTTTCAGTTTAGATATCTTACTTACATTGAAGTCAGAGACATAATTTATTCTCTAAAAAATAGTAACAGTCTGGATTATTATGGATTCAATGCTAAGATCCTTAAGTGTATTGCTCAATACCTGGTGTATCCATTGACTGATCTATTAAACGAATGTATCAAAGCAGGTATTTACCCCGACTGCCTGAAAATTTCCCGCGTAATGCCCATACACAAAAAAGGACAAATAGACGACCCATCTAATTTTAGACCGATCTCACTGGTCCCGTTAATATCAAAAATTTTTGAAATTGCTTTAAGGACACAATTAGTTGAGTATTTTGAGGTAAACAATCTTTTTAATACATCTCAATTCGGCTTCAGATGTAAACGCTCAACAATGGATTCACAAACTAATAAATATTATAACTGATTGTTTTGACAATAATGAATATACTGGATCCATTTTCTGCGACCTGTCGAAGGCATTCGACTGTGTATCTCACAAGGATCTTGCGATTAAATTAAGATGTTATGGTGTTACCAATACCTCTCTTGATTTATTAGTATCATATCTAAATGACAGAAAACAGGTTGTGTCCTTGGAGGGTACATGCTCCTTCCTGGGGAACGTGGATATGGGAGTGCCACAGGGTTCGGTACTTGGCCCGGTGCTATTTCTTGTCTACGTAAACGATTTCCCTAATTGTATCCCTGGTTTTGAGCATGTGCTGTTTGCGGATGACACAACTATTGTGGATCGAAATACGAATTACGAAGCTCTTAGCAGTAATCTGGAGAATGCTCGGTCGATGGCCTTCGACTGGTTTGCAGCTAATAACTTAAGTCTAAATGAGTCTAAAACAGAAACCATGATCTTCACTTTAAAAACCTCAATTAAATTGCAAAATCCCAAATCAGTTTGTTTCCTTGGCATCTTTTTGGATGATAAGTTAACTTGGGATGATCACATTAATCACTTGGCCAAAAATATTTCTAAATATACTTACATGTTAAGAAATATCAATAATTTAGTGTCTGGCGAAGTAATGAGGTCGGTCTATTTCGCATTAATTCATAGTCGCCTGAGCTATGGAATAACAGTATGGGGGCATGCGTCCTCAGCAAGACGAATATTTGGTTTACAAAGAAGGGCAATACGTATCATAAATCACTTAAAATATAGGGAGGATTGCAGAGAGGCTTTTAAAGAACTGGGCATCCTAACATTACCTAGTATTTATATTTTGGAATGTATAATGCATACAAAAAATAATTTAAGTAATACAATCAACTTTGAAAATATACATAATCATGATACTAGACATAGTAATAATATTTGCTTAGATTTTCATAGAGTTAACAGATCAAGAAATGGTTTAAACTATTATGGTCCAAAAGCCTACAATTGTCTACCGATCCAAGTAAGGAATCTAACTCCAAACCAACTTAAAACTGTGTTAAAAAACTATCTCATTGGAAATGCCTTTTACACAATTGATGAGATTCTGTCCAATATCAAAAATATTTAGTTGTTATGTGTGCCCCTCACGTAATCACTTTAAAATCATGTACTGATTTCTGAACTGTAATCATGTATCCAAGTCCCCGACAAGTTTTTAAAATTTTTAAATTGTTTCTTTTTTATCTTACTCGACTTTTTAACTGTAAATGTGTTACACTTTAGTTGTTTTATATTGTAATTTTATCTCTAATGTTTCTGTTCATTGTATTGTATGTATTGACCTGTGTAAAATGTAATTTATAGCACCAATAAAGCTATCTATCTATCTATCTATCTATCTATCTATAATTTTTTTTAATTCCAGGGCCGGACTTTTTTAATTTAATTTTTCCGATTCCTGTAAAAAAGATTAACCTGTATATATTTTTTTAACATTCAGTTGCCAATTATAAAAGCCCATACATCACTAAACAAAACCATGTAATTAGATTCTTTGTCGCACCTTTATTGATTTTTTTACAAGCGATTGAATTGGGCAAAATGGGGAATTTGAAGAAAAACAGCTTCATTTGCTTACATTAATTGTCCAAATAAATAAAAATGGTCAAATAAATATTTACAAAAGTACATTTAAAAATATTACAAATACTTAGTGCAAATTTTCAAAATGAGAACCTCCAGCTTCCGTACATTTTTGATGGCGTTTATTTAAATTGCCAATAGATTTTCTAATTTGCGCTGGATTGTTTCTAATTTGGTCACTACAGTGTAAAATTCGCTGAAGTAACTGGTCTCTACCGTTTATTGGGACACTGTAGACTTCTGTTTTGAGATATCCCCACAGAAAATAATCGACGGGGTTGAAATCTGGTGATCTAGCCGGCCAAGGATGAGGTCCCCCACACCCAATCCATCTGTATGGATACTCATTATCCAAATGCTTTCTAACCTCAATACCAAAATGAGAAGGAGCTCCGTCATGCTGGAAGTATTGTCATCTTAAATTAATACCTTGCATTAAACCAGGTAAAATATTTTGTAAGAAATCTAAATACACCTCTGTAGTTAGCCTTATGTTGAGAATGGGGTTCTCTTATAGCATGAGGATTGTTTTCGGCCCAGTTATGCGAATTTCTTGAATTAAATATGCCATCCCGTGTAAGTTGGGCCTTGTCTGTGAATAAAGTTGGATATCTAGTCGGTCTGTGATCAATAATCCACTGGCAAAATTCTAACCTATTTACATTGTCACCCTGTTGAAGCCTTTGCGCTTGCTGAATATAATATGGATGTAATTTTTCTTCATTTAGAGCCCTCCAAATCCGCACATGAGGAACTCCTAATTGGGCACTTATTCATCTGGTACTTAATTCAGGGTGTTCTTGAACAATATTTATGATATTTTCTTGCTCCTCAACGTTTTGAACAATATTTCGTTCCACTTTTGATGATGGAAACCTGTCGTGCTACCTTGCATAGCGATACACAGTTGAAAATGTCTGATAATTTGGTGTTCTTCTGTTAGGAAAACGAAAATTGTATTCCTTTGCGGCTTGTCTACTATTACCATCACACAATCCATAAACATACATAATATAGGCATATTCTTCATTTGTAAAATTATAAGGCATGATTACTTGCAGACTAAGTTAACCATTAAAAGTACACTAGTTCTAATGTTTATGACAACAAACATAGAAATGTCAAAATATCTAGGCCTACTATAATTATAATCAAAAGAAAACTGTTTAACGATTCCTATTATAAAATATACTTACTTATTTATACACTACACCTTCTTTGGAATACAAAAAACTTTGGTTTTAATTTTTTTTGTCCATATTGAACATTACTTACCGAGTTTAAATTGACCATTTTTATTTATTTGGACGATTAACCCTAGAACGGTATCGATATTTTATAGGTATCGTAAGTAAATTTTACGTACATATTTTTTCTATAAGCTTTATGCTAAAATGCAGTTGAATAAATTAATAAAACTCATTTAATATTGTGCTTAAATGTTTATTTTGCCAAGTAAATATACAATATACATGGTAACTTAAATAAGTAATGAACAAAGTAAATTTACTATCTTACTCCAAGTCTTCATCTGTTAAACCTCGTTTCGACATTGCAAACGTTTATTGGTATCGGACACGTAAAAATTATAAACTAATTAGGGGGTGGGGGCCGTTCAAAAATTACGTAACGCAAATTTTGATCAAATTTGCCCCCTCCATCTCCCTTGTCACATGTTGTCACCTAAATAAATTACGTTACAAATTTCAAAAGAAAGATTTTTTTAATGTCATATATATATTATAGTCCCGTGTACACTTGGTTTGTCTTGTGACTAAGGTCAAATATTGTGCAGTTTATACAAAAATAGCTGTTTTGTTCAGATCAGAATTTTCGTGGCAAAAAGAATAACATTACGTTACACAACGCTTGATGCACCCCCCCCCCCACGTCACAAGTTGTCACTCTTTTAAGTACTCTCCCCCTCCCCCCTAAGAGCGTTACGTAATTTTTGAACGGCCCCTTATTGGTAACGATGCGTAATATTTACGTATAGAGCTCCAGAAAATAATAAATATAACCTCTAGTACGAGCACTTGCGTATTGGCAATGTAAACAGCCTATCGCTAAGATATTTAGGGAAGCATATCTGGGGGGTCGAGAAAATTTGCTGGCGTATGGCTCTGTAAATGCAAATTATTAATCCTACAGACGTAAATTTTACGCACGATACCGTTCTAGGGTTAATGTAAGCAAATGAAGCTGTTTTTCTTCAAATTTCCCATTTTACCAAATTCAATCGCTTGTAAAAAAATCAATAAAGGTGCGACAAAAAATCTAATTACGTGGTTTTGTTTAGTGATGCATGAGCTTTTATAATTGGCAACTGAATGTTAAAAAAAATATATACAGGGTAATCTTTTCTACAGGAATCGGAAAAATCAAATTAAAAGTTCCGGCCCTGGAATTAAAAAAAATATCAATCTATCAACTGATAAATGTATAAAGTGTCTAAAATTTATACAAAATCAAATTTCTAGTAAGGACGTTCTGGCCAAAATAAATTTAGACCAAAATAATTTTATTATCCTGTATCTCAGAAATTAAGAGCGACAGGAAAATTTCAATTGTCGTTCCTGAATACCCAAGTGGTACTCTACCGCACCTGGAAGTATGTACAGTTCCTCATGAAACACCCTGTATATGTATCGCCATATGGAAAGAGGTCGATATGAAGTTTTTTACATGCCCATAATAGGCATAAAAGCACTTCAAAATTAAAATAATAATTAATTTATAGGTCAACTCATTGATTTTTTTATAACATATTTCATTAAAAAGTTAAGATTTTGTAGACAATAAGCCTTAAAGACTTTCAAAATATTCATATGTATGTATATGTATTGAAATTTAGACTGTAAGTTAGTGTTACCTGATGGAAGAACCCTACTGTTTGTGAATTAGTCAGTAAATAAAATAAAAAATTGTAATCATTTCAATTAAAAAAACAGCTGTCTTCTTAATTCTTAAGTTTTGCAATTGAATAAAGATCTTCTGAAATCTTGTGAATACTAATGAACATTTCATAATAATACAATATACAACCGTCTAAATACAATCTACAGCTAGACACATTGTATTATAGATGTTAACGCCCATGAAAGTAACGAATGATGGTCTGGTGGTAACGAAATGGAATGAATGCATACTGAAAATAGACAATAAAGATGCTTTTAATGCTTAGTGCTTTAGACTCGAAATCCAAAGGCTTAAAGATGCAGTATGCTAGATATATAGTTCCTTTTTTTCTACTTTATTGTATACTGCTGAGGGTTTCACTAACTGAATTGGCATCATGAAATTTAATATGTGTAAAATTAACATTTTCTTCAAAAAACTGTGAAGAGTATCCTGTAGAATGTGCAACAATTATATAAAAATTCAATAAATCGACGAAGAGTGTAATGTTTATTCTAGTTTGTATTAGTGATATTTCGTTTTATATTTATTTTCATTTATTGAATATTCAAAATCAAGATTTTTTTTCAAATTTTATCAGCAAATAGAAAAAATATACAACAATACAACAATATTAGAAAGATGTTTTCAATCAAAATTCAAGGTTGCATAATAGAAAACTCTTTTCTTCTACGCCAATGTAACACGTATCTATTAGCATCCTTCGGGGGTGCTACTGGATGTTTATATTGAAGCTACTTATATTTTATTAACTAGGTTTGGTATACTTATTAAGAAAGAAAATAATGTTGACGATCGTAAAGGTTACTTGTTTGTTTACGCCAATAAAAATAATTTACGATTCAAATCCTTATAGGGTATCCCATTTTATCTAGTTTTTTGTTGTGTAGGATATGAACGTAGATGCTGAGAGTTTAGTTAAAGACTTACTGACATAATTTGTAAAAAACTTTTATGGAGTTTTGGACCCAAGATCTCAGCAAAAAGAATGTAAAGGTATTTACCCAAATCTTCCCTCTTATTTTGCACGGTTTATTTTTTCTTTCTTTTTTGAAAGGCCATCATATACATGTATTTTTAACTAAAAGTGTCAGGTTTTCTTCCTACTGAAAACTATATTCAAAAATTATTTATCTCGGTCGTTTTTTAATATTTTCTTAGTAACCATTCCATATATTTTTCACTAAAGGTATAGACGATTTCTTTCTTTCGTTAATTACTTTTTTAGAGTCTCCGTTCTTTAGATTTTTCACTAAAAGTATATAATATTTTGATGTTGGCAATAGCCTACCTACTAAAAAGTATTTTTCTCCGTTAAGTCGTTTGTTTTGACCGTTGATTTTGACATAGCGCCAATAGACAGACAGACAGACGGAATTGAAGGACCTTAATTTTCTTGCTCTACATAGTTTGAAATGTGAAAATCCGAAGAAATCTTGGGAGAGATTTCTTCACGATTACTTCGATAAGTGATGGAAGTAAAATTAAACTATTTCTTATAAAATGCTTTGTTTCGAAATATCAACATTTTTTTCAAGATATTCTATCCCACACTCCCCTCGCTTTGCCTGACGGAAGAATTAAAAAATACATATAAAAATAAGTAAATTACACACGTACGATGAGAACCATAACCTACAAATCAATTTTGTCAATATACATTGTGTCCCACTTTCCACGATAACACCTTTGTAGCTCAGTTACTAGTCATCCAATTTCAACCAAAACTGGATCGATATCAAAGACCTTCACTAGATCTTTTTGGAGTTAGAGATGGTAATTTTTACAAAAATGGGTTTTTTCCTGGGAGGGTTAAAACAATTTTTTTTAATCTGCCGCCAATTCTAACATAACTTATAGTCTCAGTGCTCAAAATTTCGTTATTTAATCATTTGGCGTGGGTGTGAATCTACTCCAAATACCCAATGGTGCTAATAATGTTAATGCTAATGTATACTGAAAGGAATTAGTTGTTAGTTTGGTCAGAAGTAGCGGCAAATTCAAAAATGGGTTTTAACCCTCCCAGAAAAAAAAACATTTTTGGGAAAATTGCCATCTCTAAGTAAAACAAAACTTCTTTCAGCCATTGAAGTGAATTTTTATTAAGAAAAAAAAGGTCGATTTTTTTAAAAGTATTTTTTTTTCCTCTGAATTTCTGGCCTTGGAAACTAGTCCTTTAGCCACGTATGTGCATTATATTCTGCATATATACATATAATTCTTTTTAATTTGTTTTTTATTTTTTATTTTTTTTTATTATTTTTGTTTTTATTAGACCTATTTCCCTAACCACAACGAAACTGGAACTTAAGACCAGTGCAACAACCAGGATTTAAGACAAGGGAGACATTCTTCTTGCCCAGGGGTCATTCAGGGCGTTTTTTGGCATACACAGGTAGACCACGGATAACTAGATTATTATTAAACACATGTTAGACGGTAGGAAAACGAAGCTAGTTTTTGAAAAGTAATATTAGGTATCTTTTTGACCTCTATATTATACATTGAGCATACTTTAAAACCATTATATCCATAATTTAACGACATTTTGATTTGTGGTTTTCGAATTATGCCCCCCTTAAAATTTCATTTTTCAAATATTAAATAATCAGCAATTTGGAAGCGCACTGAAGTTTCAAAAAAGTTATTCTTCATTTTCCATTTCACTAAATTCACTTTCTCTTCCACCCAATTCAAATTTTATAGGTCAAGAATTTTCATAGAAAAATTACCTAAGGGTCTATTCTCGAATCTCTGTTACAATTATATCGACCACTAAAAATGTCACTGATAATTGTCGCATATTTTTCTAAAATGGTATTCTAGAGCAGTAGTAGACACCGCTAATACCACTCGACAAATATGTCGCATAACGAAGTGACATACTTCGTCTACGTTGATCTGAATCTTCTTGAAATTCGAAGTTTTCAATTCAAGTTTTGAACGAAGCAAACAGTGTAATATTTACACACTCGTTGAAGATTTCACTGAAAATTGAAGAATTCGTATTTTTAGAGTCGTGCATCTCAGTAGACATTTTCTCAAAGTCGTATGTGAGTTTTACTACTAGAGACTGCAGAATAGACCCCCAACAACCCTGTACATTATTTGTGCATTAAGGATTCCAAATTTGAAAGTACTTATGACAGTGGGTTGTAGAAACGGTGATATTAAATAGAAAATTGAGAATGGCTTTTTTTCGAAAAACAATTCGTTTCAAAGTTATTAATTAATTATTTGATATTTCATATTTTTGGTAATTTTTCAATTAGAATTCTTGGCTACGAATTTTTAAAGTATTAACGACATTAAAAAAATGAATTTAAGTAGAAAATGAATAATGCATTGTTTTTCGAAATACAATTCGTTTCCCAAGTTATTAATTATTTAATATTTGAAAAAGATAATTTTAGGAGGTTATAATTAGAAAACCATGAATGAAAACGTCGTTGAATTTTGGATATAATATAAGGGTTCTAAACCATATTGATAAAAAATAACGAATGCATTATTTTTTATCAATATGGTTTAGAACCCTTATATTATATCCAAAATTCAACGACGTTTTCATTCATGGTTCATTTTGAATAAAAAAAATGCCTAATATGACTTCTCGAAAAATCGACCCTTTTTTCTTAATAAAAATGCACGTCAATGAATAAGTTTTGTTTTACTTAAAAAAGATATAGCAAAAATCTTTGATATCCATCCAATTTCAGTTGAAATTGGATGACATAACCGAGATAAGAAGGTGTTACCGTGGAAAGTGGAACACTATAAATAATGTAAAAAAATAGTTCCCGTTTCAAGTTCCAGTAGCACGTCACTGGCAAACAGCAATAACTATTTAATCATCACGCCCCCTATCCTACCCCGAATATGTTTTACGTCGTTTTTATCCAGCCCTAAATTATTAACTTATGTCTTTTTTACGTAATTCCCTATAAAAGTGAATGATATAAGGTCACCCCCTTTTAATGAGCGGCATAATGAATGGCATTATGGGTTTTTAACTAGCAACACATGTTCTTCGACAGATAGAAGGGATGTTTAAAGTATTATATCCCTTGAAATTACGGGACCCTCTGCTAAGATTTGCTGGATTTAACGTGTTGGGGGTAGAGGCTCCCACCTTGGTGACTGTAAGATGTAAAAAAATATTTCTGTTTTTAGTACAAATATACACTTAGACTCTTAATAGGGGGTATTGATTAAAACTGGACCGACAATTAACTGAGGACATGGGACGGTGAAATTTTTAGTCGCGTTTTTTTTGAAGACGACTCAATTTTGTTGTTTTTTTTTTTGAAGCTTACAATATGTTTTAGCAAGAAATGAGCACTTCAGTAGTGTCCAAATTCGCTGTCATTCTTTCAAGATAGTTTTTATACTTAGTAGTTAAGTAAGCCCTATCGTCAATACACTTTTTTTATCGTCAATATACTTTTCCCATTTTTTAGGACAGTATTCAGTTTACCGCCCTACAGCATGTACAGAAGAAAATTGACTTTTAAAAATGTCTGTCCGTCCGACGACCTGTCTAAATTAATAACTTATGCTTACCTTAAGGTTTGTGTTGTAGTTATGTTATGTATTTTCACGGAATTTATTGGAATTTGGTAAAGTAGTTGTTATACTCCAGTCATTTTAGACAAAAATATAGCTTCTGATCTAACAAAATATATCCTTCACTTTTTTTAAAATCGATTTATTTTGGTGTTTTAAAGAAAATTTTAAAAATTGACAACGAGATTACTATGGCATAAAAAATTATTCAAGGTCAAAGTTCACAAAAAATGTTTTTTTCTGAAATCGATCGGCAATGTCTACATTTTCGGCGCGATTTCAGATCGAAAAATGCACAATTCCAGTATTTTAGTCCGTTGCTAAGAAACTATCAGAAAATAGACCGGAAAAGATCCGTTGCCAAGTAACGCCTAGGCCGGGAAAGTAACATTCCCGTACGGTTTTTTATGTATAATTTAGACAGTAAATAAATACACGCAGACAAACTAACTCACACTAAAATTTCATTTATTTAATCTAGCTCTGGCCCTAAATATTGCGCTAGCGAAAGCAGACTATTTAATCCTTTGCGGAGATATGAATATTGATTCAAGTAAAGGCTCTATAGTCTCAAAAATTCTTTCTGATCTTTTTCAATCCTTTGAATTACATGTAACAACAAATGAACCTACTAGAGTATTTACCTATGCCACTGGGTTGACCACTTCCAGTGTAATAGATTATTTAGTTACTTTACTAATATGCCTAAATCGGCTTATAACGTTAACAAATCCCAACACAGCCGACCATTTATCACATGTTTTTAACTTTCGTATTTCTGCTAAAATTGTTAATATTACAAGAAATGTTGATATAAAAAAACGAGATCTTTGTGATAATAATGTGCAAAATTTAATAAACAGCTTAACATTAGAACATTGGGATGATATAATCGAGCATGACATAAATAAGTCATTTATTAATTTCATCAATCGCATTACCTGGCATCTAGATGTCTCTTGCCCTTTAAAATTATATAACACAAATAATAACAGTAATCGTAAAAGCTGGCTTACCAATGATATTATTCAAGACGGAATTGAACTAAAAAACCTTTATTGGGTAATTAATAATGTAGACTGTCATAATGCTAAAGTACTATATAAAAACAAAAAACGAATATATAATAAAAATATTGAAGATGCAAAAATTAATTATTATCAAAACAAAATAGGCCAGTCAACTAATAAAACTAGGGAAACGTGGAATATAGTAAATCATAAGTTAGGTAGAAATAATCACAGAAAAAATGATATGAAATTATATTCGGAAAATACAATCATTACTGATCCAAATGAATTCACAAATACTTTTGGCTCACATTTTTCTCTGGCGGTTCATATAAAATTACGTACCCATTTCGGACAAAATCTATCCTTGCCATGTACCCTTCCTGATATTAATCCGCACACTTTCTTTTTTAGTCCGGTCTCTGAATTACAGTTAATAAACACATTTAATAATCTCAAAAACAAAATTTCTTCTGGTAATGATGGTTTTAGCTTCCAACTGCTAAAAAGAATTAAAGATTTTATCATACTACCCCCAAGGCATTTGATAAAAAACGCAATTGAGAGTGGTTCTTTTCCAAATATTTTAAAAATTTCGCACGTAGTTCCATTATTAAAATCGGATGATCCCTTAGATATAGATAATTATAGACTGATAACTTTAGTTAGTTCTCTGTCTAAAATAATGAAAAAGGTAATTTACGATCAGTTATCGGTATTTGTTGAAAAATACCATATTCTTACGTCATATCAACATGGCTTCTGGAGTGGTAAATCAGCAGAGACTGCTAGCGTCCAGTTACTAGATACGATTTATAATAATTTAAATAAAGGTAAATATGTGATAATGTTACAATTCGACTTATCCAAGCCGCTTGATACCTTGGATGTGGATTTTATTACATCTAAACTCTTTAACCTTGGTATACGGAGAAATATTCTGGAGTGGATTCATTCATACTTAGTAGACCGTAAAATAATTGTGAGGATTGGTAACCACTTTTCAGAAGAATTTTATGTATCCCGAGGAGTCCCCCAGAGGTCAGTACTAGGGCCCTTACTTTTTATATTATATGTCAACGATCTACCACATCATATAAAAAGTGGGTCAGTGACTATGTTTGCTGACGATAACACTATAACTGTGGCAGACTCAAATATTGATATCCTCCATAAAAAAGTTAATAATATTCTAGATGAATTTTCTGCTTGATGTGACCGTAATAAACTTATACTAAATTCGTCCAAAACAACTTTCATGAATTTTTACAATAGGAAACCCTGTATTATACAGAATTTTACATTTTGCTGCAAGAGCAAATTCTTAGGCGTTGTTCTGGACGCAGATCTATCCTGGAAATCCCAAATTGATATAGTATGCAAGAAACTAAACATGGCTTATTTTGCAGTTATACAACTAAAAAATATCTTTGATCTTAAGGCAGTACTAAATACTTATTATTCACTTGCATACTCGTATATAAGTTTTACTATATTATGTTGGGGTATGGCCACTGAAAGAGACAGAGTTTTTATTTGCTAAAAAAAAACTCATACGTTTAATATTTAACTTAAAACCAGGGGAAAGCTGCAAACATAGTTTCAAGTCAAATAAATTACTTACAACTCCATCAATTTTTATTTATAAATGCTTTTGTTTCGTAAAAAAAAACTTACACCTTTTTGGTAAAGTTTCATCTCGTCATAATTATATCACGAGAAGCAGTGACCTCCTAATAAAATCGCATAATTCTACATTATTATTAACAATTTTAATTCATACAAACTTAAAGTTAAAAATATGTTAACAGACGGTGCATTTTATAGCGTTGATGCCTTCCTTAATAGATAAATTTATGTTTACTGGTGTTATTTTTTATATTATGTGTACTTGTACTTTTAGGTTTTACATATGTAGACTATTTACAATGCGTGTAGGTATATTTATACTTTTATCTATTTATTCAATTTTTTTTCCTCAATGTATTATTGGTACCTATGTTATTGACGTATTAAATACATATTTTTGTGAAATTGACCTATCTTATATCATGTATAATGATCTAAAGGATTAATAAAGTATATTATTATTATGTATTATTATTATTATTATTATTACAATAATAATAACACAGGACCACAAAATATTTTTGCAAGGTGTGTCAGACCAGACCCATATGTTTTTGGGGTTGCTGAAACTGAAACAGAGACTTGTTTCAGGAGTTTTCTTTAAATAAAAAACATTTTTTTTAATCGACTTCATATTACGAAAATATTCGAAGATTTGGTGGAGTCGCCGGTAATTTCAATTAAACAAGGTATTATTTTTGTAGTAGCATTCAGATGATGCCCAACATAAAGATAATTTCACAATAGTTTCCGTCACTATATAGAAGTTAAATAAATAAAATAAACTACTAAGGTTGAAAAAAAAAATTTTTTTTAATCAAAAAATCTTCAAAAAATATCTCTCAAGACTAAGACTCAGTTTTACAAATATCTGTCTACCTTTTAGTGGAAAGTAGCAAGGAACTGTACCTTATTACCTAAAATCAATCTGAAATCGGTGCAAAAATATCTAATTTCAAAATTTGTTGTTTATAATTCATAGGTACCCAAAACCTTCATTAGAAATTTCAGTTACGAAACTGACATTATACAGAACCAATACTTGTACCGAATGCAGCAGGTAGGCAGGACTCCAATAACCACATAACTCAGAGGCCAATACAGCAGACAGCGAGAGCTCTAGTTGAGGCTCCTTATTTTGTTTCGGATTGAAGCGGACTGTATGCTGGGTTCATAGCTTTCTTCGAAAAAAAGAGGCCTTAGGCTTGTCTAGGGTTCGTGGATATCAAGTTATTGGGTTTATATGGATGTGGACTCACCCTATTCGATTGGCATATCTGCGGCTTGAGGGTGTCAGGTTATTCTAGTTTTCGGAGGTTAATTCATGGCTGTACCGATTGCGAACAGGCCTTTGGCTTGTCTGTGGTTCGAAGATGTCGAATTATTGGGCTTTATGAAGGTGAGCTCATCTCATTCGACAGAAACAGATTTTCGGCCTGTCTGTGGCTTAAGGATGTCTGGTTATTATGGTTTTTAGGGGGTAATTCATGACTTGTCTGGTTAAAAACAAGCCTTTGGCCTGTCTGTGCTTTGAGGATGTTGAGTTATTGGGGTTTTTTCACGTGGGCTTGCGGCTCATTCGATAAAAACAGGCCTTTTAAATGCCAACAAGTATTTATCGGGTCTTATCACATATTTAAGAAGGTACATAAACCGAAATGGGTTTTATTATTTCTTTTGTGCATACCAATTTATCTGCAAATAATATGTACTTAAAAAAAGGCCTTCAATTTATCTTTAAAGCAATTTGTTAAACCTCTTTGCTCTTTAAGACCTATTGGTTTTATAGCCACTGAATTGCTGCACTATTCAAAACCACAATAAACTCATTAACTTTTATAGTGAATTTTAAATATTTTAAGTTTTGTGGTAGACATCTATAAATCTTTAGGTTTTATGAGAGTTTTAAAATATGGTCTTTAAGTACTCCTTATCAAGCAATAAAACTAATAACTCTTAAGTAGTCTTACCCTTAATATATGTTATCATAAATACTATTTGCTTTTAACGATAATTGGTAAAGGTTCCTTAAAACCTAATAGTTTTTTGGTAGCTTTATTAAGCTACGTTAAAACTTTTTGATTTTTATAAAGCACTTATAAATTCTTTGGTTTCCCCACTTACGCCTTTAAACTTTCAGAGAGGGGGCATATAACGCATAATAAACGCCATTTTGTGATTGCTGATTCTAGTTTAAACAGTGCAGTGCGGCGAAACTGTTTAAAATCAACTTACTTGTAGTTTTTCACTTTTTCTTGATCAATTAACGCTATAATCAAAGAAATAACGAGAAATTAATGATCGCACACTCAAAAACACACGAAATAAATAATGCTTTTTAAGTTATGTTATCTGAGCTAAGTACGTTTGGATTAGATATTGTCAGAGACTAATCTTAAGGGTTTTAAAGAAGAGTAGTAAGGCTGGGTAAAGTCTTATAGGCTTTAAAATAGTAATAAAGTGGAGCAATTGGAATTTAACAAAACCTTTTGTTTTATAAAAATACTTCCTAAAGCCACAAACTCTTAAGATGGTATTCTATTAAAATAAACGGTTTTATTAATTTTTCAGCCACGTTTTTTTTTCTGTTAACTATGTTCGACCGTGTTTGACAAAGTTGGAACAACAGTGTTTAGTTATATTTTTCTTATTCTTACTGTTTACATTTAGCCTGCAACTATTTAAAATGTGTTAACATGTCATATAAACTCCTAAAAAGCCCAAAATCGTACTGAGTAAGCTAAAACTAGGGTTACTATTTTTTTTATTAATTATTGTAAATAATAATTAATAAGCTGACACATGAAAGGCGTGTGATTTTTTTAAAAGTTTTTTGATATACTTTATCAATAAAGTGGTCTGCGTCGACAATTTTTTGATACTAGGTTGTTTATTAAAATCAAATTTCAAAACGTTAGTACATGCAGATATTTTAATCAAGGCAGACATATTTTATTACTTGGCGACATTTTCTGATTTAGACAGTTTAAGTGCAACAAGTTTTCAACAAAGAATTATTAAAGACACAATTATTTATGATGTTCTCAAAACACATAAAATTTGATTGCAAGTACTAGTGGTTTTAAGAAGATTTTATAAAAGGTTTTATGATAGACTTGAAAACATCTTGCAGATTTGGGTTCTAAAGTACTGTTGGTTTTATTGATAGTTTTAAGGAAGATATTTGTAACCTTTATAAAAGGTCTTTTTTGATTTTATGCCGGGTTTATTGTAGCTTTTAAGAGGTTACCTAGTATAAACAGTTTTACGATCAGTTTTATTATATAGACTTAATAACCTCTTGTAGATTGTGATAAAAGTTAAATTGTTATTTGGGATCTACAGACTTAAAAATGTTTTTGCGAGCCGGACCAGACCCAGTATAGCATATGTTTTTAGGGTCGCTGAAACCGAATCTGAAACTTATTTTGCTATAAGAAGTTTATTATCACATTTTTTATGAAGTAGTAGAAGTTTAGATATTTTTAACGCATTGGGGTATGTACTAGAGATGGGCGCGTGAGTCGATTTTGAGTCACGCTCACGCACGCCCACGACTTTAAACCTTTAACTCACGCACACTCACGCACGACTGATATATGTTAAGGCAAAGTCACGCACGGGATCTTTTGACTCACGCACACTCACGAAATCTTCCGTAATTTGGTACCTTAAATGTACACGCTCACGCCGTGACACGGCGTGACACGGTGAAATTCACGTCACGTGCCCATCTCTGGACCAGAGTGACCAGACCAGGCCAGGAGGGCTAGGCGACTGGCGAATGCAGTATAGAGAGATTGCAATTACGCTGTTTGATTTGAATGTTGCGTCATTCATCCGGTCTCCTGTCCTTTTCCCTCCCTTCTCGCGCTCGTGTTTCGTCTTCCGTATATCGCTTCGCTTCTTATTCTTGTCACGACACGACAGGTTGAAGTTTTAAAGCAGAGATGGGGCGTCGTGTCACGGCGTGAATATTATCTCACGCACGCTCACGCACGGGATCTTTTGACTCACGCACACTCACGAAATTTTCGTGATTTGGTACCTTAAATGTACACGCTCACGTCGTGACACGCCGTGAAACGGCGTGACACGGTGAAATTCACGTCACGTGCCCATCTCTAGTATGTACCATCTCGAAAGCATTTATTTATTATGTGACATATGAGTTCAGTTAGCTGAGGAGTGCATTTTTTGATAGTTTTAAATGATATGTATAGTAATAAAAGTCAGGAAATTTGTACTTCAATGTAATAAAGAATTACCTCACAAACCTAAATATGGTATTATATGTGAAAGAGGCTAATTTCAAGTACTTACGTATTTCTCATGATATGAATGTGTTAAACTTTTGTATTACTTAACAATTTTTCTAAAATAATTTACAAATAAATTGTTTAATTTATTTTATTAATTAACACACAAAACTACATTTCTTGTTAGAAATAGCAATGGATTTCAGTATAAAATAATTTTATATATTTGTTATTTTGTATCGCCATTTATAGAGTTTCTTTTGTTTTCTTAGGCGATATTCTGAATATTATGTTGATTTTTATAATCTGGGGACTTTGGGTTATATAAATTGACCACTTTCTGTATTTAAAATCTCTCACTTTCAAAGATTCCTGGAAATTGTCAACATCAACGCACAGTAAAAGTGGAGAGTAGAATACTGTCACGTTTTTCAGTAGTGCTATACAAAATTGTGATTTTAATGGGAACTTTCCGTTTTTATATAAAATTTCTTTTATATCACAGTGATCTATGTCGGTGATATGCATATACTAGTCTATAATCTTCATATTTGATTTGATGTCTAAATGCCATAAAACTGCAAACGTTGACCATATAAATATAAACCGCAGTGGCTTAAACTGGTATAAATTCAATAAGAAATCTATTCCTTTTTCTAACATATTTTCAATTTTGTACCGCATACAGAACCTCACTCATAATTTCCAATTATTAAAATAAATTGTGTTACATATTATTAATCAAATTGTTAATTAGATTATGTCCGAATTGACAACTAGACGCAATGAAACAGGAAGGGTTATACACTAAAGAAGATACTAAGAAATAAATAATAACCAAAAACAAAAAAAATTTAGAAAATATTGAAATACAGAATTGTTCGATGTATCTGACACAAATAACACAAAACAGTTAAGTTATCAGGACAAACAAGGCTTGCCATTTAAAAAAAATATATTTAAAATATGTCAAAATTATTCTGATGAAATAAAAAATATAATTTCTATTTAGGAACAAAGCTCAAAAAATAGGTAAAAGGCAAATACTTGCCTCTAAAACAACAAGGCTTTACAAGGTCAATCAGAAAACCGCGAACTCGTCAGCGAAATAAAAAGAGTAGTGTAATTTTTTTTTAATTTAGATTTAAAAGAGTAATAACTTAACGATTTTATTGAATTTTGTGGTACATTATCTAACTTGAGGTTTGGCGAATTTTTAGTCAATTTTGTCAGTCGATGGTCTTAGGAAATCAGCTTGCCTGGTGCTGTAATTATGATAATTTGAATTTCTCTCAGAAGAGTTAAAGTTTTGGTGAACTTCCAATAAACTAAGATAAATATAGGGTCCGGCAATGGTACGTGATGTTTTTCATCACATTGTAATCATTGGAAAAAAATATTTTAAAATTTTTTATAAAAGTAAAAAATAATACTCATTGAGTGCAATTTTTGACAGTGTAATTATCTTTTAAAATGACGCATTTTAAATATCGTCTATTATACTCTATATATTTTTCAATATTTTCCGAAAAATTCTTCTTATCTCTTGTGTTATGCTGTCATGTTGTCAATTAGACTATCGTCCAATGTGACACCCAAGAGTTTCGCAATGGTACCACCCTTAGTCACTGTATTACACGTAGAGAAGATGAGCCTCCGAGTTTTATCTTCATTTATTTTTAGCTGGTCAAAGAGGAACCAGGTTTTAGCATGATTAGAAATTAAAGAAGTGTGTTGATATAAAACGTCAAGGTCACTTGAAAAGTAATCAATGTGGTGTCATCAGCATAAGCAATACACCCATGACGCAACATAATATGAAATAAGTCATTGACATATATAATAAATAGGAGTGGCTCCAGAATGGAACCCTAAGGCGCTCCATGCTTCACCAGATTTAGATTAGAAGTGATATTATCTAGGTTGACGCACTCCACTGTTCTTTATTACATAAATAAAAATGAAGTAGTTCCAAAGAACTCCCGAGTACACCATAGAAGCTCAACTTTTACACGAGTAAGTCATGTGAATCACAATCAAGGGCCTTGGACAAATCAAGCAATGTAATCTCTACATGCCTTCGTTGCTCAGGGCCCTCAACAATGTCCTGCACTATATTGATCACAACTTGTGTAGTAGCAAAGAGTAAGAGTGTATACTAGTAAAGCACGCTTGCGGCGGAAACCAAACAGACAAGAAAGTCGTGCGATTCAAAATAATCGATATTAATCGATTTTTAAAAATTGTGTCTAAAACTTTTGCTAAAATTAACATGAAGACACTCGACGTACGTATCGACAATCATGCTGACATCATCTGGAGGTAACTAAGACGCGAGATGATGACAACTTGGTTGGCGAAACGCGAGTATGGTGTTCGAGCAGGTTTTTAGTATCTCGGTATTTCTGAAACCTACGTTCAGTATCAAAGAATATTTTAACAGTCTTTCGGGAATAACGGAATTGAATTGATGCAAACTTAACGTCTTATTTTAAACCAAATTAGTTCATTTTCCATGTACTAATTATTTCCCAGTCTTAAGGAAAATTAATTTGATTCAACTTCTTTGTGACAGAAATCAAAAGAAAACTTAAATATCCGGAATGTTCCACAAGGAATTTTGTTATTTGCTTTTCCGCTACTTCTCTCGAGGGTCACTGACTGAAAATATTATATTTCTCGGATAAACAACTGTATTCGGCATATTGACATACAAGCAGCCTTGGAAATGTTTT
Organism: Rutpela maculata; assembly: GCA_936432065.2. Taxonomy (NCBI): domain Eukaryota; kingdom Metazoa; phylum Arthropoda; class Insecta; order Coleoptera; family Cerambycidae; genus Rutpela; species Rutpela maculata. The sequence continues at coordinate 97,475,756 of OW386293.2, forward strand.
CTTCCTGTAATTCCCTTCACGTCTTTATTTTTAGCGTGTCCATTTCATGGTGGTATATCTATTGATAAACGAGGCCGGTGCGGTAGAGAGCTTTTTATATTTTATGGCCAATATAATGATGATGTTTTTCTGTTTTATGGTATTCGGATATAGAGATAAGGTAGCTGATGGCGTTGTAAATTTTCCTATGACATTAAAGGTTTTATGGAGGGGCATTTAGCTCCTTGATTCGGGTTGCAATTCGAAAGTCACACAGATAACTTATATTGTTATATTATATCTTGGGTTATATTTTTCTCTTGCGTTTCTATAGGACGCAGTTTTTTTGCGATTCATTTTGTTACTTTGTCCTTGTCTGGACCACAGAAAAGCTATAACGTTCTGTTCAGGAAGTGGTCAAAATTTTAAACACATTTGAAAAGTCCCCGCTGTTTTCTTATGAAATTGAATTTCGGTCAAATTGGCTGAATTATTAATATGTTAAAAGCTCTCTGAACTCATGATTTTTTTTCATGTGAAGACAGGGCTGCGCCGTCCATAAGGGCAAATCGTGCGGCGCACGATGGCGCCGCATAGTGGGGCAGGAATTCGAAAACGTGGCAATAATTCTAATTTCCGGAACAATGACTAAAAAAATCATTTATACGGGTTTCTGGGAGTGTACATTTTAAATCTAACGCTGAAATGTAAAAATATATACCTGTCCGATATGTTAAGGTCAATCTGCCATCCTGGAAAAATAAAAAAACACAAAAAATGGCCAAAAAAATCAAAATAGAATATCTTTTCGATAAGAACAAGAAATTTCACCAAAGTTGGCAAAAATAAAACTCATCTATGGTCAAATATAATGCACTAAACCCGGATGATGTAAATCAAAGTGGCGGACGAAATAAAATTCTTTAATTCTTCAAGTATCAGGGAGACGTTGTGCGCCACTTTTTTCTATCGTAGGTTCTTTTAGGTACATAAAGGGGAGAAAGTTTAATTTTTTTTATTTTCAAAAAAAGTGTTTTTTTACAATTTTCAAAAATGCATTTTCCTTGACCTTCCTTTTTTTACCCAATTTTTATCGAAACAAAATGAAATATACTATAGAAAGTCTTGTATAACTTCAAACATCTAATACAAAATGAAACTCCATTAATTTGATAACGAAATTTATTAAGCATACGAATTGTAATAATAATAATAATATATGAAAAAAATTAAGGTCAAAGAAAATGCATTTTTAAAAATTGTAGAAAATGCACTTTTATGAAAAATTAAAAAAATTAAACTTTATCCCCTCAAAGTACCTAAAAGAACCTACAATCTACAAAAAAGTCACAAAGCCTCCTTGGTACTTGACGAAGAATTAAAAAAAAATTATTTCGTCTGCTATCATTGAGCGTTCTATTTGTCCTGGAGCGTCCTGGTTTGGTGCATTATATATGACCATAGATGAGTTTTGTTTTTGTCAACTTTAGTGGAATTACTCCTTCCATCGAAAAAAGATTCAATTTTGATTTTTTCTGACATTTTTGGTGTTTTATATTTTTTCCAAGATGGCGGATTGACCTATATATATCGGATAGGTCCATAATTTTTAAGAATTTTATTTCAAATAAGTCAGTATTTTTAATATTCCCATTCGATTACTAGTACAAGATATATTAAGAAGATAAGTAGAAAATGCGCGAAAGTGCGTCAAAAAGTGCATATAACTTTTGAGGCATTAGGAATTTTTGGGCGTAAATATTTTTTTCGTAATCAGGAGATAATAATACATAAGAATCAATGATACAATTTCTAGTGAAATGTTGACGCTGAAAGAAATTAAATTAAATCAATTCGGCTATACCTATACACGTTTCAAAAATATTCATGAAATACATTTTCAGAAATTCAATTCAAATTTTAACATGAGTACCAGTTTAACATAATTATCAAGTTTCTGATTGCCAGTCGTAAATTTATGATACTCATCGAATTACAAGGATAACTAGTACATGCGCTAGAAAAAGCCAATTATCGTGAAAGACAAGACCTACGTACCATTTTTTAAAGATGGCGAAAATATTTTCGCACCCAGTTTATGATTTCCAGTCGTAAATTTGTGATACTCATCGAATCACAAGGATAACTAGTACATGCGGTAGGAACAGCCGATACGCCGTTAATTATAGTGAAAGGCAAGACGTTCGCACCACTTTTCAAAGATGGCGAATGTCTTTTCTCAGTCAGGACCATACTTACCAGGTTCCTGATTGCCATTCATAAACTTATTTTTTGTCTGACTTTTTTTTCAAATTTGGGCTAGCGTAGCGCTTCCTTGTACCACCCAAAATGAATGGGAGTCTGAATTTATGATTTTTGGAGGTAAATTAAGAAATCCCTCCAACCCCCATGCCCTATGACTTATTTGTGACTTTTTTTTTACTTTTACAAGTCATATTTCTTACACCTTTGTGGGCCTGCCGTACGCCCCTGCCCCCAAAAAAGGGGCTGGCATGGTCATTTCTGTACTCTACTGCCCCAAATTAACAACAATTCATACATTTTGGGAGTAAACCTCTGACACCCAATTAGTGGTCGGCGGGCTCCTGGTCTATAGGTTCTTCGGTTTGACTGTAGTTGTAGGTGAAAGGATTGCATTGATATAGTCGGCGAGAGTTTTCTCATTGAGCGTTGCGGTGCACGCACTCAGAAAAAAACCCGAATCGCGTTGTAATTAAACCGGAAAAAGTTTGTGGCAAATATTTTCAATTGTCCAAAAAATGAAAGAAATACAATTGGCGGGAATTTTGAAAGAGGGGAGGAAGAGTTATTGGGGCAATTATAAGCATAAAATCCAGGTTTACACTGTAAATGTCGTCAAACAAGGAATTCAAGCTAAAAACTATCGCCTAAATTTTTACATACTCCAAACACCCTATAAAATATTATTATCGACGAGAATTTTTATTAAAATCAACCCCCCCAAAACTACCACATTGTGGGTGAATCGTAGTAACGTAATAAGGTCTATTGCAATTTCGAGCATCTTTTTGAGCAGAAATCTCTAGTGTCATTTTATTCTTGATTATTCAGTGGTACTTACCCTCAAAAAACGCCGAAACCACCAGGGGTAAAAACGAGAATCTTCACTGCAAACTGATTGAGAAGAAAAGGGATGAATAACCGTTCATCATCATGTCTTCAAAAACATGTAATCATAAACTAATCTACGCCGGTGATAATATAATGTTTTATAGGGTGTTTGGAGTATGTAAAAATTTAGGCGATAGCTTTTAGCTTGAATTCCTTTGACGACATTTACAGTGTAAACCTAGATTTTATGCTCATAATTGCCCCAATAACTCTTCCTCCCCTCTTTCAAAATTCCCGCCAATTGTATTTTTTTCATTTTTTGGACAATTGAAAACATTTGCCACGAACTTTGGCCAGTTTGATTACAATGCGATTCGGTTTTTTTTTCTGAGTGCGCGCACCGCAACGCTCAATGAGAAAACTCTCGCCGACTGTATCAATGCAATCGTTTCACCTACAATTACAGTCAAACCGAAGAACCTAGTGGTTTGATTACGATGAAATATGTTCAATTTTTCACAGGCCCGCAATATAAATTGCCGGCCCTTAAGGCCCATATTCACAAGAGACAAGTTTGCTTGTTTGGGCGAATACTATCATCAAACCACTTCGGTTAGTGGTTTGATAAATTTTTCACTTTTCGACACTAGCTCCTAGAATAGTAGCACTTTAATTATGCATCTTGAGTTATACTAATAATTTAGTATTTGCTTAATTTTGCTGTGTTTAGTTTCACATTGTATAATTTACTGGTTGCTGAGTTCTTGTTAGTCTGTGATATGGAATGCTTAAATTATTTTTATTCCTAGTGTTGATTCGCGATAGTTTGAATTTCATGGCAACAAGGATTTTTTTTATGGGCATAATACACTTGTAAATAAACATTCCTAGAAGAGTCAATATTTTCATATCTTAAAAAAATGGACTAAAATGTTCATTAACTCCATAAGGCGACAAGTTAAGAGACCATAGAAATTGCTGTAGTAAAACGTTAAAGCTGTATCTAGAGGATTCATTAAATGTCTTTTCTGATAAACTACTTTATTTAGATTACTTGCTAGACGGTCAATATATTGGTGCCAATTTAATTTTGGGTCGATGTAAATGCCTATAGTTTTTACATAATTGGCTTCACAACTTGAAAATACAATTTTTTTTGTTTTTTCGCAATTCATTTTTAATTTGTTAGCCTCGAACCATCTAGCAGCATCGTTTAAACTAGCTGTTGTTAGGTCAGTGACTTGTTCTTATATTTATAAAAGTTGCGTCGTCAGCAAATAATACAGTTTTGTTTGTTCTCACATTTACAGGCAAGTCATTTATATAAACAAAAAAAAAATCGGTCCAAGTATTAAACCCCGAGGAACACCGGTTTGAATTTGAAGTTTTGCAGAGTTTTAATTTGAAGTTTTAACATCAAATTCGGTATCAGCTACTCCTAAAATATCCAACCACAAATTGTAATGCAACTCTGATGAAAGCGAAGTCTGTTAAAAGGCAAAGTAATTGTATAAGAATTGTTAGAAAAGTACAATTTGTAATAATTGAATGATATTTGAATGCCTAATGTTATATTGTTGAAAACTCAGATTATATTAGTTTATCCTCAAAACTGCCTTTTTATGAAAAAAATCCAATATATAAATCTTTCCTTATTAAAATACCCATGGACTGGTCTAGATCACAATATTTCTGTAATTATAACAATGACTTTACAAGCATTAAAATATTAATGCAGTCATTTTTAATTCTATTGGAAAACGTGCTCTAAGAATGTATGAAAGTGAGCGAAGCTCGTTTGAAATGACGTGACTCGAAAGAAATAACACACGAAATTTTGCGTGCCAGCACTTCGATGTTTTTAGATCTTTTTGTTTACTGGTGTTTCATTATCTTTTTAACAAATTTATAACAATGTATTAAAGTCAAGAACAACGTAACGTTACTTTGTAGCATGGGTATACCTTAAAAATATTCTGTATTATACAACGATTTTTCATGTAAATAAAAGATTTCTTTGAAAACATATTTGAAATAAAGCTTCTTGATTTATATCCCTTAATTATTTTAGTAGATATGGAATCAAAATTGAATAATAAAAAGCTTTAGGAATGTTGTATTTTATTGTCTTTTATTTTCAGGTTCAGGAAAACTTTTTTGGTCTACATTCGACTAATTGGTTTTCTCTGTGTGAAAAAAAAAAGTACAGAAATGGAAGAAAAGCATTAAGGATAGAATTTTGCAGGGTGAAAGGGAAACATGTGTTTTTAGTTTCGATTTATTATAAATATTTAAACAATCATAAATGGTATAATTATTAAAATAGGAATATAACCAAAAATTTCCTGTGAGCCAAAATGAATAAAATGAATAGTTCAAATATAGTTTCTATTTATTTATAGTAAATATCGGCCACATTCATTTTATAAAGTACTTTAAAGTAACTTTAAAGCGCTTCCAATCTTATCTTACCTGTGTTTTAACATTTCGTTGACGAAAAAGTCTTTCAATTTTCATCTCTAATTGACGGATTTTTCATAAGACTAAGTAATGATAATAACACCGTCTCACAGCATGAAACATTTTAATATTTACTACTCAGTGCTGGAAATTCATAAAAATAAAGGTACCTTTTCTACACACTCAGACTATCACCATTATGGGACTAGATCATCAAATGAATTAAAAGCACTTAGATATCGTCTTACAAAATCAGCAAGAAATTCACTAGATTTTAAACTATACAATAAAATACCCGAAAATGTAAAAAAAAAGCAGTAAAAGTCATCTCTTAAAATGCTGTTTTTATTCAGTAGATGAATATATGAGTTTCTCTATGGAAAACTAATTACATTTGATAGCTGTTTCTTTATAGAATATGCTCACACCTTTTACATTTGTCCTCTTCTGTATTATGTTGTAAATATAGTGAAATTTCTGTAATTCTTATTGGACATGTGTTTAATTTTAACTTGGTGCACTCTTTAAAAATAACTTTAATTGTTTTTTGCCAATATTCAATGTTCGATTTAACTATTATATTTCTAGTCTGTAGGTAGACATTTTTTTACTGTAAATTAATGAATGCATTGCTTAAGGTAACAGCAGCAACTAAGACTTGCTACAAATGTAAAAATTTTATATAATGTAGTCAATAAAATTCTATCTATTAGAGCGGGAGCTAGGTGGCTTTTTCGGCAGCTCATCGTTTTATGAACTTTGAGATATTTTTATGGTTTAATGAATGATAATGATTCATAAAATCGACTTCTGGCGAGGCACCTCCTGTCAGGAGCGTCACGAACACTGTTTAAAAATCATGTCATAGTTACAAGGCTAATTTTTTTTGTGTGTACACATTTTATGTTTAGAATGAATAAAATATAATAGCCGGAAAGTGTGGGTCATCAGGGGGCGCAGCCAGAAAGGTAATAAAGATACAATACATCTGAGGCACGGTACGGAGTCAAGTTAGCCGAAAGTGTTAAATTCCGGTATATTTAAGAGCCTATGGTACTTTTTTTGACACTAAGAACTTTACGGGGAGGCTATTCTATTGTTGAAGGAGCTTATATATACGTTTTAAAAAGGAGCCAGAACTTGTAACGATGAGTTTAGAGTTCTGAGGTGAAATATGCGAAAAAAAATCCAATTTTCTTCAAAAATCCTAAACATTTTCTTTCTGGCTACCCTTATTGACGGGAGTTTCTTTCTGGGAATTTTTTTCTGTGTTCAAAACATTTAAATAAACATGCTCAATCTTAAAAAGTTTGTAACGATGATGTTATATAACTCCATTTTTTTACCTCTTTGACCTTTCTGGTTGCGCCCCTGATGGCCCACACTTTCTGGCGATCTTATTTTATTCATTCTAAAGATAAAATGTGTACACACAAAAAAAATTGGCTTTGTAACGATGATATAATTTCACTGATTTTTATATCTTAACCATGGCCAACTCGACGGGCTGACATATGCCAGAAGTCTATTTTGTCGTTATTTAAGTTCGAGCGCATAGAAAATGCTTGTAACGATGAGTGTCCGAAAAAGCCACTTAGCTCCCGCACCATATCTAACAATGTTCAAATTATATTGACAATGTTCAAATAACGTTTTATCAAATCATTAATATTTCTGAAACATTTGTATTTTCAAAAATAATTAATTAATATTTTTTAGTAAATGTTATTTAAAAAATGTTTGTATGATTTTTACAAAAAAAATATTCTGCTTATCGCGTATTTATTGTAATTAAACACATACATTCTCGAGATCTTCCCAAGTATCGAAGAATGTTGGTAGAAAAATTTGCTTATACTTTCCTGACTTATTGTTATCCATTGGTACAGCTGAGAAACCGTTATTTGCAAACAATTAGCGTTTTTGTGAAGTAAGAAATATTACTTGGATTCAACTATATACAGGGTGGCTGAAAATTGGACGTATTCTTTTAAAAAGGTTAAAATAGAGCTAATTTGAAGTAAATTTGGTCATCTGTTACCCTGTCCGAAAATGAGTAGTTTTCGAGATAATCCATTATCAATTTTTATTAAATACCCTATTTTTAACCAAAAAATTAAGTAAAAAAAAACTACTCATTTTTGGGCACTTATTTTAGTATTTTCTAATAGCTAACAAATCAGTGAATTATTAAAAAAAATAAATCCTCAAAATTACCATAACAATTATTGAAGTAGTGGTGACTAAATTCAAACATGATGAAAAAAAAATTGTATGGCATTTACAGTACAAATTGCTTAAATGACTTCCTTGTGTCATTACCATTAGTTATCCAACAAGGTACAAATGTTGTCAAAAATCACACTTCCATATGGAAAGAAATTGCGTTAAAACTCACAGGTAGCGTATTGTAAAAAGTTACCGCAAAATTCGCCCCGTTTTGCGTAGTGCGAAGGAAAGGTGCAAAATTGATCCCGTTGGCTTCAAACTAATCATTGGGAAATTCTAAGGAGAGCACATCTTTTCGTTTTGCAAAAAACGCAAAAATCACTCCTATTTAAGAGTTGGAAATGTTTAACCAACAAATATTTAAAAAAATAAAACAATCATTATAAATCTGATTTTAATAATAATTGCAAGAAAATAATGCTCTAGTAACGAACATGAACCCCACTGCTCTATGAGCAACAGAAAACCACCCTTAACGAGGGGATTGAAAATCAATAATTACGAAAAACAATGAAAGATAAGCATCTGGCCTTATATTATAATATTATAATACTTAGCAACTAAACTACTGATATTGAACACAACCCCCTCCCCATTAGGGGTGTTTTCGTATGGGTTCAATATCAGTAGTTTAGTAACATTTGTACCTTGTTGAATAGTTACTGATACAAGGAAGTCATTTAAGAAATTTGTATAGTAAGTGCCATACAATTTTTTTAAGAAAATCATTTCCATGGAAACAAAAATTTCAATTTATGTTATCATCATGTATGAATTGCTTAGACCCATTATTTCAAATGTTACGGTAATTTTGAGGATTTATTTTTTTAAAATTATTCACTGATTGTTTAACTGTCAGAAAACACTCAAATAGGTGCCCATAAATGAGTAGTTTATTTTATTTAATATTTTGGTTAAAGATCGGGAATATTTTTTTAAGTCGATACTGGATTATCTCAAAAACTACTTATTTTCGGAGAGCACATGATGAAATTTACTGCAAATTAACTTTACTTTAACCCGTTCAAAAGGACACGTCCAGTTACCCTGTATACAGTTATATAATATGAAATATTATTAGATTTTCGGGTGTAGTCCCCCCTGGCTGATAGGCTCCTAGAGTGGTCGTGGTTGCTTAAACAACGTTTCGGCAGAAATACATCCGCCACCCTCAAGTTCTCGCTAATAACTGCCTTCTGCTGCTTCTTGTTGCTCAAATAAACTAAGTTATTATTATTATACTCTTCGCAAAAACGAAGAGTATATTGTATTTGATCGGCACATTTCTAAATCAGTAAATATCGCTCGTAGAGAAAAAATTTTCATACCATTATGTTAGTGAACGAATTCTGAACAACTTTCAAAATGTCCGTCTGTCTGTCCGTCTGTCCGTCCGTCACGTTTCTTGTAAGCACGATAACTCAAGAAAGAAAAATCCGATTGTACTGAAATTTGGACAGTAAGTTAGTGTTGGCTAGAGGAAGAACCCTATTGTTTTTGAACAAAATCGATCAGTAAATAAAAATGTTATTAATGATTTAAATTTGAAAAAAAAAAATTTGATTTTTATATTTTTGTAATTGAATAGAAATCTGGTGAAATGATATTTCATTTTAATAGCTAAATATTTATATATTTTACAAATATACATTTCGTAATGTAATATACAACCGTGGAAATATGATTTTAGCTCCTCTTATAATGTAAAAATTTACATTTTTTTACGTGTTAGGTGGTGGTGTAGTTCTTAAGCTTTTGACTCTGAATCCAAGGGTCCCGGGTTCGAAACCCAAATGGGGTTTTGTATAGTTTTCTTTTTATTTTTACTTAATTTTACACTGAGTCTTTTACCAACTAAGTTCATACTATAAAATTAATTTCTAAAACTAACATTATTTACAGAAAACTGCGAAGAGTATCCTATAGAATGTGTAACAATTATATAAAAAGTTCAATGAACAGGCGAAGAGTACGTTTTTAGCTTGTTTTGATTTCAATTCAATAAACTATTTCCTATTTCTATGAATAACTGGTCATCAAAATATAGTGAGAATTATAATACACATCAATAATATTAACATAATTTATACATTATAATTAACAGATCAATCGACTTACAAGGAAGGTTGATCCAAATTATATGAGTGTCGCCGTTTGAAGAATTACATACTACTTGTAGTCGCAGCGCTGACCTCGAACTTCAAAGAAAAATCTTTTGTCTAGCAAAACTTGGGTTTAACACTGGCACCATTCATCTCCCTTTATTGAATCCCGGATTATATCATCACTGCAACCTTGAAGAAGTTTTGTCCTAGATCGTTTGCCTTAAAATAGGGTGGGGTGAAGAGAAGAAAGGGAAGGGAACGTAATTCTTCGAACGGCGGCACTCATATAATTTGGATCAACCTTCCTTCAGGTAAGTCGATTGATCTGTTAATTATATTTCGTGTCGCCGTTCTCAAATTACATACTACTTGTAGATGTTTAAAGAGAACGAACTAGATAGGAACAAAACTTTTATCTTGAAGAATGACATCAAGGTATAACCAAAAGATCACTAAACAGTTTTATGGCACTAAGTATTACATTTCTAGCAAACGAAGAAGAATCAGCAAAAACCTATCTATTATAAAATCTTGTAAACATTTGTGAACTCTCTGTCCATCCAGCAGCTATATGAATAAGCTTTACAGATACACCCGCCCTTAAGACGGCTGATGAAGCTGCATAACGAGTATTGGTAATTGGGTTATATCAGTGCTCACAGTTTTGAGGTCCTTTTTAATCTAGTGATTAATTTGTCGGATAGTGCTGGATGGATAGGTTTTTGAAACTGTGAATATAAAATAAGTTACGATTTCTGGGCGAACGTCGTTGGTACGGGTAAGATAAGTCTGTATAAATGAAGCTAAACAGTGAGAGGTATGACCAATAAGGGTTGAAAATTTCGGGAACTGTTAGTTTTTATTCTATCAGAAGTACAAATTTCTAACCTATCCGTGAAGAATTTGGTATTGTTAATGTGGATGGAGAAAAAAAAATGATGTCTATGACTAGTCACTAAAGCTTATCAGGTTTACATTTCAGTTAATAACCCAATAGATAAAGTTTCTAAAGGGTGAAAGATAGCTGAATGTAGTAAACTAGGAGTGATATTTTGGTCGAGATGGACGTTGATGAAAATAACTTTTTTTAAACCCTTTTAAGGGGAAAGCCCTAATGGAAAAATAAGAGCTATTGTGAAACTTTGAGAGTTGAGTGGTGAAAAAAATGCACCACTATCAAATTGTTTATTGAGAAAATCTATAGTGAATGAATCATTGAAAATAATAAACGTATGCATGCTGTTGTCGACTTGCGCAAAAATTCCACCATTTGTTAATAAAAGAGTTATATTGCTGTATTTAATGGCGTGTGGAAATGTTGAGGGAACGACCTCTAAAGGAAGGCCTTCCGAATAAAGGGCCAACCTCCAGGGAAATTCTTCTCCGTAAGGGATGTGGCGTACTGAAAGGAGATAACAGCAAATTCATATTTAGCTCGAACCGTAAAGGTTAGGTTATTTGTAGTTTTACAAAAAACGGGATACCATGGCCATGTGGGCCAGCTTGGAATGATGAGTAAAACGGTAGCACTGTCATTAATGTTAAAAATAATGGTATGTTTTATTGGAATAAAACTTAACATTTTTATTAATAAAAAATAAGCCGAGATATTGGCATTGTCTAGTTGGCGTTAACTGACTCTTGTGGTAATTCATAAGGACGCCAAAAAGTTGATAACATACGAATCACAACCTGGATTTCTCGTCCATCTGCCTATTAGAAAGTACACATCATATAGATCAAGCTTTTTTGTAAATATCAATTTTAAAACTGTTCGATAATATTTCAGTTGAAAATTCGGAGCTTCTAAAGACTTGTTAAAGTTTTTTAGGTTTCAAATGAACCGTTGTGTCTCATCTGATTTTGGGACCAGAAAAATTGGTGATAGAAACCGATCCTTGCAACAAGTTGTCTTAGACACAGCATCAATTTTAACAAATTTCTGAACACCTTCTTGCACCAGAGTTGCCTCTGATGAATGATGGCTTCGATTTGGAATGAAGCCTTGAAACGAATCTTTTATCCAGACACCTAACCTAAAAGTTGTGATTGTTTTCTAAATATTGACATAAATGGCCAGTATGAGCAGAAAAGAACCCACCCGAGTTATTGTCATGACGATTTGTGGGAATGTTATACAAACATTTTTATAACATGCACTAATGGGATATTTACTTGTCTATTTGATTTACAAAAAATATTATTAATGTTGAAAATAATGTTGAATAAATATCCTAACATTTGGAAACTTCTTTGGCCGACCCCAGCCCCTATTTTTTGCAACTAAAATAAGTACGAAGAATAACATAATTTTTATATTTATGTATTTGGTAGCGTATTATTTAGCAAAATGGCAAAAATATAAAATAAAAATGAATTTATTCATTAGCCAACAGAACAAAGCTCTAAAACAAATAATAAATAATAATATAACACACAGTAACAAATAACTTTGGAAAGTCATCACATATGTCAAATATATAAGTAAGATTTTTTTAATTTTTAAAGCTATTACTGCTACGCCCTCATCAATATCGGAATTTTTCAGTTTGTTTAAAAGTGTCGTTTTTATAGACATTAACGTAAATCCTTCCATTTTCTTGGATCATTAAAGAACTAAGACTATTTTTTATGATTCTTAATTTTGAATATTCATTTTCACACAAAACTAATGAATAAGTTTGAAGTAACTTATACGCTGCCAACAGATTTGATTAGGGTGATGAACAATACCGAAAATATTTAAGCAGCAGATTGTAACGGCAGTATAAACCATTTTTATACATATCATTTTTATATTTTCATTTTATGTTAATTTAACTGCTTAAAAAGACTTTAATTAAGCACAGTGATTGTCGGCCTGGCTCCGGGCCGGGATCCAATGAGTCACATTCATGTACCATATAATATTTAATAAATTTTGTTTGATTGGGCATTTTACCGGTAGCCCGTCTGCCCTATCCGGGCCTGATATTAGGCTCATACTTCTCTAATTGTCGGAAAAAATGGGATTATACCAACATTTTTACGGCTAAAAGCGTAAAAGCGCCTTTTCAAAATGAGAAAACGAGAAGGATTCTGGACAAAGTCAGCCGAAGTCCACGGTTAGAGAAAGATTTTGTTAAAAAAATATTTTATTGCTGTGTATTATTAATTCTGTATTGAAGTAATCTCAACTAAACAAATTCTTACCTTCTTAATTAAACACATCCTTGGTTCGTCAGAATTTACGAATGATCCTTAAATGTATATGATAAAAATAACCAATTTTTTTAAATAAAAATGCCAGTTGCAAAATGTAGATTCTCTGAGTTTGAGTAATTCCGTCTCGACAATTATTTACTTTAGTTATTACTTATAAATATAATGTAAAGAATTGATTAAGAATTGTAACAGGTTTTGGCGGCAAAGAAAATTGTAGTTTGAGTGGTATAAAAATCTAGAAACCACTTACCTTTTTCAACTTTCGGCGTTAGTGGCGCCAGCTGTGGCCTACCGTTGGTGGCGTGAGGTTGGAGGTTCTGCTCACTAGGCGTCGACAGTTTTTCTGCTAGAATGGGATTCGCAGCCGCTATAGTGTACTTTCTCATTTCTAGCATAACTTGCGCGCTTTTCTGCAACAAATTCGAACTACTGACCGGTTCGTCGCCGTTCGCGTTGGGTATGTTGTTGTTTTCTTCTTGCTAAAATAAAGAGAGTTGGTGCCGTTACAAAATCATACATCTTATTTAACTATGAACAGAAGAACTGACGGCAATTTCTAAGATATAAATAAACCGTTTTAATATACTACAAATAGGAAGTTGGTTTATATCATATTACTCTCAGATAAAATAAAATAAAACTATATAGAAATAATTAAAATCGTATCATTTTTGATATTTAGAATATCCAGAGAACCTTATAGCCAGGAGCTGGTGGCAATACGGGTATGGGATTTCATTGTAATTAACAATAATAATGAATGAAGGTACTGATCCAGATCCATTAGAGCAGCTACCGAGCTTGGTTGCTGCTGATTTTTTAAATAAATGAATTTCAAATTTGCAAAAAAGAATGCTCCTATATTATTTTATTGTTTCAGTCATTGCTATAAAATTATTCATTTATCAAAAATATAAATAAAAAAATGGTTGGTCGAAGTCCATGAACTCTGATATTTTTTATAAAACTGATTGATAACATGTTAACTTGCAAAAAAAGCGCTATTAAGTCTTTTCATTGTACTTCGCATTAGTTTTAATTTGTTGGCTGACGTGTACGTTGTTGATTTTCAGAAATATTTCCAATTTACTCCAAAAAATGTCAAAGTAAGAATATAGTCCAACCAGTGGGGGATTTTGCCATGCAAAAGGTGGAGTAGTGATGATTTTGATATATCCCTACAAACACAAGAGGTTGGTTGGCCCTACATTGGGCCATCACAGAGCCAGAAGTTTCATTTCTGGCCCAGTGATGGGCCGATCTTTTGTGTTTGTTGAGATGTTGCTTAAGTCGAGGCCTTGATAAAAAAATACAAGTTTTCGACCTTGGCGAGGGGAGCCATCTTAAATTATAGGTGCAAAAAAATGGTTTTTCAAAATAATTCGTCTCGATCCTACGAGAGAAATGTTCAAGACAAAATTGAAGAGGACAAAATTTTCTACATTTTTTTGTATATACATTTTTATTTAAGTCTAATGTTTAAAGAGATACGTCACAAAGATGGATTTAAGAAAAAATTTTTTTATTAAATTGTATACGTTTACAACATAACATGGGATACCCTGTATACAAATACAAGCGAAGGAAAAAGAAAATAATTATAAATAACATTAAAATATTTCTTGGGGCTACCTATATAGCGATAAAAGCTTATAAAAATAACAGAGGCCGACAAAAAAGAGTGGTTCTTTTGATCAGAACCGTCTTATCCTATGTTTTTTGACAAGCTGAAATCGATTCTGATATTAAAATACTATCAACCGCATCAGTTTTTCTCTACCACCCCTTTCATCCCCCAAAAAGGGCAAAAAAAGTTCTTATCATAAAAGATTCTGACGTAACTTTTCTGAAGTATTTTGACGCTCTGAAGCAAATTTTAGACAAAAAAAAATTATACTAATGCCACCCTTTTTCCCCTAAAAGGGATAAAAAAAAGGTCTTATATAACTTTTCTATTATTGGATTCTCTTTCAACTCCAATGGTATTTTTTTTGGTACCACCCCCCCTGAAAATGCGTGGCATGTACCCCATATAAAATGGCAAGCCTCCCGCAATAACAGAAATGTTTCATTTACTATTAAATTATAAAAATAAAAACAAGTTTATATCCAAATGACAATCTTTCTAAATTAAAATCTATTTATTATTAAATTTTATGCGCCAAGATTCAGGTAAGTATTACTTTTATTTGATAAACTAATATTTAAAATACTACAAAATTTTACGAATTACGTAGGAAATCACAATTAAGTATTCAAAAAAAGAGATGGGAAAGTCAACAAGAATAAATTTTAAATACTCCAATGGATTAATACAAATATTAACTATAAATAATAAAAAGATATACTAAATTGTGTTTTCAAATGTTTGTTACGAAGAACTGTATTCTATTTTAAGCTTATTTCCGCCATCTGTATTTAAATAGTGAAAAATATTTAATTCAATATCATCTGCGCCACCTATGTGTAAGTAGCAAGTTTTATAATTGAAGTTTTTACATGCCGAAAGCATTACTGTAATTTATCGCCACCTATTATATTAACAAATTTTAAACAAATATCGATTTTTAACCGTTCGCGCCATCTCGTGTTGAGTGGCTAAATTAATAGCTGCAATAGCTTTGAGAAACTCCTGGTGGTGGGAGATACAACTACTTTAGGTAGAGTGTGCAGCTATACATATGTCCAATAAACCATACGCGTCAGTGCTGTAGGGACTAAAAATCCCGACATTTTCACGTGAGAAAATTATTTTGTATACATTTTAAATATTTTTATTTTTTATACATTTTTATACTACAATTGTTAATATTTATTCTGGTACTGAGCAACATCTGAAACAAAATAATATTCAATCAGACGTTAAATTTTTATGAAACAAAATTATATCTAATTTCTGATGCACAATAATTGGACAGAATTAGAAATCAAGCTAACAAGCGATTTTTACGATTTCTGTCAAATATATTACAAAGTTAGAGTAAAGAATGTGCATATACCTTTTTTTGTAGGATGCTAAATTTTATACAAAAATTCTAACAAGCGAGCTGTTAGGATTTGAAAAACACTATTCATAGCACTGCATATATTTTATACCATTTTTTATTTTGTAGTTATGGTACCACAACATAAATGGTTCCTTTCTTATATAGTTTTCTGCTTTTGTTAGGTTTTAGAACATTTAATATCATGTGCATTTTGTTATGGTAAAAAATTGTTAGACAAAAAAAGCAATAAATTAAAAAGGTAAATAAAAAAAAGTTGTTGTACCATGAAAATCGTTCTTTTGGGTCCAACGACTTACTTGACTGGAACCTTTTTGATACATAATTTAATGCCCTACAAAAACAACACGTATAGTTTTTATCATATCCTGCTTACTTTTCAAGATATGTAAGAAAAACTGTAAAAATTGGGTTTCTTGTTTATAAAATAGTTAATAAAGACTAATTTTTTCCAATTATGGTGTACCAGATACGACTTATTTATTCATGGTGATTGCAACCTTTTGGAACTTATTAGAGACACAAATGTCTAATATGATTAAACTAAAACTTTTTAAACGACAAACAAAAAGAAAGGAAAAGGTTCTGAATTATTCGAGCCGTACATTCTTGTTATTTAATTTTTTACTATATTGTTATTTTCTTACGATTTTTTACTAATTAATTATTGGATTATTCGTAGAAAATGATAAAAAAATTATAGTTAAAACGTTTATAGCTAGAGATTTCAATAAACACCATTTCTTGCGACAATAATAAAACGGTATTATTATTGTTAGGTTCCATTTTTCAGATAATTCAAAATTACACAGGTCTACAAAAAGAAAATCTGCTCCAAGGACTAAACCCATGCCTTAAGTATTTTTGTGTCCGAATTTTCAATTTAAAAAAATTTCTACCACGTAGATTTCGAGTAAATCCCGGTTTTTATCGTCAAAATACGGTTTTTTGACAATAAGAACCAGGATTTACTCGAAATCTAGAATTTTTTTTTAATTTAACATTCGGATTCAGCACACAAAAATACTTAAGGCAAGATAGGTGTAGTCCTTGGAGCAGAATTTTTTTTTTGTAGCCATGTTATGAATAATATAATCCTTGTTGAATATATCAAAAATTCGATCAGTGTTGCATCATTGGAGCAAGAGATTTTTATGACTCAATTGTTAGTAAAAAATACGGAAAAATTATTGGCTGACAAATATAACTATTCAAGGCATTGGCAGACATTGAAAAGTTTGAAATTGTTACAAAAACGCGCCGAAACCAATTTACTGATCTCGTTTAAATTTGATATCTACAGTTCATCTCAAAGTTATAGCAACCTTTAGGTTGCTATAACTTTGAGATGAACTGTAGACTCACCTTATAAATTGATTCAAACTTTTTTATTTGTCATTTATTCTTAATATTAAGGGTAGTTAACTGACGCGAAAAAATCGAAAGTCTCGATTTTTTTCAAAAATGGTTATAACGATTTTACTCAAACTTTGTGAGCTAATAGTACATTACAAACTTAACAATATGCCATTATTGATTTCACCGTAAGATTCACATAAGATTAGTTTATTGATGAAATAATTTTTTCGTCAGTGTACTACCGTGATGTGAATTTTTCGAAGAAAACCAATAATGTTATATTATTAGGTTTGTAATGTACTATCAACGCATAAAATTTAAAATTTGAGCAATATCGTTGGAGCTGTTTCTGAAAAAATTGAAATTTTCCACTTTTCGCATCAGTAAGCTAAAATAAAAAAAGTCTAGAAATATACTCCCCAGGCTTGTAAATTTCCTATTTTTTAAGCGACGACCACGTTGGTCACACTAAATTGTAAAGATCTTTAAGACCTTTAAATATGCATACAAAATTAGTTTGAAAATATTTTTTTGGAAAAATTGTTAAGAAAGGAATTGAGTCTTTGAATCTTTTTTTACCTCACCCTGTACACGAACTGTGTTAATGTTTTCTTAAAAGGGGTTTAATTAGCTTCAATTTATGTTATTAAGTCATATTCGAAATTCTTTTTGATTTTAGAGAAAAAAACTGAAAACACTGTTTCCGATTCCAAACTGAATTCTTTTAAAATGAATTTGAAAAGAATGTAAATAATAATTTTATTCTTTATTTGGAGGCTTGCACTATTTCTCTTAGGCTTGATAAATCAACCATCTTTGGTCCCTACAAACACAAAGGGTTGGCCCTTCAGCGGGCCATCACTGGGCCAGAAGTGAAACTTCTGGCCCAGTGATGGCCCGCTGATCTTTGGTGTTTGTTGAGGTAGTATTAATATGCATTTATACATACATTTTAAGTTAGCTATGAAAGTTTTGATATGTCATATTGAAATAAAAATCACAGTTGTGTCAATTTGTGAGTTGTGTCGCAGTTAAATCACAGAGTACGGTAACTACACAGAGACGAAAGCTTTGGCGGCATCTTTGAGTTTTGATGGCTCGATTTCTGTGACCTTGTGTACCAATTGCATCTACACTGAGAGAAATATGTTATTAATTTGTTTCTATTTTTTCTTTATTTTTAAGGATACACTGAGTGTATTTCGAGTTGGATTGAAAAATATTACCATTTGAATGATTTATAGTCGGCGCCTATTTTCAGTTGAGTTGGGCACTAGGTTTTATTTATGAAAATTTTAATTTTCGTCTAATGTTTTCAACCTCCCAAAATGAGTGGAAATAAAACTCACAAATCCAAACTTAAAACGATAAACGTCAACAGTGTCAACGCAAAAGTGAGGTTGATTGATATACCATTTAAAAAACCGCTGCCCAAGGAATCACTATTTCCACATCCAGATTCTCTATCCAAGTCACTCACAACGAAAAAACTTTGTATGTGAAAATAATTGTTTATGGAACTTTAATAATATAATATTTGAAATCCTCTACCCAAAAACCCATAAAACGAATACCACATCGGTAGTGGGGTGGGGGTGGTGATAGGGGGGTGTTAGTGGGGGGTGGATGAAGTAAAAAAATAATTTGAGGTTTCTGGTTCCTGTACATGCACTAAATCACATTTTTTTTTCATCCCCTTTAATAAGGAGGTGGGGGTGGTAATGGGGGTGGCTAATACCAAACATTTTTTTGAGACCTCAGCTTCTCTTGTATATACTAAATACCAATTTCATGGACTCTTACCTGCTTGATTTACCCATTTACCCCAAATTTACCCCAATTTACCCCCCAACCCTTCGACGGAACAAGATGAAAATATAATCTAGTTCTAGAACTCGTTAAAGTACATATGTGTACAAAATTTCAAGTCAATATCTTAAACGGTTCCAGAGTAAACGTGCGCACAAAAAAAAGTTACAGACAGACAGAAATTTTTTTTTCGCTCAAACTTAAAATCTCGACGTTTCATGACATTTTAAGCCTATTTGGACAATAAAAATTTTTAAAAATTTTTTTGTCGTTACTATACTTCCACTGGACGTGGAAGTAAAATAGCGATACGTATACAAATTTGGTTTTGGCGGGAAGGCTTGCTTTCGCCTCTGTGGTTAGATATTAATTACCTGTCACTCGAGCAACAAATCGTCATGGTTCAGTATATAACTGTAAGAAAAACTGAGTTTTTGTTGATGGTGAATTTAAGCGTAATGATAGAAAAGCGTGTAAAGTGTATTCCCAATGGTTTCCTGGTAGACGATATCCCGACCATAAAACAATTACATTATTAGTTAATAATCTTAAAATGTATGGTACTTTTACTAAACCCAAGAGAAATATAAGACCCGTGAGAAATGAAAATAATATAAATGTAGTTATCGCTGCAGTTAACGAGAATCCACACACCTCAACAAGAGCAATCATTGCTAGGACATATATTTCTTCTACTACAGTTAGATGAATCCTCAAAGATAAACAATATCATGATTATAAAATCATTCTAGTACAACTTCGCCAAGGTGATTATCAACGGCGACTGAATTTTATAACAGAAATGTCAGTACTGAAGGAAATAGGCAGAAATTTACTTTATAAAATTCTTTGTAGCGACGAAGCAACATTTAATGCAAGTGGCAGTCTCAATAAACCCAACATGTACCTACTATTGGAGAAATCCTCGATGGACGCGGCAAAGAAATTTTCAGGTAAAATATAAATTTAACGTGTTGGGGCAGATTAATAGGGCCACACTTTTTTTAAATTAACTTAAACAGCGCCATATATCTAGATTTTACGAAATGACTTACTTACTTATTTAGAAGAAGATAGAAGAAATACGTGTGGTTCCATCAAGATGATGCTCTTCCACATAACGCTAATATCGTTTCTGGTTATTTAAACACGACGTTTGGAAATCAGTGGGTAGATTATTCTGGACGATTGCGATGGCAAGCTAGATCGCCAGATTTGAATCCGCTGGATTCCTTTTTGTGGGGTTACCTTAAGACATTTGTGTATGAAACCAACCTCTTAAAGCAGAAGATTTGAAAAATAAATAAGGAATGGATGAATGGTGAATTATAGAGAGAATGAGTTACTGTGTTCACGTTAATGGACAAAATTTTGCACAATATTTGTAATGCGCAACTCTAATGCCTAGTCTTTTTTTTCCTGGTTGAATTAACTTTAAAAATTAGTGTTTATTGTGAAGTGAACGTTATTACAAGTTTTTATTTAAGTACACTTCACAGTTTGGATCAAATATTGATATTCACTTTTCCCCTTAGGGGAAAAAAGGGATGATTTTACCCCCATAAATTTTACAATTTCCTATTTATTACATTTTAATAAAAGCTTGTTTTTAAAAATATTTATCCTTTGGTATCTTGTTGCTGTTTTGTTATTTTAAATATTGTTTATGATATGTATTTTACAAATAAAACAAAATTATAATTTACTTTCTTTACAAAGCTATTTTAGGAGAATTCAGTATGGAATCGGAAAGTGTTTTTAATTTTTTTCTCTAAAACCAAAAACAATTTCGAATATGACGTAATAACATAAAATGAGGCTAATTAAAACCTTTATAAGAAAATATTAACACAGTTTATGTACAGGGTGAGGTAAAAAAATATTCAAGGAAATAAAGTCCTTTCTTAACAATTTTTCGAAAATTTTTCTTTTAAAATCACTCTATATGCATGTTTAAAGACCTTAAAAATATATACAATTGGATGTACACAACATGGTCGTCACATAAAAAATAAGAAAGTTACAAGTCTGGGGAGTTTCAAGTGACGCACCATGTATATAATATGACCCTAGATAGACGAGATCGATCAAATTGATTTCGGTGTGTTTTTATTATACAAAATATTCATACTTTTAGTGTCTGTTAATGCTTGCCAATAATTTTTCCATATTTTTCATGTTAAAAACTAACGATTAAGCGAGAAAAAACGCGTGTCGTAAGAGAGACCCAATTTTTTCTCAGCGATAAGAACGTCTGCCCAAAAGATTATGATTGATTAGAAATTTAGCTTTGCCCTAATTATAATGACGTAACTTCACTCGTATTTTTGGCATGTTTGTTGACATGTTGGTTGCTAAAAAGGTCTACTCACGACCTAACTTGCTGGTATTCTTTGGAGATTGCTGGAATTCCAGCAGACCAACTTACTTTTACCAGTGGGCATTTTCAAAGTGTACCGAGAAGGTTGGTTGGTTGGTTAGTTGGATCGTCTGTAGACCCCACAACATAGCAGTGACAATACGTAATCCCGTAGATTTATGTCTTCAACCTGATAATAGACAAAATGAGCCACAACGAAAAGCCAACTGGCTGAAGTATTATGTAGACCTCTTTTCAACTTAAAAAATAGTCCACTTTATATCTGTATGTTGGAAACAGAATTGAAGGAGAGGAGGTGGGAGGGAATCCACGCGAGTTAGGGGTAATATTTTGCAACTTAAAATATTTTCTTTCTTGTTTTCAAAAGGCAAATTGTGTATTCAAATGATACGTGATAGGCAGCATAGCTTATCACTTTCTATTCATATGTGATACTAAGTGTAGGTTAGTTTTTCTTGCTCAGATAATTTTTTATTCTGTTTAGCTCAGAAAGTTGATCATCTTTCTCTTGAACAATCTGTTACCATTAGACATAAAGATAGATGTTTCTATCGAACCAACTTCATGCGATCTTGGGATTTTTTTTATTAGGTGAAATGAAAATTGCTTTATTTTCTTGTTTCAGTTTATTAACCATGCATCGTCGGAGAATATTATCACCATTGTTATTAAATTTTTCTCACTAGTTTTAGATTCTACGTCTATTCTGGTTGAGCCTTTTGACACAACTCAATTTGCATCGAGTTTCTGTACGACTTACCTTAATGTAGGGCGTTTGACTAAATTCACTCAAAATACTTTCGATTTCAATGGCGGTGGTGTCGGAGAGGTGCTTGAAGATGTCGTCGGTATCGTTCATTTGACCATCCGACATTGGCGGGACTAAGGAACTGAGATCTGACTGTGATAATTCACCCAAACCACCCCCGTTGGTTCCAGTGGCGCCGTTTTGTTGGCCGATGGCCACGGAGGCATCCTGTGGAAAGAAATAATTATTACAGATAATCTTGTAGCGTGCAAAGTATAACCATGCTATAAAGTTTTTTGTGTTCGTACAAAGTTGTAGAAACAATAATCAAATAGCCCTGTCAATGAACGTTCAATAAGGGGGGGTCTAGAGGGAAATGCGGGGTTCACAATTTTTGACTTGTGGGCTGTGTTTGGACTATTTAGGAGGTAAACATACCAAAAGTCCCCGAACGTAGGAGGTGGGGGGATGCAGGGGGGCACGAAGAAAGACCCGGTTTTTTGTTTTTCGCTCATATTTCGAAAACGGTTAGCCATAATCAAAAAGCTATATGCAAAATTAAAGCTGACTAAATCTTCTACAATAACGTTTCTATTAATTTTTTTCGTATCTGTTATAGTTCAATAATGAATTGTATATCTTTTGACTGTATACTAACTTTATTATAAATTGAAAATAAATTTTAATAATCATCGTAGAAAAAAATTTCTTGTACAGATATCTGTTTCACAGCATACTGAACTTAAATATCGAACAAAAAATGTCTTTGCGTCTGTAAGTGTGTGTGCGTGCATATGTATGTGTGCGTGTATACCATTTCTTGTAAATACGATAACTTCTGTTAGACTTAAAATATTTAATTACAACTTGGAACATATGTAAAACAGTATATTGCAATAATCCCTATTGAAATTGGGCCCTATCTGTAATACATGGTGACAACCAGAGGCCTAAATAGTCCAAGTAAAAAATTGTGATTTCAGCATTTCCCTCTAGAAACCATTCATCGACTGGACTAAAATTAAAGTTTTGAAGTAGAAACACATAGCTTTTGTTAAAGAAATTTTATGCCGAAGGTACCTTAGGTTTGTATAATCTAGAACTTATGAAGCTTATAGCAAAATATTCGCACAGTGACCAAGCCGCAGATATGTTAAATTTTGTGACCTGGCAATAACGATCCGACAGCACTTTTGTTAAATTTCAATCATGCTGCCGATGGATGATGTGATATTAACTATTGTCGTATCACATTATTTAAATACAAAGCTCATCCTATTAACGCACACAGACTCACTCACATGTGGACAGTTTCATACATTATTTAGTGTACCTACTCGGATACCACAGTGATCCACTACCACTAGCACTCTAGCAATTTCGATCCATAATTTCCTTTTAAGTTCAGATTTGAATATATTTTTTTTCAGATGGTTGTGGTCTGGATTTAATTTCAATTATAAATAATTGACGAGACTTATTACGATCTGACCGCTAGTATTGTTATCTGCATAAGAAACAATGGAGAGTGTCTCAAAAACGCAGCTCAGTGTGTTGCGGGTCCCAACTATGACCACCTACATTAGAATCCTTTGCAACTTGGTCGCAAGTCGCAAACATAACCGTAAACTTGAAATATGTACAAAGAAAGGGTAAATTTTTTATAACAGAACGCTGTATTAGACGCACAACGAAATTTAACTGGAATCGAAGATATAGGCAATTATATGAATAGAAAAATGAAAATAACAGCATTTCTCGTATTACATGAGTAAATATTGATCAACAAAGTTTGGAGCTAGAAAAATACCAGGAAATGCACAAAGACCAGGCTTGCTAATACCCTAGTTAGTTTTCTCCATATTTCTTAACGCATCTGAGGTGTGGACCGTTAGGGAGGCAGACCAGAGGGCACCGACGTATTGATGCTCTCGAAATGTGGATCTAGAGACATTTATTATGATTTCCCTGGCCAGCCCATCTCTAAGAAGTACGTCTGTCAAAGCGTTTCTCCAGCATGATATTCACCAAACTCTCTGATTTTCTGGCCACATCAATGAGAGAGATGTCAATATAGGTTGATAGTTCAGGGAAAACCACGCGCTTCAAAACGTGGGGTTTATGTCACCAAAGAGCTGATGGGAAAGATCTTTGGTAAGACGAAGAAAACTAGAGCGTTAACACACTGTAACGCATTCATGCTTCACCCTATCAACTAATTTATAACCTTTGCGGTGATGTCGACTCCAGCTGCTTCACCAGTTTGTAATTTTTGTAGGATTGCCTTATTCTGATTTCAGTATTGTAAGTTCGCGTTGGTAGTTCTGCTGTCAGTCATATTCTAATTGCGAATGGTCATATTTGAAAAGCTTTTCGCAGTATTGGTGCCAAACCTCGGATCCCTGTCGGTTCTTAGAATACCGGTGGAGTTCTTAGTTTACTACGATTTGGATTTAACCTTATCAAAGATGTTGTGTGTGTCATGATCTACGTGTAAGGTAAATGTCGAATTTCTGCTGCAGTAGCTTGTATGTGTGTGGTATGTTGTCTTGTTTTCTGGCCCTCTATGTGTGTAATTCTATGGGAAGGCCCCCAGATACTTTATTCTGTTATTTCCAATGTCGTGGTCATTTGTTTCAAGTTTCGTAATTGTCCTAATGCTATTGGTGAATTTGCTGTTGAATCGTCCCTGTTTTGCGTGGGTTCTTCTTGTCTTCGTTGTATTCCAAAACTCTGCAATTCTCGTCAGAAGGTACCCATTTTTTGTTAGCAGTCTGTGCCTAGACACTCTGAACTTAAATAGTCACGTCGCACACTGGGGGATTTTGCTATACTTTTTTTTTAAATTCTGTAAGTCGCTAAGTTTTGAACGGATTTTGATGCGGTTGGGCTTAAAATGCTTGAAAAGTTTCACTCTTTGACGTGCAAGTGCCATTTTCTCACAAACTATCGCGTACAACCCCTAGAGAATGTAATATCAACCTCTAAAATAGGGAAATTTTTTTGATTTAAAATTTAATTTAAATTAATTTAAAAATTAATGCATTTAAGAAAAGGTAACATTTTAAAAAAATTGAAAGTTTATTTAAAATTTACCCTCTTTTAGGGGTTGATATTATATTTCTTGGGGGTTGTACGTAAAAACGGACTTCAGAAATGGAAAAATGAGACCAAAACACTTTATAAGGGCCATATTCATTTTTTCCATTACATTCACTAAATACACCCCGCCAAAAAGGGTGTGTATAATTAATTTGCATATTATATATGATTATTTAACTTCCAGGAAATGCCTGGTGACCTTTTTCTTAAATGCATTAACTCTTAAAAGGATTTTGAATTCTTTTTTTAAATTTTCCCTATTTTAGAGGTTGATATTACATTTTGTAGGGGTTTTACGTGATAATTTATGAGAAAGTGGCACTTGCACATCAAAGAGTGAAACTTTTCAAGCATTTTAAGCCCAACCGCATCAAAATCCGTTCAAAATTGAGCGACTTACAGAATCTTGAAAAAAGTATAGCAAAATCCCCCACTGTGCGACGTCTACGTAAAGAATCCGGGGCTTCAGGGTGAGAGCCACCAAGAATGCTTGTCTCTCAACCATACGGTCGTACTATTTATATCTACCATTTTCCATGGTTGTGTGTTAGTATTGGAAAAATTTTAGTAAACTTACTTGAAGGCAAGAAGATAGGTCCACCATTTTACCATCATGATCGGAACTCCATAGTAAGTCGTTGTCGATAAATGGCATCGCCAACGACATGGGCGACTGGGCCCCCAGGACGTGCGTCCCCGCCACTGTGTGGCCGAGGGACCACCCGACTCTCCTTTCCGTTCCTCTGGGCTGCCCTTGAGGAAATGCTGTGCCAGCTAACCTATCCTTGGATCGTAGTATAGCTTTAGAAGAGACCTATGGAAAGAAATACAGAAAAATAGAAACTGTAATATACTGTTTTCTATCAATAAAACATCTGACCTTCCCAGTGAACAATTTTCGTTTTATAAGGCTTCTCGAAATATCACCATCACCAAATTATAACGCCTTTCGCAATATATATTGTTGATGCCAACGTGTCAGTTACCTCTGTATACCCCTTAAAGAACTTACCGTCACCACTATCTGGTAACCTTATGTAGCTCTCAAGGGCGGATCCAGGGGGGGGCAGTAGGGGCAATTGCCCCCCCCCCCCCGAGAAAAGTATTTGTTACGTTTTCAAGGCGAAAAATTTTTTTCCGCATGAGGTGGGGGAAATTTTTTTTTTGTATTTTTCATTTGCACCCCCTTCATGAGGCGAAAAAAATTTTTCAGATTTCGAGGCGAGCGAAAAATTTTTTTAGATTCCGAGGCGAAAAATTTTTTTTTTCTGATTTCTAAAATTTTTTGTAGATGTTAGTGCCCCCCCCCCCCAGTAACCTTTCTGGATCCGCCCTTGATAGCTTTAAGTTTTTTAACAACAGTGACAGAGAAATAACTGTTACATTTATATAACTTATAGATCTCTTGTAGGCCTTATGCGCTTTTGATGAAGTAAGGAGAATGCTTCCACAACCCTTAAAAACATTCTTTCTCTATTACTAAAGAAGTAATAATATAGAGGAATGGTAGATAAAATATGCAATTTTGTCATATTTCTCTTGGTTTCCTAATTCTACGATTATGATGTACGTTCTGAATGATATTACCATCATTACTAGAAACGCAGTGTGCTTGCAACAAATTGAAGGGAATTCTATTTAAATTAAAGGAGTCCCGCCGCTTCGGTAGGTATCCAGAGTCATTTGTGTACAGGTTTCGAGCCCTCCCTCAATCCTGAAGCGTCCCTCAAAGAGAAGGTTTTAGTTTTCAGAACACGAAGAACACGATCGTGGCATCACTTTCTCTCTTAGTCCTCAAAAAACTGCATGCCCAAAACCATTGGTTTTACTTCCACATCCAGTGGAAGTATAATAACGACAAAAAATTTTTAAAAAATTTGTATTATTCAAATAGGCTTAGAATGTCATGAAACGTCGAGACTTTAAGTTTGAGCGAAAAACAAATTCTGTCTGGCGGTCTGTCTGTCGGTCCGTCTGTAACTTTTACGTTTACGTTTACTCTGGAATCGTTTAAGATATTGACTTGAAATTTGGTACACATATGTACTCTTATGGGATCTGGAACTGGATTATATTTTCATATTGTTCCGTCAAAGGGTTGGAGGGTAAATTGGGGTAAATTTGGGGTAAATAGGTAAATCAAGCAGGTAAGAGTCCACAAAATTGGTATTTAGTATATACAAGAGAAGCTAAGGTCTCAAAAAAATGTTTGGCATTAGCCACCCCCATTACCACCCCCACGCCATTATTAAAGGGGATGAAAATGAAATGTGATTTAGGTGTGTACAAGAACCAGAAATCTCAAAATATTTTTTACTTCATCCACCCCCACTACCACCCCCCTATCACCACCCCCAGCCCACTGTCGATGTGGGGTACCGTTTTATGGGTTTTTGAGGTAGAGGATTTCAAATATTATATCATTAAAGTTCCATAAACAAGTATTTCCACATACAAAATTTGTTTGTTGTGAGTGACTTGGATAGAAAATCTGGATGTGGAAGTAGTGATTCCTTGGGCAGCGCTTTTTCTTATAGTCAGATCACAAGCGCTCACTGGATCAGGTTTTCTAGGAAGAGAATCTTTTTGTTGCAGTTTTAGAGGAATTTTATAGGATGGGTTATGCGCATGTATCTAATCGTGTATGTGCATAGTCGACTTTTTAATATATATTTATTTTCACATTATGTACATGATTTTTATTCTTATTGTAGGTATTGGAAAACCACCGACCCAACATGTCCTCGCATGCCTGATAACGAAAAATGCACGTTTGGATGTTTCTTGCATGTTTCGGTATTGAGGGAGGCGGTGGTTTCAACCCTCGGGGGTAGTTAAGATGTCTTGTTGCGAAATTTTGCAGGCCATATTAAGTTTCCTTAAAAAAAACCCGATCCAACAAGTCCTTGCATGCCTGACAACGAAAAATGGGAAAAGTGGGTGTTTTATTACATTTGGGGGTAGTTCAAGGGAGGTAGGGATTATCACCATCGTGTTGACCGCCCTCGATAACGGAGAGGGGGGGGGGGTAGCCATGTTTGGTCGCTACCCTTGCACGTTTGTGGTTAAACCCTTTTTTTGCAACTATGGACTAATTTGAATATATAGGAATATGAGGATTTCATATTCTATAATTTACCTGTGTACAATTTCCCTAATATGACACTGTAATTATCAATTCTGATAAGTGGTAGTCAACTGTCCAACGTTCAGTAAGATATATTATTAAGATATTGAATATCTCGTGAAAACAATGAGACAAATAACTTTTACTTGATTGTGTACTGATCACAGATGCTTGAGATGATTGGTTTTGAAACTATTTTAATTATATACTAACCTCGATATGTCGCGATGTATGTCGAACCTTTTCCAACACATGTACGCCAATTTTCTTTAAATCTGGAACAAAAAAGATAACTTATTAATAAAAAATAGAAAACATTTTTTTAGCAATAATAAAAAGACCAATAAGTATTTCGCATGATAGTTTTGTTCACAGGATGTCAGTTACACTCTGATCGTTAAGTTTATCTGCAGAATTCACTACTTTAGTTAGAAAGGCAATATAAAAATATAAAAAAATATATATCCTTAAAAAAAATTCTAAAAAAATATTTTGATACGGTTAATTTTGTATATTTTTCATATTATTGGGGGTATTTCTTTACCTATTGAAGTACACATAGATAGTATTAAACTGTACTGCAATTTTTTGCACCTGTTCTCAAGGATCTAAACAATGTGTTTATACATTACCAAAAAGTTTTGTACAATATAAGCCAAAATTATGGAAGTTGAATAAGAATATGTCGAAATATCACGATTTTAAGTTTTAAGCATCAAAACAAACGAATAACAATTGGCTGCTTGGGAGTTTTATTGGGGAGGCCAAAATCTACATCATATAAAAAAATTGATAATACAACTGAAATTTAATTTCCCATTAGAATGGTGCGTGGTTCTTTCACAGGAGTATCTCAAACTAAAATAAAGTTATTGTGATTACAGACACACGGTTTTTTTATTACTTTCTCACTGCCTCCAAAATGTATTTTCCTTTTAAATGTTTTTCCCTATCACCTTTCTATATTTTAATTATTTATATGCAGAGGTAAAAAATATTACAAGCGTTATCATTAATTTTTTAATCGATAATTGTTTACCGATAGATTTGTAAACACTCATTACATAAAAAAAAAATAAAAACTTAATTAAACACACATTATCCATAAATAGTGCAAAAGCTCATTAAACGCGAACAAATAACTTACTACAAATAAACTGTTTACCTATGTAGGTATTTAATAAATTAGAATGATTTAACATGTATTAATTCGCATAACTTTCTACAAACTATCAGCAGTAATTTGTTTGCTATTCATTACAGGAATAAAATATGACGTGATTTCCTACACATAAGAAAAGTAAATTAATTAATATATATATATTATTTCCTTCTCAAACAGGAATCAGGTGATAAGGACTTAAAAAGATAAGTCGATTAAACAAAAACTTAATTTTTACACTTTAAAATTGTATAGGACAAGAAAAATCAAATTAATAATGAGTGGTTATTTTCCTAGATAATTTTGTGGAATATAAAGTTACAACAATGTAGCAGAAAATGTAATATTTTAAAATGTGAGAATTTGCTACTAAATAAGTACACCACTTTTTTTACCTTTGAAATAGATACAAGTATGTTGAGAAGGCATAGACAAATAAAAAGGACGAGAATTTGCTACTAAATAAGTACATCACTTTTTTTACCTCTGAAATAGATACAAGTATGTTGAGAAGACATAGATAAATAGAAAGAACGGAAATAGTAACTTTTTTTTGAAACTTTTTTCTAGGATTAGCCGTTATTGAGAAAATAACATATGAAAAAACGGAACGCTCTCATTGATAAAGCGACTTCGTACAGTACTAGAGACAAAAAATATGTAGAATTTCGGAATAATTTCATATATAATTAAAATTTTCTTTATGGGTTATTATTGTAGCAAAAGGTATCGTCTTCAGTTTCTTTATGGTCCAGGTACTTGCTCTTACCCTCAAGGGGTGAAAATCACTCTTCAATTTAAATATACAATATTTTGAAAAAACATTACCAATTTATTTTTGAAACGTAGGATAGTTATGTATTTGGGATCACTGGTTATGAATCTGAAGTCAAAATTAAAAAAATCAAAATGGCGACTCCAATATGACAGATGGTATTTTTTCTAAAACAAGTGTTTTAAACGGACAAAAAAATTGAGTATCTATATACAGGGTGATTCTTTTAAGGCGGCCATTAGAATATTTCCCATTTGCAGATGATATAGTCATTTGAAACTTGGTACCGTACCATAGTCGACCACTGCGAGTCCGAAAATAATAATTTCAAAATGGCGGCACTTCCGGAAATGCCGGAAGTCGATACCAACTTGCTTATTTTAAATGGAACACCCTATATATTTTCGTATTTTCGACTTTTCGAAATTACCATAAAATTCTGAGGCAAAACATGTGCACATCCTATACCTAAACCTAGCAGTTTCGGAGATATTTGACATTTTATAAAAAATTTGACAGGTGCAGCGGTTTGCAAGAACCGTTATAACTTTCTTCGTGTAGGAGATCCTTATTTGCTCTTTTGTACATATAACGAACACAAGATGAGCTACTCTCTACAAAAAAAAATAGATTCCAAAATAGTATACCAAGTGTTTTATTTTTCATGTTACATTTTGTCAAATTCAAATCTCAAAAACTTTTTAATTTCAACACCTTTTTTACATCAAATTATGTTAAATTAAATTCCCTTTTTTGTAGTATAAGCACTGTAGGGGTTAAAATTACAACTTTTCGAAATATTGGCGATTTTCTTAAATGTCCAAGAATTTTTAGTAAAAATTTCCATCAACTTACCCATGATTAGAAAGAATCATCAATGTCAGTCATTCTTTTTTGTTAAAAAATGCCAGCAAGTTTAAATTACACCCACGGAGACTTTTAGATTTGTTGAATAATAGTAATAATACCTGTAACACATTTGCTACTAGACACCCACTTTATTGTTTCAGTTGTTTCATAGGCTTCTACTTTTTTTGGATAAATTATAATTTTCAACAAAAACTTGCGAATAATTCAAGTACATATGTTAGATATAGGACATGTTGATATAAGTCCACCTCAAATTTAATTCTACATCGATTGCCAAAATAAAATTTGGCACGTGCCATTTGACAGAGCCAAATATTATAAAATTATCCAATATGCGTTTTACAGTATATGGTGGATGGTTTCTGTTCTTGTGGGTATCGAGTAGCAAATGTGTTACATGTTCTTGGTATTACTTCATCACATTCTCCATAAAAACCTAAACAAACCTAAAAGTCTTCATGGGTGCAATTTTAACATGCTGGCGTTTTTTAGTATAAAAGAATGACTGACATTAACGATTGTTTCTAATCATGGGTAAGTTAATGGCAAACAAAGATTTATTTTTTTAATTTGTTAACTGTTTATATCCATTCATTTTTTGTTGTTTTGCTTTCTTTTAATCGAGTAAAGAACTAAAATTCGTTTTTTATGGAAATCGGGAATATTACACAATGGGCAAAATAACTTGCTGGGTCTTGGTTTCACCACTGACTTTTGTACAATAAATACGTTTAGCTCTTTTTATTATTATGTAAACACGCTTTGTAGATGTTCCACATCCTTAAAAAATTATATATAAATATTAGCGATATTCTTGCAATAATTAAAAATGCTGGCTAACTAAAATAGATTGAAGAAGTGACTGCCACACCATTAAAGAAATAATACTGCATCATATTAGATATTCTCTATTAAAGGAGAAAAAAAATATCAACATCTAAGTTTAATGACTTCCATAATGAATGCGTTTTCAATTTTCTTGGCTATTTAACTTTCACTAACGCAGGGAGAAATGAACTTTTAATTATTAGTAAATTAAATAGTGAAAGTGATGTAACTAATGGTATGTTTATGTTATAATTAAATTTGCATCGAGCTCTTCCTAACTTTTGTTCAATTTAATTATTAATTAATACTATAAAATTGTTAATTAGCTATCTATTAAAATAATCTACCTTGTTATACAAGAACAATATAAAATTTTAATGCTGAAGAGGCCGATGGACTCGTATAATGGCATGTAAGATTTATAGGTGTTGGAAGAGGCTACATAGTGCAGCATTTTTAGAAAAAAGTATTAGCTTGTAAAAAACAGTTTGTATACAGTTTGTTTTTCGGGTAGATTTTGCGAAGATATAATAGAACTGTGTTATAGACACTGAGCGTATTTGGAGGATATATAGGATATATACCGGGTGCCACACGCTAGTGACCCCCCACCTCTATATTTCTTTTATTTTTTAACTAATCCATTTGAAATTTGGGGTGCATAAACTACCCACAAAAAAGGATTTTTGGACATAAAAACGGTATGAGACCATTTCCAGTTTACTCGGAAATGACAGCAACTTTCGATTTTTAAACGGAACTCCCTGTATACTTTTACATATTTGGATTCAAGACAATATTCTGAGTATACCATGAGATTTTCGCGAATATTTGAGTCGACGTTCGGTTTTTTAAAGCATTTTAAGACATTCGTCTAGAGTGCTTTGGAATAATAAAATTTGTTCTACGCCAAGTAAAGTCCAAGGGAAAAATATAATTTTTCGTTTAATTTCATTAATTACCATTTACGAAGCCTCCAAAATTTAATGAAGAAAAAATAATTTTACGTTTCTTCGAAAATCCGTTTATATGTTAGTTGAAGCAAGTGCTGTAAACGGACGAAAAATTTTGAGTGTCTAGGGTGTACTACATGTTAAAGAAAAACATTATATAAGAATTTCTTTTTTTTTTTTGAGTAATATGTGAAATTATTGTAAATAACGTTGGCGTTTAAATTTAATTTGACAAGCTGTGCTTTTGACACATAACGGCCTACCAATTAACATTCCATCATCTGTTCAATTTATCAATTGTAGCCACATTAATATACATTTTGCTGCAAAGTAAAAAAATTGTATGATTTTTTTATCTCTAAAAATTAGTCGTAGATAAAGTATAATACCGTGGGTGTAATTTCTCATTAGGCATGTACATTCACGTAGCGCGAGAGATATGACAACACCGGCAGCCGTAAATTCGTCCGTCGGTGGAGCATCCCAGCTCTGTTATTTCATTTCAGCCAGCTGGCACACGCGGTGTTGTAATTCTTACTCCCCATGCCTAGCCCGCGACTACACACATGGTATACAACTCGCTATAATGAATACTGTATTCCCTCGGATGACTACAACACTCGGAAATAACAGTATTCATTATAGCATCGTTGTATAATATGCTAATTGTCCTGCTGTCATGGCTATTAATGATTATAACTATTTAATAACAAATGTTTACGACAAAAACAAAGTTTATCATAGAGCTAGTACTTCACCCTGTATATGTAGTTTACGAGTATAAATTAGATTGTGCGTTAAAAAAAATACCGCAAGTGATCATTTGCATGAATACTTAAGCAAACAACAAACTGAGGCCTGCCCTGTACGATAAATAATTAAACATCATCGATTCACAATTTCCTATCTGATTATGCATAAATTAGCATTTCATTTATTTTTTCTGCACTGCTACTAACAGGCCGATAAAATAACAAACCATAAACCGACTGATTAACAGATTGGAATATAGAAAGTGAGTTGTGATCTCTAGCTCGACAATCATTTCTTCACTTTCACGTCGAAATGAATAATGCACATTTTCTCGCATCGTGAACCTCATTATGCGCTTAAAATGCATTTAAAAAGTTTTGCTTTATTTTTGTTACGCAATAGTCACATACCATTCTATAAGATTATCTCACTGCACTCAGAGCGAAAGTGCATTGATTGAATTTACACAATTTTTTTTGTTTCCGTCAATATGGTTAAGAGACGTCGCGAAAATTTGTAAGAGTAAATCGTGGTACAACAAATCTGTTACTGATATCGACAATATTCGATGAAGATAGATGATCCAGCGAACAGTCTTCCTCAACATTTTTGCACCAATAAGGAATATTATAGTCCGTCAATGAAAATAGTTCCAAATTTCATTATTAGAGCAATTTAACTAACTATATACAAAATTTATGATAGAAACTGTGTATGGTATGAAACGATTTTAAAGATTATACCATTTATGATTTTTTAAATATTTATAATAAATCGAAAATAAACGCATATTTCCCTTTCACTCTGCAAAATCCTATCCTTAACGTTAAAAGTTCTTCAACTTAATTTTTTTTAATAACGATTAATATATTCTTACTTTATTAACCAATAAAAACGTATATTTTCAAAAAAATCGACCAATAGGATTTGTTTAAAGTGAGAAAAACGGCTATCGATAAGTGGAAAAAATTTTTAACTTTTTTCGTAGCAGCCATGTGTCAAACTAAAAAAGTCATTGAAATTATTAAAATCTGACATTTCACGTTTTGATTTCTGTACACAAAATGAATGAGAAAAAGCGATTTGGTGATGCTTCACAAGAAAATATTAACTAAGCTATGAATGAAAGTGTCCCAGTTAAAACGAGAAACACTAAAAATTCTATATGGAAACAATTTAAAGTTTTTTGCAAAGAGTATTATTCCCTCGAAAAAGATACGACTACTATGATGAACTTGCAAATATTTTGACTGACTGGGGTTGTAACATGATAAAAAAACATTAGAAAATGTTTTTATAATAAATCGTTATTTTTAAAACATTAAATAAACAGTTTTGTTGTTTTAATAATTATTTTAGATAATATTTTTTAATCATATATTAATCTTCTGTAATACACACGAGGTTGATTTTCTACTTGGGTAAATTTTTTTTGAGTGACTCAAACCTGTTTTCCAAATTATGCTCGAATTAAGGGACATAGGAAAAATCGCTCCACTTTGTGTCGCGATTTTTTCATGCCCTTAATTCTTGAATAATTTTCATGGGAAAACAGGTTTTTGTCCAAAAAAATTTTACGTGGTAAAAAATCGACCTCTTGTGTATTAATAGCCGAATAGCATATTTTCCGTTAATACGAAACTTTTTGAAAAAGATTCTTTAAAAATAACATTTTTAGTTAGTAAGATGTATGGAAAGATAGTAGATAGAGATATAATTCATAGACACATTGCTGGTGGGTTTCCAGCTGGAAATTCTGAATTCTGAATGTTTCGTGCTAGCACAAACTAGCAGGGAAAAATATTACGAGAAACAGAGAGAAGACCATCTAGTATTTACTGACTTAACCAATGCTCATTTCACATTTTTCCAGGATCATTTTGTTGTTATTTTTTAGTCAGACGAGTCGTCACACTGACGTGAAAATTACAAGATTATACACAGTCAAAAGACGTTATATTAACGTCATTTGGCGGCGTTCAGCTGACCATATATAAGGTTTTATACCTAATGATCTCTAACCTGACCATTTCAAGGTCCATGCAAATCACTACACAATATTTGAAATTTGTACATTACAGCCCAAATTATTTAGCGGTTACAAATTTATTAGATTATATTTTCAGTGTATTATATGTGGCGCCATCTGGAAATAATTCTTACAAAAATTAGCTGGCAATCCATGAAATCATCCAACACAAGAAAATGAAGTTACAAGTACGTCAAATTTACGTAACACACTAACGTCAAAATTTTGTCAAAAAGATAACGTTACAAAGACGTCCTTTATTCGTAGTAGGACGTCGTCAACTAATATGTCCTAATAAGCACATCAATATGACGGCAGTCGGCTATTTGTGTTACTTTCAAATGGCAATAAAAGACACAATATTAGCCACATGCAGCATAAAATTTCTACCAACCACCAACGAGTTATGTAAAAAATAGAAAAGCAACCTAGCCCTATCAATATTATCAAAGTGCAGAGCTTGAAGATGAAGTATGACTTCAAATTTTTTTTCATTATGCCGCTGACTAGGCATCAGATAGGAAATTGTTCTGTGAATACAGATAATGCTGGTAAAAGTCAATTTAAAAAACTTAATGCCTGGTCTTCTTCTTATTCACGTCTTGCTAGACATTTTGTAATCAATACGTTGTTCTAATTGGCTTCCGTCTGTTGTATAGCACGTCTGGCAGCATTACGCTACCTGTCATGGTTGCCTGATGGTGTACAGTCTCACCAAAGCTCTTTCCCATCAGATATCTGGTAGTTGGAGAAAAATCAGAATCCCATTGATCGATCTAATGATAAAAAGCACATTAAAGATCAAATATCCCCGCTTGACACTGACGATGGATGAATAAGATAAATCAGATTTTCACAAAAAAGTTGGACAACCACAACTAAGAGCAGTACATAAATCAAACTTGTTTTCATCACCAGATGAACTGAATTGACGATTTTACCCACATAACACAGTTTGTACTTAGTATGTACAAGTACTTACTTAGTATAAACTGTCTTATGTGGGTAGCTTAGGATTCGGAAACCTGAGTTATAGATAAAGAAAAAAATAATGGCGTAAAAGCTGTAAAAATAGACATTTGGAGACGTTGTGCAGGAAAAACAAGGACAGCAACCGTCAGCAATAAAAACATTCGAGAAACTATGTTGGTAAGCAACATAACAGAAGTGGAAAGACTGATATGATCATCTGAGGAGAATGCCGTAATAACGTTGGTCAAATGATGAGATTGGATTCTACAGGAATGTCGCACAGGATTTAAACCAAGAACGAGTTAGAAAGGGGGAGAAAATACTTCTATAAGACGTATAGGCCTTGAAAGGATAAGTGAAAGAATAGAAAATAAATGTGAACTTCCAGACGTTGAAAAATAAACGAAAATCAAACAAAGAAGGTCGTAAAAATGGACACACTTATCTACACATTATACGAATTCGCTGCTACTAATAATGGTAATTTAAAGGGTTGTTAACAGCCCAATAGCAAATTGTAGGCACGGAAAAATCAGAATAAGGGATCGTTTTTTCATTTGGGGGTAGTTCCAGAAGAGGGGGGAAGGTATTGCAATTTTCTTGTTACTCGCCCTCGAAAACTGGAGGAAACCGTTGGTCAGCCCTTTCGCAGTATTTTCGGAATGTTTTGTCAGTCAGGGTAAGGGTGGCGCCAACCCCCGGGGGTTGTTTAGGAATATCCTAGTCAAAAGATACTCGACTTATCATTATTCCCTGTAATAACCCCGATCTGTCAAGCCCTCATATGCGAATTATGAAAAACAGAGAATAAGAGGTAGAAGTAGTTTTTGTGGGGGGAAAAGTACACCACCATCACTTCCCTGGTACGACAGAACATTGAGAGTATGTGGCTAGAGCCATTTTAAACGATTCAGAAGTTTCATTTTAACGCGTGCCGTTCTATTAGATTTAATAGACATTTAACCCCGAATTTTGGGACGAAACGTCAATTTGTGAAAAACTGAGCAGTGAAACATAAATTTTTGTCGTCATATTTGAAATCAGCGGCTCAAAAACATAAGGATAGGTGTCCTTTGGAAAATAACATTTATTTTTCTTTGTGTGCCTGTGTAATTTAAGGGTGATACATGGAGGTGGGGGGGGGAAGTTCTGTTTGAGGTGGAATAGATTAGATATTGAATATATATGATAAAAATAATTTTTTCGAAATTTTTTGACTAAAAATAAAAAGAGCCGAAAACCGGCCTTATAGACCCCCTCCTCCTTTGCGAATTGTAATAAAAATATAAAGCATAATACGGATGCAACTTTTACGTACTTATTGTACATGCTCCGAAGTTACAGAAATAGTTATTTATATACCAAGGGTCGTAAGTGCACTTTTTTTGGTTGCAATCCGAGGCCCGTAGGGTCGAGGTTTGCAAATAATCGTGACCAAAAAATCGCACTGTAGGACCCGCGGTGCATATTATATTTTTCGTCATACCCATGAATCATTAAACAAGAAAAAAACTATAATAATTATTTGAGTAAGATTTCATATTTGCTAAGCAAATAGTAAAGATAGCGAGGCTTGGAATATCCATGGCAACCGTCAATAAAATAAATTTAGGAGGCGGCTTCTATTCAAATGGAAACTACCTGGATTTACTTCCAAAAAAAGTTAAAACATTTAATTTAATACTTATT
Source organism: Rutpela maculata (assembly GCA_936432065.2). Lineage (NCBI taxonomy): Eukaryota > Metazoa > Arthropoda > Insecta > Coleoptera > Cerambycidae > Rutpela > Rutpela maculata. The sequence continues at coordinate 97,514,387 of OW386293.2, forward strand.
ATATAGAAGAAAAAATCTTCCCAAATTCACCTTATTTCCCTAGGGACGATAAAATAAAAAAACGTCGCCAATGGCAACATGTATTTGGTTCACAAAGCGTCACTTACGATCGACAAAACAATGGAATTAGAGTATAGTTTCGAGGAAGGTATGACGAAAATATTATTTTCCAACCACAAGAGTTCCCCGAACAAATATTCAACATACATGTATTCATAGTTACACCAGTGACTTTGAGGATCAAACCTTAAAAGTGTTTACTTTTGAGAGTTCACTTTAATCTTATATGGTTCGGACGTTTCTCATGTGTTTAATTTTCTTAGGTTTTATAAGTACCTATTGCCAAAATATTGTTTTTTTCACGATTATTAAAAAAATGTATCCGCTTCTAAGATATTTATATGATTAAATCAAATAAACTTGATATAGGTATATCCTGTGATTTTCGGTCTTTATAATAAATATTTCTGTTTTCTTACGTTTCGGTTTATGCAAATAGTGTGTGTAGTGCAATTCCATAATATTCGTTATGTTCATCCATTTGTATAAGAAAATAGCACTTACAAAAATATTTCTTTTTACATACTTGTAGTTCTCTAACGATAGTTGAATAAACCGAAACATAAGAAAAAGTAATTTTTATTATAAAGACCGAAAATCCCAGGATATACCTACATCTAGTTAATTTAGTATCAACGGTCAAGAAAATAAAAACATGTACACATTAAATCAAATAGGTATAATACCAGTAAAACGAATAAAAAACAAAAAATAGTTTATCAGTTTCTCATAGTCAAATGCTATTAAAGTGTTTTCACTAAAAAATTTACCCCCCACTGTCCCCATTTCTTCTACGCCCATGTTTAAAACAGTTAAAGGTTCGATGAACATGCGGTTAAATGCACAATTATAGCTGGGAAGCAAACCGAATCTGTCTACCGTTCTCAGCCGGCGGTCGCCTTGGCAACCACGTGGTTCATCAGTTGTTTTAATATGGCGAACAAAGAGAACGAGCGGACGAGTGACAGCAGTGAAAGTGATGAAAACAAAGACTACGATCCGCGTTTGGACTTTTTTAGTGATCAGTTTGATCCTTTATTAGCTTTAAGGACACCTGGACTTAAAGTTCCTGACATAAATGCGAAAAGGTATGATAATTTGGCGCAATACGATGCGTTGACGAGAAAAGAAAAGCTACAAGAACAAAATGCTCTGAAAAAGAAACCAGTACCAGCTGACAGTTCTACAGTGGAAAGAAGGTTTCTACCACATCAGAGTAAGTGGTTGTTTTAAAAATAAAAGAAAGAGCCTGAAATATTCGGAAAAGTGAGGTTATGTAAAAATACATGTGCATCACTGCATTAGTCTATTTATCTGAAGCACAGGGCCGTTACAAACAATTCTGCTGCCCAAATGAAATTAAGATTAGTTTTAGAATATAATCAGTCTAACTAAAATGTGTCTTGAAATAGCAATTTTTTTGCTAGAACTTGTAAATATTACAAGTGTTGCAAAAGTTTCGAGCCCTACAAGGCATTCGTTTAAACAAAAAGTGTTCAAAATGTTGAGTTTTTGTACCGTTATTCGATCTTTATTAGCTTGTATCGTAATAAAAAAAAACATGAAATTTTGGAGAAGGCTAGAGCTGTCCGAACTTTTCTTTCATTTTGTAAAAAATGAAAACAATTAAGATCGACCATTTAAAAACAATTGACGATACATGATTGAAGTAATATAAAATAACATTTATATTTTAACGAAACTTTAAGAAAACCTATTTCCCATGGAGACAAATCTTCACCTTCATTCAAATTGTCGAAATGTTTATAACGTCTAAAAAAAAATAGATATAAGATAAATATAGGTGCTACACTTGATAGGTAATCAACTTTAAAGTCGTTTAAGTATGTTATAATTTGTAATTTAATAAAACACAAAAAACTTGCTTTTACCCTCAAGAGTAAGGGGTGAAAACCACCCCCCTAAATTTAAATAATTAATATTTGAAAAAGTATTACTAATTTATTTTTGAAACTTAGGATAGTTACGTTTTTGAGATCACTGATTGCGAATCTGAAGTCAAAATTAAAAAATTCAAAATGGCGGCCCTAACATGGCGGAAGGATTTTTTTTCCAAAACAAGATAAACGGGCAAAAAAACTGATCTATATATTAACACGAAAAACGGCATTTTTGAAAAAAAAAAAATTATTAAGCAATTACAATAACAAAATGGCGACATTTTTTACAAAAAAATGTGAAAACGCACATTGTATCGGCCATAACTTCTTTATTTTTTAATATTAATTTATGTTTAATTTTGTTCCTTAGAATTGTTGATAAAAGTGTCACAGTTTCTAAGATATTCAACATTTTAAACTAAATACTTCATTCTAACAATGGTCGAATGCAGGCAAACAAACATTTTACGTTTTTTTCTAAAATCAATTTACAGTTTAAAATGCAATTTTTTTCTAAAGCAAGCGCTGTAAGGCCAGGCGCGCATGGACGATTGTGCAATCGAGCGATCACAATCGTGAGGTCACAGGTTTACGCCCGCATAGGCGATTTTGCAGTCGGCTGATTACACCCAGCTAATGAAATCGGGGTGATCGCGATCGGATCAAAAATTTGTGTCCGGACACAGATTTTCAAATCGGGCGATTTTGCGATCATTCACGTGCGCTCTCCATATATAAAGTAAGTACAATTCTAACTACCCGATTGATTAATCGGTCGATCGTAAAATCGTCCATGCGTGCCTGGCCTAAGCGGAAAAAAAAAATGAGCGTCTAGATCATAGGTACTATATATTATCGAGAAACAGTATATGGGAATATATATTTTTAATTACTGACTAGGTACTAGAGATGGGCGCGTGAGTCGATTTTTACTCACGCTCACGCACGCTCACGACTTTAAACCTTTAGCTCACGCACACTCACGCACGACTGATATATGTTAAGGCAAACTCACGCACGCTCACGCTTTCTGATAGTTTACTCACGCACGTTCGCTCACGCACGAAGCTAGTTAACTTTACCCCATGATTCATTCATGCGCTCCCGGCTGTCGCACGGCACGTGGTGCCCTGCTGCGCTGTGCCCTGGCCTGGCTATTTGATTTGAATGTTGCGTCATTCATCCTGTCACCTGTCCTTTTCCCTCTCTTCTCGCGCTCGTGTTCCGTCTTCCGTCTATCGCTTCGCTTCTTATTCTTGTCACGACACGACAGGTTGAAGTTTTAAGGCAGAGATGGGGCGTCGTGTCACGGCGTGAATATTATCTCATGCACGCTCACGCACGGAATCTTTTGACTCACGCACACTCACGAAATCTTCCGTGATTTGGTACCTTAAATGTACACGCTCACGTCGTGACACGCCGTGACACGGCGTGACACGGTGAAATTCACGTCACGTGCCCATCTCTAGAACAGACCTACTGACAAATTGGATCGTACGGAGTACGCCCAATTTATCCCCACCCAACCACCCTGCAGATTGTATATACCCAACAGATTGTATCGTGTGTAGGCGCTTTAAACATGTTACAAAAGAACAAAATCTTGATTGTCAATTCCTGGACATGTATTTTATAGAAGTGGTAATTGAGGTCGTTGTGAAGTAAGCTGGTGTTTAAAATCTTCAGTGGCTACAAACTGATTGACGGTGAGATAATAGCTAAGGAGACTGCTCTACAGTTTCTCCAACTTGATTGATGTTATATTTTAGATAATACGTCGAATCTTAATGACCAAGAGTAATTATTTTGGATTGTTTGTGTGGTATTTAATTAAACTGTGTCCAGAGTTACACGAGAAATATTCACTTTTTGTAAGAGTGGGTCAATATTAATTCTTTAGACTCCTGATAAATAAGAAAAATAACTCAAATTGTAAATGATACTTCTATCATTTACATCGATTATATATAATCCTTTTTACTTACGAAAATTATCCATGATATACCTATGTAACAATCATAACTAAGAGAAATCATAACATGTTGAATATAAAAAATGATATAATCTGTGATATCTTCTAAATTATATCCTATAAGTTGATTATTTCCTGTATTCTGGTAGGATTCAGAGAGTAGGAATAAAATAATTTGCTGTTAAGACAGTTTTATTTATTTAACTTCAAACGTTGACTAAAAAAACTAACGATAATACCAAGAATTTTATACCATATTATTAAATTTAATTATTTTAATTCACAATGCCGTTTCGTAGAGGTTTTTTTGTCTGCTCTGGAATATCAGGTACATGCTTTAATCTCGTTTTGCATAATATGATACAACTGTTTTAACATAATGACTGTACGACTAAATGGCAACCACCGTTATATCTAACGTCAATTTTCTAATTTAATAGTACAAATTATTGCCTACTTGTGTTTCAATTACTTAATGCGTTTGGGAAAAATTTGCTGTAACTGTCTAGGCATGTAAATTTTTTCGACATAGGAGATGACGATTTATTTACCTCATTGCGTTAGATTGGTTTCTACTACGCCGTTTCCATCTATAATTTGGATAATACCTATTAATTGTAATTCAGAATAATAAATTATATTTCAGAAATAGTCAGTTATAATTTTTATGACCTTATTTATATTAACGTTCTAACGGAGTTAAGCTATAGCTATTCCACCATTCAACCAGGACACGCATACATAAACAACAGCACAACAACCATTCCCTGCGACATTGCCATATGCCGCAACTGAGACTCGAACTCAGGAGAGGAGAGCAATTAGCAGTGTTGTCTGTCACCCAACTGCAGTTTACCCTACTGCTACCGTCTCGGCGATACGCGAAAAACGCCTCTAAACATTCATACTGTAACCAGGATTTGAACCCGGGACCTCGTCTACCAAACGCATAAGCACTTTTCAAATTCGTCAATTATATTTGACATCATTTGTAATTCCACGGTTGGAAAAAAAACAGTTTTTTTTTCATTTTAAACAAAAAAAAACTGTTTTTTCTGAAATCGATCGGGAATGTCTACATTATTGGCGCGATTTTAGAGCGAAAAATGCACAATTCCAGTATTTTAGTCCGTTGCTAGGAAACTATCAGAAAACAGACCGGAAAAGATCCGTTGCCAAGCAACGATCAACAAAGCCGTACGGGAATGTTACTTCCCGGCCTAGGCCGGGAAGTAACATTCCCGTACGGTTTTTTATATATATATTTTAATATGTTAATATTTTTGATTTTTATACGTTTAAAATAGTATTGATTGTGATTTCAGAATTTTTTTTTTAAATGTTTATATTTTTGATTTTTATACGTTTAAAATAGTATTTATTGTGATTTCAGAAAAAATAGTATGTGTACTTCGGTGTGAAAGCACATTCCCAGACTTCGATGCTTGTTGGCCGAGGCGCTAGCCGAGGCCAACAATTGCATCGTCGTCCGGGAATGTATCGCTTTCACACCTAGATACACAATATACTATTTTTTATAACAGTTTTTTTCAATGTTTTAAATGGTACGTTTAAAACATGTTCAAAACTCTATTCAACTAAAATTAAATGGTGCCAAGTTACTGTGTCTGCTGTTACTATTTGATGCCAGATGAGCTCTTAAAGGGATTTTACAGATTGATTGATTTACCAGCGTGCGATAGGCTTTGCTGCCACTCCCAGGTTATACAGCTGGGCCTGCTACGTCCACGCTGGGTTGAACTAAGGTCATGCTTGTTACCAGCAGCGAGTGCCACATGACGCATGGTAAAGGAATGTGGGATGGGAGGTGTAGGTATTTGTGAGATGCGTTACCGCATTGTGTCGTGAGGGAGCATTTAAGCTCCCTCTTTTGTGTTTCTGGTTCAGGACTTCTGCCTCTTCTGAGTCTTCTTGTGAAATATATATTGTTTCGTGATATTGAGTGTTTATGTTCCTCTTTTTGTATTTCTGCTTCTTCATCTTCTGATTCCTCCGTCTCTGATTTTGGTAGAGCATATATCGCGGTGATTTCTTTGTAGAATTCATTTTTCCCCACGCTTTTCTTTCCCATTTACCTCTTGCCCCCCCCCGCGCTTTAACGCTCCTGGCCCGCTTCCCTGCCTACTAGGATGTGATCTGAACTTACGTTCCTAGATTCAGTATTCGGTCTATTTTTCTTGTGTGTAGATACCATTTCTTTGGAAAAAACCATATAAACGTTTCCAGCCTTGCTCTGGTGATGAGTTCTGAGGGTTGCTCCTTTGTCCTTTTGGCTCCATAGTGCATTAATTCGTTGTTTATTTTGCCTGTTTCATATGCATTTCTTCCTGCTCTACCGTGTTTTCTAGCAATTATTCCTTGGAATTCCTTGCATGGTGGATTATTAAAGGGCCTTCTTGTAATAATTTGATTTGTTCATTTTTTGCTTTCTCTTCTTCCTCCAGTTTATCTCCACTGTTGCAGAGGTATGCCTCTTCTCGTGTATGTGTTATCATTTCTTTTATATCCCCCCGCCCCCCGCTTTAACGCCCCTGACTCGTTCTCCCATTTCTGTGCCTATCAGGATGTGTTCTTTCATTCCTACGTTCTGTATTTGATCCATCATTCTTGTGTAGAGATACCATTTCCTGGGAAAATCTGTGCATTTCCGTTGAACTGCAAGAGATTTAGCCCCCAGCGTATTATACCAATAGTACTCAACTGATCAGGTTGTTCATTTATTACCCAAGTCACCGCTTGTTTAGCTAAGGAGCCCTGTTTATCTTAAGGAATAACTTGGCCATATTTCAACAATCTGTTTGCCTTGCTGTGGTGACAGCGGTCGAAATTTTCAAGGTTTTGGATGTTTAATCACTTCTCAGATTTTCTAAGAAACTCGTTTGAATCAGCATCTCAGCAGTTTATTACAGTATTTAACGAATATGCAACACCACAAAAATACACTCTTTTTTAATACAAATGCAGATTATGTAGATACGGAATTAATCACTACACAGAGAATCGCTTATCGCGCGTCCTAAGATGTGTATTATTCCTCAAACCTATCATTCACTTGAAACCTTCTTCTTCTTCTTTTAGCGGGGCGACGAAGGGTCGCCGCACTCAGGCCTTGTGGCCCATTGCTACCGCTACGTATTTACTGGATGTCCCCATTCAGGCCGGATTCTAACCCAAAGGCCAAAATCCTTCCTATAGGGGCGTTCCTTATTTCCTCCAGCACCGGAAATCCAATGCCGAAGTGTTTGTACACTTGAAACCTTAAAATTATATATTTTACACTTTGTACCAAATTTTTATTATTTTTAAATTGATTTAATTTGGTGCGGTGATCTGTTACCCTAATGGTACTCCTCTGGTTGAGTCATATGTATTTTTTCTGGAAGAGAATTGTTTATAAATTCGTTTGAATATTTTTAATAATTATGAGTCTACAAATAAAATGCTCAGTTTAGTGCATGTGACCACTGACCATTTGACTCATATATTAGTAAGACTACAGAGGCTATTTTTATGAGTGTGTTTACTGTGAAACTCTTTTTTGGTACATCTACTAGGTATTTGAAACTTATATTTTCAAAATAATCTATCTTTTGCCTCGTCTATAATTGTACCAGTTTCTGTTTAATAACATGAGAAGCTTTTATATGGAAACTTAAAGATGAGTTTTAACATAACATTTTACTTTAAACCAAATATACTCAATTGGATTGAGCATTGGAGAGTAAGGTCTCAATCGTAAAGACTCTCTTCCGTGGGAGTGTTTAGACAATTAGTCTAGCTGTACGTGCACCCCCCCCCCCGATCCTTGGGGACAATATTTTTCATAAGAATTAAAGCCTAAAGAATAATTTTAGACATGTGCCCCCCAAAAAAATTGGCTGTACTAAACTAAACTAAAAAAGATGGACAGAAATTTTTTTCACAAAAAACAACGTGCATACAATTTTGTTCCTGTACAATATTGAGTTACACTTTCCAGATAAATAAGTCCAAAATTAAGAAAACGTGGAAATTCATATATCGGTAAATCATTTAGAGGAAATAACTTTGACAATTATTGCAGGGCGTATAATATAACCTTATATTATTAACATAACAAAATATAATAAACTGAAAAAAATTAATAATAATAATAATAATAATAATAATATAATTTGCAGACATTTATCTCGAAAACGGTAACAATGGGTTATGAACAGATTGAGGTTAAAAGTGTTGATAGTGACATATTTTGGATTCTGCTGGTTCATTCCAATAAAATTAAATGTAAATTACTCTTTGATGCCGGATTTGTCAATAAAAGAAGGCTTATTAACATATCCGCATTAGCAGAAGGGTATGGACCTCAAAAATGTTTGGCATCATTGGGCTTTCATTCATTTACTGGATGCGACTCACTCAGCGCTTTTAAGGGAAAAAGACACACAAAACCCCTCCCAAGTATACCAAATAGAAATAGAAACTAGTGGAAGCAATATACTCTTCGCCGATTTACTGAGCTTTTTATATAATTGTTACACATTCTATAGGATACTCTTCGCAGTTTTCTTGTAAATAATGTTTGTTTTTGAACATTCTAACTTTTGTGATACCAACTTTGTTGTAAAAAAGAAATATATGAAAAAAATATATGAAAAAGAAACACCCTGTCTGGGATTCGAACGCAAGACCTTTGGATTGCCAGACAAAGCTTAAGCCATTGGACCATCAGACATCACAACGAAAATTGAATGCCTGTAGTATATATAATTCAACGAATTAGATATATTGTTATGAAATATATACATCAGTAAAATATATAAACAAAAAAAAAATATAGAGAATAAAATTTCTATTTAAATACAAATGATAAAAATTAAGAAAATATATATATTTTTAATTTAAATGATTAATAGCTTCTTTATTTACTGATTGATTTTTTTCAAAAACAATAGAATTCTTCCTCTAGCTAACGCTAAGTTATTTTCCAAATTTCAATACAATCGGACTTTTCTTTCTGAAGTTATCGTGCGTACAAGAAACGGGACGGACGGACGGACAGACGGACAGACATTTTAAAAGTTGTTCAGAATTCGTTCACTAACATAATGATATGAAAATTTTTTCTCTACGAGCGATATTTACTGATTTAGAAATGTGCCGATCAAATACAATATACTAAGTACTCTTCGTTTTTGCGAAGAGTATAATAAAGAGCTTGCCTTATCGAGCTTGTTAAAAGGAGTGTTTACTAAACGCGTATTTGGTGATTAGCCAACGAAGGTATTCACAATATTCCAAAGCCTTGAAATGATTATGGATGGCAAGAAAATGGAGAACCTCTTTGGTGTTCAGCAGATAAAATACTGCCTCAATCGCTTACTGAAATTCTTCAGGAGATGATTCCAAATCAAATCATAATAGACGAAAGTGAGGATAATAATGCATAAATGAAGCAATAGAGGAAGGATACTTGGAAAAACTATTCGATGTATCGGGAGACAGCGATAGTGAATCTGAAAGCGAATGAGGTGTTTCTTACGTTTTATATTGAATTTTATATTTTATTTTAAGAGCTGAATCATTTATCTGGAAAATGGTAACTTCTATCCAAATATTGTAGAAAATTTTATGCACTTTGTTTTTTGTGCAGAAAGTTTTTCTCCACCTTTTTTACTTTTTGTGTTAAATGACAAAAACAATATTTGCACATTTTTTAAAATCTATATGAAAAGTATTGTGTGGTTAAAAAATATTATTTTGGGTATTCAGCAGATAACTTTCAAAGAAAACATTCGTTTCTTTCATATACCATTGGTGCAAGTCTGACCAAAAAAGAAAGATCAGCAAGACTCCCCCTACGGTGACTTGTCGACTTCTTTCATACACCTACCATATCTAAGATTCAGCATGAAAAGCAATAAAACAACCACTCTTTCTATATATTGATGATTCAAGTCTGATCATGCTAATATATATAATATTAAGTATCTCTAGCCCTACCTAGAGGATACTACATCACAATCAAACGTTTATTACATTTCAAAGTAGGGCTAGAGATACTTAATATTATATATATTAGCATGATCAGACTTGAATCATCAATATATAGAAAGAGTGGTTGTTTTATTGTTTTTCATGGTGAATCTTAGATATGGTAGGTGTATGAAAGAAGTCGACAAGTCACCGTAGGGGGAGTCTCTTTCTTTTTTGGTCAGACGTGCACCAATGGTATATGAAAGAAACTAATGTTTTCTTTGAAAGTTATCTGCTGAATACCCAAAATAATATTTTTTAACAATGATGTAAGCAGAAATAATAGGTATTTATTTATTGTGTGGTCTCCCGTAGTAAATAAAGAAAATCGATTATGCAGGTAAAAATAAACGATTTATCTCTGTAGTAAATAGGAAAAAATAATGAGTTGATTATGATCAAAGTTTCCCGACACTAGCCAAAAATTTCTACGTGTATGGAGGAGAGGGTGAGGGTGGAGGATGCTAACAGTATCATGCGATATGTGTAAAATATATATATTTTAAATTCTCTAATGTACAGTATGACACTTTTGGCCCATAAGTTATCATTTATTTATTTATGCGTATCGTGTAAGATAACAAAATAAATTCCCACGGATTTTTTCCTGACATCAGAATGTAACAAAAATAAAAATTCCTCTTCTGACACTTTCTATTTTCGTTTTCGGTCATTCAATCCAAACCTCTCTCGCGCTGTAAAAGTGAACATCTGTTAAGTCTGTTTAAATTTCTCGAAACAATTATTCTGCGTTATGTCAACATCCTCTCCCGCGAGCCCATAACATAACTATAATGTAATATTTAATTATAAATCATAAGATCTAACTAGGGCACAGGCATGTATCTTGTGTATAGTTTGTTTCACTTTAATAGAACTCCGTTTAATTTCTTCCGAAAGATATATTTAGACGCTAGTTGGCTTTGTGGAAATAGAAAATAATAAAAGTTATTTTCTATTTATATACAGGGTGTTTCTATAATACGATTCCATACTTCTACATCATGTAGTATTTATTCATCAAAATAAATAAAAAAGTTCTTATAAAAATTTGGCATAAAACGTATCCAGGTACAGGCCGTTAAATGGATGCAGATGAAATTTGTTTTTTTTTTTAATTTTTTGACGAACGGTGAAAGATAAATAGACAAAATTTTGGGCATCCGCTTGACTTTCAATGCTAAATAAGGTGCGCTAGTTCATTTTTTTATTAAAATCATGGGCGTTCCCTGTAATTTTCTTGTTTAACTTTATTTTGATTTCTTACATAAATTTAGCATTTTTTGACATTTTCACTTAAAAGAGCCATGTTTGTTTAAATAATATCACAACCGTTTTCGAGTAAATTCAGTTTGAAAACATTCGAATTTGACAATGAACTCGTATACAGGGTGGACCATTAATAATAGGCCATAGTTCAAGGGTAGATTCTTTGGACCAAAATATGAGGATATAACCAAACATGCTTTAGTAAAATGTTGCTGTGGAAAAAGATACAGGGTGTTGAAACTGTAATTTTTTTTCTTTTTTTTGCAATATCTCTACTATCTCTTGACTGATCTTCTCCCAATTTGGTAAGGAAACATTTTTTAGGCTAAGAAACAATAATTTGTGTATTACATCACGACAGCCCGTGGAGGGCGCCTCATGAGCTATATCTGATGATGATTTTTTTTCTCTTTTTTTATTACGAAACGTAGTGGCACTTTTGACTAGAAAATCTCATGCAGGAATCATTTCTACGTAAAAAAGGTACACTTGATAGAACTTGATAATTCCAACCGTTTTCGAAAAAACTACCGCACAGATCTCAAAAATTCTTTGAAAACAAACCCAATTTGAAAAGAAAAAATTGTATTTATTGAAAAGTGTGCTTTGATGGCCTATTTTTAATGGTCCACCCTGTATGTAAGACGACGGCAATATTCAAATTGGTCGGGTGACATTTACCCGATGATTTCTTACGTTGTTTAGTATGAGCACAGCCTCCATTATGAAAAAATTCAGCTGTTGTTCTCAGTTGGAGAACTATAGGGTTTTACCTGTTAGATATAAGTGTCAAATTTCGCAACGATATCCCAAAGAGTTCGAATCTTAGCAAAAGTGTACTGAATTTGAGTCCGCACTGTAGGTACCTATAATTATAACTATTTATTTTAGCATGTCAACCGAGATGTCAACTGAATAATTAGGGTCAAAGGTATAGGACCTGGCAAACCTGACACGCTGTAGACCAACCTAGTTTTTTGTGTGGTTTTACCTCGGATTTTACACCTCAGTTTATATAAATATCACAGCCACACAGAAAAAAGTATTCTGGCCTGCGGACCAGACCAGTGTATCCTTATGTATTTGGACCCGCTCAAACCGAGTCCGAACTCAGAATTGTCAGATTGGCACGTTTTTCACCAACCCCCCCAAAAAAAAACCCAAAAAGTGGTCTGGGCTGCGAACCATACCAGTGTATCCGTATATATTTGGACCTGCTGAAACCGAATCTAAATTCAGATTCGCTCGTTTTTCACCCAAAAAAAAGTGGGGTTGGGGGTGAAAAACGAGCCAGACAATTCTGACTTCAGATTAGGCTTCAGCGGATCCAAATACATAAGGATACACTAATTTGGTTCACAGATCAGACCACTTTTTTTTTAATTTTGGGGTTAGGGATGAAAAACGAGCGAATCTGACAATTCTGACTTCGGATTCGGTTTCAGCAGGTCCAAAGACAATAATTTGGTCCGTAGGCCAGACCACCTGTTTTTTTTATTTTGGGGTTAGGGATGAAAAACGAGGGTCCAGATACATAAGGATACACTGGTATGGTCCGCAGGCCAGCCCACTTTTTTTTTGGGGGGGGGTAGTGTTTTTTTGGGGTTAGTAGTGAAAAACTAGCCAATCTGACAATTCGGTTTCAGCGAGTTCAAATACATAAGATACACTGGTCTGGTCCGCAGGCCAGACCACTTTATTTGTGTGTGGCTCTGTATTTAGACAAGAGGAGACTCTTGCACCCATCTCATTATTGATAAATTAAGTTGGATAATCATTTATGTTTATAAAATTGAATTGTTTACATTTTTATTAATTCTTATTTATGTTAACCTTACTATTTATGTTTGTAAAATTTAAATTGCTAATAAATATGTTTATACCTGTGTCCCTTAATGCGACCCTGACCACTTGTAATTGTCACGCGCATTTATTTACATTCACTGCATCTGGAAAAATGAATAGATTTAAGATTGGTTACATCAACCGTCATTGTCAACCATTAGATGGAGTAATCTAATCACCATTTGAAATATTATAGCTGTAATTTTCCAGTATGGCCGGTATAACTTATAATTAGTGAAATTTAACGTAGGGGCGAGCTCTGCCTTCACTATAGTCGTACTTGACATGAACAATTAAACAACAGTAACCGCCGTTAGTATTTGGAGCGGTTTGTATGTCAGCGTTTACGCAGAAGCTGAGCAATCTTAGGCGAGGATTGCATAGTAAATATTCTATCCTTTGGAGGGGATGCAATGCAAACAGTCCTTTCTCTATTAGATGTTAGGCAAGTAAAAAATAAAAACAGGTACCCACTCTTCGATAGAAAAGAGATTCGACAAAATGTGTTGGTGGTAGCCTATCCTATTTCCGTAACTGCAACTAAACAAATTCAAAAATAAGAAAAAATATTCCACGTTTTCATCCCCTTTTACGGAAAGCAGTCATCTCACACATGCCATCTTTAATACGTGCACGATATGTTACGATTGCGAATAATTACAACACCATGTCCGGCATGTCCATTTTAAATGAATCGGGCAAGATGATTAGACATTGAGAAGTCATTGACAGTCCATTTAAATTTAGATATTTTGTGTTGCTTGGAGCGACAGAGAGCAACGCCCTGTGGCTGACAGACTTGGCACTCGGTGAACTATTTATCGTTTCTTGCATAATTGGGCTATTTTTACTTCAATTATCTTTTTCACCGTTTTTAATAATACATTCACATTGTATTTTGTTCGGTGAAAGTGCGGCGAGTTATTAATAGAACAGCGCAAGTGGGACGGCGAAAAAATTGATAAATATATACATTAACATGCCGATCTCGGTTTATGGTAACTTGCGGTTTGAGTAAAAACTGATAAACGTCACATGCATATACACGAAGTATTCTGAAAGGTCTCTACGTCATGCCTGAAGATATACTGGGTAATTTATAACTGTATTCCTTTCATAGTACGGCAGCCCGTTACCAAAAACCCCTATCAAAACAGCGAGCTTTATCTCAGGGAAACTCTATAGATTATGAAATTCTAAGACACTTTTACATACGACTAGCAAACGACTTTCCGAAAGAAATTTCGTAATTTTTTTTACCGCGGCGAGGCAGTTTTGGATTAATTTTTCGTAAAAAATGATGAACAAGACATGAATTAATCAAAAACTGTCATTTTTCATTGGCCTAAAGTCCAATAATATCAATCAAAGTTGTATCAAATTGGAGGCTAAAATTATCAAATCGGGGCTGTTTTTTTTCTATTCATAGAGGTGTATAAAACGATAAAAAATGCGAACTGCCGTTTTCCGTTGGCCGTAGCTGCGCGAAATCGAATGGAGTCGCATAAACGTTTGGCGTGCTGGCGCAGCGGCACGCGGAGGGCATAGAGATGCTGGATGACTTCGTTGCCTATGACAACGACATGGAGTGTATCTGAAGCCATGTAGCATCTCCAGCAGAAGGTATAGTGTATATGTAAATGAAAGATCGCAGCTGCTGGGACCGAGGATGCTGCGTTGTCATTATACAGAACGTGGTATACTCCGTATAGTGCCAACGCAGCATCATCGGTCCGGGCGGAGTCGTATCAGAGTCTCCTGGTATATGTATATGCGTGTTCCGAAATGATGCGGCGGGGCGCGCAATACATGGAGAAGCCAGATGGAACAAGAAGAAGACGTGGACTACGGAGACGAATCAGACAATGAGATATATATGAGTGAAAGCTCATCAGATGACTATGAATTAAATATTTGAAACTATAATAATAAACCTGCCAATTTTAATCCTTCTTCTGTCATTACTATAGGTCCGGAACCTTGAAATTCAATTCCAATTCCATTTAAACAAATTCTCTGAAGGCGTGTGCTTACAAACAGCCTGAAGTGGAGAACTGCCTCGCCGAGATGACTTGATCAGTCCTCAAAATTAAGCAACATGCGACTGTAATCACTCGTAACTGAACTAGCAAAAAGTTCCGTTCGAACTTTCTTGTGGTCAAGAGACATCGAAACTACTCGATAATGAGTAGAACTTCCTCGCCTTGGTGACCAGAATTTTGACCGGTGGTTATTTCTCGTTATTTCGGTCTTTGTAACTCGGCGTATCAGTCAAAATGGCTCATCATATTTACTTCCCTCGACAAGAAGAAAAAAGAAACTGCCTCGCTGCGAAGACCGAGATGACCGGTTTTTCTTTACATGTTCAAAGCTCGATTTGAACCCATTAGGACAGGCAAAAGGTTCCGTCACCCTGAACTTTTCTTATCAGCTCTCCCAAAGCTGATGAAAGACGTTGGAATTATCTTCGCTAAAGTAACTCGAAAATCTTGGTAGCTGGCTGCCGTTCTATCAGGAGGTAGAACTCCTTTGCAATTTAATTTAACCATAATATCCATTATGCAAAACCCAATAGTTTTTGAAATATTTTAATTGTGCGTTTTATAACTGTGCCACTGACGAGGTGATACAGGTCTGAGAATGGGCGAGTTTTGATAGTTTCAGGGTCTGTTTGTGTTGATATATCTTCTGCGGTCCAGCGCCTCGAAGTCGAATATAATACTTTTCACCATCTGTTATATCCCCATGAAGAAACAAAGAATCTCTGCAAAAGTAGTCGATGCCATGCTGTCATATGAGAAATAAGCAAAAAGGGATGGTTTTTGTCCGTTAAAGGCATGACTGAGAACTTTTTTCACTCTGTTATTTGTGTTCAGCACCTTCGAAAACGGGGGGAGAATAGATTTCATAACTTTAGCACGATTTTGCATACTCTTCCGACACCTTACTTCTACACTAAAAGTCAAAAGTAAAAAGAAGAATCGACTTTTTCCAAATTGTAGCAGTAGTAGAGTAAACTACAGCTCTTGACGATTACTTAAAAAAAAAATTACTTCAATCGATTGTGAAATGAGCTGCGTCTCGATTTTTGTCCAAAAAAGCCATAAATTTCCCATTGTGCGGTGCCCAGAGTAGTCTGACTCTGTTCAGTCTGTTTTGCTCACCCAGAATTTTGAGCTTTTCGTGGCAGTCCCATACTAGTCTAGAAGACTTATTAGGGGCTAGTGCCTTTAGTGCCGCCTGACTGTCTGATGCAATGTAGATCTGCTTTATGTAGGTGCCTTACTTTGAATCATTTTATTAAATAAATGCAGTTTCTGAAGTGTCGAGCATTTCACACAATTCTATATATTTTTCAGTGTTTAGATAGGCAGACTTAAAAAGGTTTAACGTTTAACTATTGCAGAGCACTGCGTCGAGAGTGCATCACCCAGCATAATTAATAACAATAACACTGGAGCACAAAATATGTTTTTATCGAATAAGCCGTAAGCCCACATGAAAAAACCCCAATAACTCAACATACTCAAACCATAGAAAGGCCAAAGGCTATATCTAGTGTAAGTTGAAAAAAAATTGGAAACAATTTTTTTTAACCGACTTTATATTACGAGAATATGCGATATTCGAAGATTCGCTGGTAATATCGATTAGTTTACAAATGGTATTATTTTCGTGGTAACATTCACATGGTGTCCAACAAAAAGAAATTTTCACAATAGTTTCCTTCATTATGTAGAAGTTAAATAAAAAAAAGAAGCTACTAAAAAATCTTCAAAAAATATCTCTAAAAAGTAAGAAATAAAATTTCAGTCAGTTTTCCAAATATTTGTCTACCTATTAGTGGAAAGTAGCAAGGGACTGTACCTTATTACCTAATACCAATTTGACATCGGTGCAAAATTATCTAATTTCAAAACCGGCTGCGGTTTTCATTTACAGATTTAAGGTTCCCCTTCATTTTAAAAAAATCCTGACGTGATGGGGCAAAGCGAGGGGCAAAATAAGTTTAAGATTCGGTTTCAGCGACCTCAAAAACATGCTACACTGGGTCTGGTCCGGCGCACCTCGCAATAGTATATTATATTACTAGGAGTAGAACGCACTCTTTTTTTGTGTTGAGCCCAGGATTTGCGGCTGAGGCGAAGCCGAAGCCGCAAACTGGGCGAAACACAAAAAAAGGCGTTCTACTCCGTGTAATATATACTATTTTTTCTTCAAGCGTATTAAAATGCAAAAATTCATTTATTTATCATAAATGTACAAATATTCAAACTACAGTCTTACAAGTTGACACAATATGACAAGTGGCTAGTGGATAGCGCGCCACCGGTGGCTTTCGGTATTAACATTATGTTACTAGTAAAACAATACCCACTACGGCGGCGCTTTCGGAACTAACATTATGTTACTAGTAAAACAATGTCCACTACGGTGGCGTTCGGTACTAACATTTTGTTACTAGTAAAACAATGTCCTACTTCTACTTCTGTTTTTGGTGACATAATTTAAACATTTTAATACGCTTGAAGAAAAAAATATTTTGTGGTCCTGTGTAATTATTCTACCCGCTCTATCTCTTTTATGAAAACATATAACAAAGGTCAGGTGATTGCTACTGTTTTGTTAAAGCGTGCACTGTGCAATGCTGGAATGTGGTAGTGTCGCGTTAAAAAAAGAAATGTTATTAATTCATCAGCCCTGTTGAAAGCTTGTTTTCTTTTGCTCATATTATAAACGCATCGAGACACCATGCTTTGAATGACACCAATTTCAAAAAACTTGTTTTGCATGAGTTGCCTCACATTAAGGTTCAGCCTTATGTATTATTATACATTTGTTTTCTATTTACCAGTTTTCTGCTGTTTTTATAATTTTTATTGTTACCTATTTACTTGTTATTGTTATTACTTGTGAGTTTTTAAATAAAATTATGTTCGACTTCATCATATTTTTGCTAATTATTATTTTACATTATTTACATTATTAAGTTCTGGAGCTAAGTTGCGGAAAGTTAATATAAGTTTGAAATATTTAAGAAAGAAGAATAGATGCTAGAGGAAGAGTATGAAAAAAATAAAGTTAAAAAAATGTAGGAAAATAAAATCAAAAAACCTACTTTACAAGAGCATATTCCCCACACAATACGCCTGATAGTCCATGCCAAAGTTGCAATAACCCCAAAAGTGCAAGGATAGCCTCAAAACATGGCTACCCTCCGTTTTGGAGGTCAACCAACACTATGGTGCTAATCGCGCGGTCCCTACCCCCTCGAACTACCCCTAAACGAAAAAAAACCTTTTTCCCATTTTTCATTGTCAGGCATGCGAGGGCTTATTGGATCGTTTTTTTTTTTTTTTTGAGGAAACTCAATATGTCCTGTAAAACCAACCAGACATCCTAACGACCCCCGGAGGTTGAAACTACCGCCTCCCTCAATACCGGAAATGCAAAAAACATCCAAACGTGCTGAAAATGGTTTTCTACGTGATTTCAAGGGCGAGGAACACGATGCTGATATTATTTAGCCTCCCACCTCTAACCAACCACCCCTAAATGCATAACACCACCTCTTTTCCCATTTTTGGTTATTAGGTATGCGACAACTTGTTGGATCGGCAATTTTCCAATGCCTTTTCTTTGAGGGACACTTCAGGATTGAAGGAGGGGGCGTTTTCAATCCTTGGTTGTTGTTAGGATCTCTGGTTGCTAAATTTTATAGGACATATTGAGTTTCCTCAAAAAACTTCCGATCCAACAAGTCCTTGCTCTCTTGATAACGAAAAATGGGAAAAATGTAGTTTTAGTGGTTAGTTAAGGGTAGGAGGCTAAATAATATCAGCACCGTATTCCCCGCCCTTGATAACGCGTAGAAAACAAGTTTCAGCACGTTTGGATGTTTTTTGCATGTTTCGGTATTGAGGGAGGGGGTGGTTTCAACCCCCGGGGGTCGTTAGGATGTCTGGTTAAGAAATTTTATAGGACGTATCGAGTTTTCTAAAAAAAAACTCGATACAAGTCCTCGCATGTCTGACAACGAAAAATTGGAAATAGGGGTGATTTTTGCGTTTAGAGGTAGTTCGAGGGGGTAGAGACCGCGCGACTATCACCATCGTGTTGGCCGCCCTCGAAAACGGGAAGTAGCCATATTTGGTCGCTACCCTTGCACTTTTTTGCAACTTTGGCATACCAAAGTTGCAAATAGTCCATAGACTATTAACCAACTGAGCTACCGTGCCGTGTGGTGTTTTATGTATTTTGTTTATTCTTGAAAATTCTTCCGAAACACCACTCGTGCTTTTAAATTTTATCTATAAACTTTTTCTCAAGCTAAGTTGCCAAAAGGTAATATAATTCGTGTAAATTGACAGTTTATTATCTAATTAATCTTTGTAAACGCTTTCGAAAAAATGTTACCGATAAAATTCTCAGAACTAGTGATATTACATACGACAATTTTAGATCTTAATAAAAGTTTATATTAATCTAAAAATGGTACCATTCATAAGAGCAGAATCTTCTCTTCTCAAAAGGCTATAATTAAAATCGATTCCTTGCAGAATTACCTAATTAAAATGGAATTTTATTGAAGAAATGGTGCAGGCGCTGGTGCGCTGAGATAGAATAGAGCACACTCTCAGCATTTTAATATGATATAAAACAGTTTAAAAAATATTGGCACTCAAAAGTGAATTTTCACGTATTCCCTAGACAATTTTGATGTGTGTATATGGTTCATTTATAGTTCCATAGTCGTAATACACCGACCGACGTCTAGTGAATCTATCTAGCCGGCCTAGCACGGTGTGCGAACTTAGCCTAGGAGTTCAATAACCCGACACGGCCAATGTTGCTGTTAGTGTTGTGTGTTCGTGATGATAATCGGGACCGACTATTCTACTACATTTTTCTATTTTTATATGTTGCACATAAATACCTGCCGCTGTTGTTTAATTAATGCGGACTAACCGCGAACCAAAACAAACTTAAAATTATAAATAATAAATCACACGGACCGATATATTTTCCAAAACACAATCTCGATCGAAATGGTCTAAGGATATAAAATGTGTTTAATGAGTTTGTTTTTTTTTTAATTCAATGTGTTAATTTGTATCATACGTTCTACATTACTATTTAATTTATAGAAATGCTGATTAAAAATAAAGAGTAAGCGATCAAAGAACTCCCCGTCCCCAACCAATAACTGAACTTCCCAATTTTTTATGTTGAAAAGTTCAAAGGTTACTGAGTGTTTTTCATGTAACACAAAACAATAAGCAATAAATACACACAATTTCGGCTTCCTGATCAAGAAATCTGATTGGGCAAATTCGATTCTACATCTAGTTTCTCAGATATAGCTCAAAAAAGTTACAAGCGGTCAAATCGAGGGTCAAGTTAAAATAATTCTCGAATTTATGATTTTTTTAATATAATTTTTATTGTGATTCTTACTAATAACTACGAAGGCGTAGAAGAATCACTGAAATATATTTTTTTTAATTCCGAGTTTAATCTCGGAATTATGACTTTAATCTCGGAGTTCCGAGATTAAAGTCGGATTTATGATTACATTTGAAAAACGTTCATGTAGCAATGAAGCCACCCCCAATACCATCACCACCCTCTTCTCCACTATCCTTTTATTGTATATTTTTTTTGGGGGGGGGGTAGACGATTTCAAATATTATATTATTAAAGTTCTATGAACTATAATTTTCGCATAGTGGATTGCAAATATATTTATCAAATTTGTTTCCGTTCTGAGAGGCTTGGATAGGAAATCTAGATGTGGAAGTAGTGATTCCTTTAGCAGCGGTTCTTGAACACATCAATAACAATAAAATAATTTCTTTCTGGCAATTCTACAATCACATACAACTAGTACATACTAACAAAATGGCATTGAAAATAAATTTATTTTCGGTATTTAGTGTCTATTACCTCCTAGACGAAACTTAGTTAATATAAAGATGTAGAGAATCAAATTATCTATAACTAACTCTAGTTTTAAACTTTTTTAAGTAAATATCAAAATCCATATAAGGAAACATACATACATTATCGTTCCTATTAGTTTAACAATTCAAAGACATTTATTTTGATTTTATTGTTAATTTATTTCTTGAATCACTGTACCCTGGTTAATCTATCTGTATATACGCGGTTATTCAGATTTTTATTTGAAAATCTGTTTGGGAATGTACAGGGTGGTCTCGCGAACATTATTTTCCAAAAATCTTGTCAGAAAAACTACTGAACATCTTATTTTGAAGCTGTGAGCTTTACTTGTGTTTCATGTAATTTAACATCCCGTTTATTTTTACATCATCTGAAAGGCCGTAAAAAAGCTTTTCAATGATATATAAAACAGTATTTATCTTACAAACTGTTTGCCCTATTTACTCTATTTACCATCTATCAAATTAGCAAAATGGAAAACAAAAGTATGTCATTTAAAATAAACCATACCTTAGTTCTATCAAGATATGTGTTGATAATTAATAAAATTTCAATGATTGATATACAATGTGTCCCACTTTCCACGGTAACACCTTCGTAGTTATTAGTCATCCAATTTCAACCAAATATGGACCATCATCAAAGACCTCTACTATATCTTCCTTGAGTAAAACAAAATGTATTTCAGTCATTGACGTGCATTTTTATTAAGAAAAACAGGATGGATTTTTCGAGAGGTCATAACAGGCATTTCTTCATCTTCATTTTTACACCGACGCATTTCAAACATTAGTCTCATGTTTCCAACTCTAATCTACGGACTCTGAGATTAAACTCGGAATTTCGAGATTAAAGTCAGAATTCCGAAATTAAAGTCGGCATTCCGAGATTAATGTCGTAATTCGGAGATTGAAGTCTGGTTGGCTGAGAGGCAAGCACACTTGACCTTCACCCAGGAGTCCCGTGTTCGATGCGCGGCCGTGGAACTGGGATTTGTTCAGAAGGAGAAATTAATCCCAGCATACTCGGATATTGGATGTGTGTCTCTTGTTTCTAAATGTGTAGCCCCCTCCCGCACAAGGCTCTTCTAGAGCCTTCAGGGACAAAGGGGATCGTATCACCTGTGATGTTATTATATTATTATATTATATTAAAAGTCGGAATTCCAAGATTAATGTCGGAATTCCAAGATTAAACTCGGAATTTAAAAAAAATATTTCAGTGGCCCTTCTATGCCTCCGTAAATAATGTCTTGCACTAATTTAAAATATAATTAGTACCATTTTCTGTTTTAATAATAATAGTGTATAAAATAAATGAAATTAGAAAAATTTTAGCGAGGGTGACAGAAAAATCGAATTAAAAATAACAGGTGAAAATCCCAGTCAAGTTAAAACCTTTTCCCTATAAAGTTTGTGTCTTCCTGCTCAAAAGAACTTTTATTGAAAATCTTTCAGAAAAGAGTCCTTTGACCTCTTCTTAAGAATTTTTTACATGATCGCTTGTAAATGGAAATTATAGGATCGTATTGGGCCTTGGATCATAAAGTCGAAATCATTTTAAAAATTCAAATTTGACCGCAAGTGAATTTCCATGAGAATGCAGCGAGGTTCTTTAATAAATGAATCTCATAATGACCTACCTTGGATGCATACAAATTCATGTATGGTGAAAACTTTAATTGGTAACATCACTTGAAACTTGTGGATAATATTTTTGCTGTCATCACTTTCACATATTGGTGAATTTGTTGACATCAAAGATAATTTATGGGGTTCATTTAAAATTGCTCAAATAGCGGAATAATATTGTGAGTACACAGTTAAATAATTGGTTTCCAGTGATGGCAGTAAAATTAAACGAGTAAAAGTTGCAGTCGGGCGTTGCCAACCACGAATATTTATTTGAGCAATACAAAATGGGTTACATAAATCTTTATATCATCCAGGAGTAACTCAACTGTACCATTGAATTCGTTGTAAAAATATGCCTTCATTAATTTCATCATATTCTGTTTTTATGCAGAACTAAAACTTAGTCTTTATAAAACACAAGGAACACTCATTGCATTCACATCATCTCTCGAAAAAATGAATATTCATTTCAAAAGACCCTTACCGTCTATAACAAGTAATCGATATATCTTAACTATTATTGATGAATCCTAAAAATTTTCTTTTGTTTTTTCTTGTGCTGACATGATCTCTTTCACTGTTATTAAGTGCAACTTTTGTAATGCTATATATACATTATACATGCTGATGGAGGAATTTCATTTTTATCAAAAAAAAATTAAATCGTTTTGTGATTCTTGTGGTATTGCGATTAGTCATACAACGGTTTACAACCATATAGGTAATGGAGAATCTGAAAAGTGTAATGGTATATGGAAAACAGTTTTATTGGCCTTCAAACTACAGGAATTAAGAACAAATAAATGAGAAGTTGTTCTCCAAGAGACCGTACATTCAGTAAGATCATTGCTTTGTACTGCTACCAATTCAACTTCATATAAGAATGTTTAGTCATCCTCGAAGATCATCTAATGTTTCCTCTATACCTAGCTATCTGCTCCTAGTCCAATATTATTAAGAAGGTACGGCAGAATGATTAAATATGAACCTTTAATAGATGAAGTAGAATTAATTGAAGCAGATCTAGAATATGCTTACTCTTCTCTGCCTGATGGCAACGAAACTAACCTCGACGAGATATCAGTTATGGCAATGATAATAATGTTAACATATCAATACTGAATATTAAGAAGAAATATTTGAAAAATGACCAACATCTATAACAGATGAAAATAATGAAAATCAGAATATTTCAGGTGCTTTTTTCATCAAAGCCACCAGCCACCACTGTCTCCCTTAAAAGGGATGTAGAACCCCTAGCATAACAGGCAACCTCCTAAATATTGGGACTATTTTGTTAATATAAGGCAGGATGAATGTTACGTATGTATATATCTCTTTACCTTGGACCTGTTTATATTATACACAAGTTATACCTAGGTCAGTGTCACACGAACAATTAAAGCCTTATTATGGCTTAAAGTTTATATTACTACTACAGTTGCTATGTGGGAAAGTACCACTTTTCTGAATGAAAAAACACGTGAAAATATTGGACTTGCGAGAAAGTAACTTTACCATAGTATGAGTGCGGTAAAGTTTTGCACATGCTTTGAAATGTGAGAAAGCCCGCTTTTTTATCGCATTTAATAATATAATGATACTAGCTGACCCAGCAAACGTTGTTTTGCCATATAAATTGTAAATTTTTGTCCAAAAAATAAAAAGAAAATTTCTGGATAGGGCCACCTAGGGGTATAAAAAATAGCCTACGACCTATTCTCAGACCTACCAAATATACACAAAAACAAATATACACAAAAAATTTCATAAAAATCGGTCATGCCGTTTCGGAGGAGTTCGATAACAAACACTGTGACACGAGATTTTTATATATTAGATTTATTCACCATCAAAGATCAGAATTATAATAAAATGTGACATACATAAACACAGAAAATCCACAAAGGAAGACCTGCACGTGGATTTAGAGAAAATAGATTTCCTATCAGCCCCGAATTTTATAATGTACCTATTCAGAGCGTACTGATATGACCGAGGATATGATCCTAGGAAGAACTATTTTAGATTGATTTAATTTCGTTTTAGGCACTTTATGCAACAAATCCGAAAAGAGTATGTGTATAGCAAGGTAATTGACAAGGTAAGAGTATGTATAGCAAGGTAGGTGTTTCCCGATGAGTAACGTACAACGTTTTTTTAATCACTTGTGTATCTTTAGTGCGTTTTTGCTTAATTTTATATAATTATTGAAATAATATATTAATCAGAAAGTACCTTAATCTGTAGAAACTAGGGATATCTTAGTTGATTTTCTTGGTAACCAGTTAATAAATATTTCAAGAACGTCAAAATGCATCATCTTGTGTATCGGCTAAAATTCGGCAAAACATTAGCGAAAACGGCGATTCAGAAGCTCCAAGTGATATTAGTGAATCCTCGCAGGCATAGTGCAACAATGTGCTACCCGCTATATTACTGAAAAGATATGAAAAAGTTTCTTGGGAACTTGAAGCCTGGTATGTTGGTAAGAAAAAAAAATAAGAGGAGGTACTTTTTTAGTATATATTGGGGAACAAATTAAGACTTACCAAGTCATCACTCAATGCATACAGCGACTCTTAAAGTGAAAAAGGATATATATATATATATATATATATATATATATATATATATATATATATGGATATGAAAAGGAACAGTATGGGAGGTCTACAAGTCTAAATTCTTTACGAAACAAAAGGTAACGAAATTTCTACTAGATAACCGACAAGGATTTTTCGCATTTTTCCAAGCACTTTTATTCTAAAATTTCCTTTAAAGTTTATAATGTTTCGCAACAGCTAGTACTGATAATGGGTTTAGCAAAAGGGCATCAACGTAATTGACAAGGTAAGAGTATGTATAGCAAGGTAGGTGTTTCCCGATGAGTAACGTACAACGTTTTTTTAATCACTTGTGTATCTTTAGTGCGTTTTTGCTTAATTTTATATAATTATTGAAATAATATATTAATCAGAAATTACCTTAATCTGTAGAAACTAGGGATATCTTAGTTGATTTTCTTGGTAACCAGTTAATAAATATTTCAAGAACGTCAAAATGCATCATCTTGTGTATCGGCTAAAATTCGGCAAAACATTAGCGAAAACGGCGATTCAGAAGCTCCAAGTGATATTAGTGAATCCTCGCAGGCATAGTGCAACAATGTGCTACCCGCTATATCACTGAAAAGATATGAAAAAGTTTCTTGGGAACTTGAAGCCTGGTATGTTGGTAAGAAAAAAAAATAAGAGGAGGTACTTTTTTAGTATATATTGGGGAACAAATTAAGACTTACCAAGTCATCACTCAATGCATACAGCGACTCTTAAAGTGAAAAAGGATATAGATATGGATATGAAAAGGAACAGTGTGGGAGGTCTAGAAGTCTAAATTCTTTACGAAACAAAAGGTAACGAAATTTCTACTAGATAACCGACAAGGATTTTTCGCATTTTTCCAAGCACTTTTATTCTAAAATTTCCTTTAAAGTTTATAATGTTTCGCAACAGCTAGTACTGATAATGGGTTTAGCAAAAGGGCATCAACGTGAAAAATTGACAAAAATCACCCTGGATAACATTGATGATAAAGAAACAATGTTAATTATCAATCTTCCTGACACGAAATCTCATTCTGATAGAGCATTTATCATTGTTAGTAGAAACGACAACCTCCATTTTAGTTGTCGAAAATACATAGTTCTGAGATCCTCAAATACCCCGCACTTGACATCCATACGTTTGGCAAAATTTCGTGTAAGATTGTACAGTGGCTGACGATTCACTGGACATTGTTTCAGTCTTAGTTTCTGAGAGATGATGGTGCAGATATTAGTTTGAAAAGACATCAAGGCTGGACATCACAAACTGTAGTTGAGTGATATCTAGGAATATCCATTCATAAAATGAATATTGTGAAGAAAATCCAAAATCGCGGAGATGTCGATAAGTCGAATTTTAGAGAGGAAAATCTAATGTTGTTAATGTTAAGAGTAACTGGTTCATCTTCTTCTTTAACAGCTCGTATTTATTCGATTGTAATTTATAATTACAAATAATTTTTAATTATTTCTTAATTTTACTTCCACATCCAGTGGAAGTATAGTAACGATACAAAAATTAAAAAAAAAATTATTGTTCAAATAGGCTTAGAATGTCGAAAAAAAAATTTTCTGCCTGTCGGTCTGTCTGTCTATAACTTTTTTAGGTGCGCACGTTTACTCTGGAACCGTTTAAGATATTGACTTGAAATTTGGTACACATATGTACTTTAACGAGATCTAGAACTAGATTATATTTTCATCTTGTTCCGTCGAAGGGTTGGGGGGTAAATTGGGGTAAATACGTAAATCAAGCAGGTAAGAGTCCATCAAATTGGCATGTAGTATATACAAGAGAAGCTAAGGTCTCAAAAAAAATTTTGGCATTAGCCACCCCTGTTACCACCCCCACCCCATTATTAAAGGGGATGAAAAATTTTTCTAATTTAGTGTGTGTGTATAAAAACCAGAAACCTCAAAATATTTTTTTTTCTTCATCCATCCCCACTATCACCCCCCATCACCACCCCCACCCCACTACCGATGTGGGGTATCGTTTGGGGTAGAGGATTTCAAATATTGTATTTTTTTTCGTTGTGAGTGACTTGGATAGAAAATCTGGATGTGGAAGTAGTGATTCCTTGGGCAGCGGTTTTATTTTCTGAGCTAGTCCTGTAAAGAACTATTTCTGGCCTAAAAATTATCCAGTAATGCATGATTGTCAGGTGCCTAAAAAATGATATGTTTATATTAGTTCTTTAGAACATTCTGCATTAAATCCTACAATCATTTTTAAATTGTACAATTTCCGAATAGATAAACCAGAAGCAATATTTTTGATTATAATTTCCTGAAGTTGATAATCATCTCGTAATAGCAAGCATGCATGTATTTCACAGTAAGAATGTAAACAAGTTCAATTTATGAATTTATTTATATCATTATTTATACCGAGTAAATTGTAACAGTTTCCTTCGACATGACATAAGGTGTAAAGGCGTGATGCAACCAAAGCTGACCTTCCTGGTTGGCCGACCGCGACACATGGTTATTTACAGAAGTGCCCCTGCGTAATGCCCATGAAATTGTATACGTGTGCTGAGAACATATTACTGTGTTTAGCTCTTTGTAAAAAATACTTAACTTACAGTAAGTGAAATAAAACTAAATTTTCTGTCGTTTTGTTCACGTCGTACAAGGTGATTTTAATTTCCTTGCAGATTTATGAGTAGCTGTGACAAACACGGCGCAGATTCATTTAGTTGCAGTATCGCCGTTTCGTTAAGGAACTTAGTTTTGTTTCGTAAGATGTGGTGGGTGAATTTGTGGACAAACTGAGAGTATATAATTTTCAAACGACTGACACTTTCTATACTCAGATACATTTTAATTCTAAATTGTTCAAAATGCATGTTATGCAATAGGAAATTGTGGACCCATATTAGACATATTAGATGGTTGTCAATCAGTTCCAATGATTTAAGAGAGGTTAGTCGGTAAAATTCCAGAAATTTTTGTTTGCATACAATGGCAGATTAGTATAATGAACATCATCTGTATAGCACTGCCGCGTTACTGTTACCTTAACACATCCTGTTTCTTAGAAGACATGAATATGGTTTAATAAGACGACAGATAGCTGTTGGTTCATAAACGGCTCCAAAAGTTCTGAAGGAACTGATGCCAGAATATACAGTTCATATTCAAATTTGAAAAGAGAAACTGGTTGACTGGCTTGACCACCGCTTGACCTCCTGTTCTAATTTTACTTATCCAGCTTTATCTTTTGTATCAGACCCCGCAACCTTGATAAGGACTCAGTATAACTATCTGCCCATTTCTCTTCGCAAAGTAGTTGGAATCACAGTCTGACTAGGCCTTCACAATGGCATAGCACATGTACTGAGGTTTCCCATTCCTTTTGTCAGAATCTGCATGTTGCATTTTCTGCCAGGCTCATTTGACTGATATGCCTATTATAACTACAGTGCCCAGTTAGATCTTATCTATGTTTCTTTTTTTTTGTATCATATTCTTTGTATTTGTATTTCCTATTTGTATTTGTACTATATATGGAGAAATAAACTACTTTTATTATTATTATTATTATTATAAATTTGGCCAGTCGTCCTTTAGTGAGCTCTTTGGCCTGTCTCTGTAGCGGGAAACTCTTCCACTATTCCAGAGACTTATTTGGTACCCATTTATTAATCGATGCTCGTATGGATGGCTTAGCCTCACCACACAAGGGTTCGGGTCCAACTAGGGCCTTAGACGCGCCTTCATGAGCCAGTTCATCGGCCTTTTCATTCCCCCTGTGTCTCTTACATCCTGATACCATCGCCAAAGTCACTTTGTTCTGATTTTCTAGGTTCATAAGGGCAATTTATACAATCCCATACTCGTCGTGAATCGACCTGCATGGAACCGATTGCCTTTAGCGTTGCTTGGCTATCGGAAAAAAATGGCAATTGATTGGTTAACAGCTCCTTGCTTCATTATTTTCTTTGCACACCACTGTAAAGCGGTAACTTCAGCCTGAAATACTGTGGCGTGTATTCCTAGACTTATCTGCATTTTTATTTTGTTGTTTACCTTGATTTTAACTTCTTGTTCTTCTTGTTCTGTCTTGAAGCCGACCGTATACCAGAATATTTGTGACGATATTAGAGGACCGTGTTTCCAGTCCTCTGTGTGGTATTTTGATTTGAAAATTTGTGTTCAAGTTATACTTTGGGACTGCAGTATCCTTGGACATTCCCTCAATGGAATGTTCCGTACCGAGGTTTTGGTACTCTGTTACGTATTGTTGCATTTCCTTGGATAAATATGTGTAGTGGTGGCAGATCTAAGACGACCTTTAATGCAGCTGTGGGAGCAGTTTTATGGCCCCCAAGGCGCACAAGAAAGCAAGCCTTTTTGCGCCACTTAATAATCTTATTCTTGCAGTGTCTTGAGAGTATACAGTTGCAAGCCAAAGAAAAGAATAACTTCGAGCCTGAGTAATAATGCGATTGTCCTTCAACCTAAAATGTATGCCTTTGAACTGTGTATACGAACTGGAATGGACGCATCTCAGTTACAGATCAATAAAAGTCTTCTCAGACACTCAAGCAGCTCTTAAATCTCTTGGGATCTATCGCTTTAGTTCGGAAACGGTTTGGAACTGCCAGGGCTCTCTAACCCGACTGGACAGAAATAACATATTGTACTTTGGTCTGGATGCCGGACCACTCGTGAGAGGCAACGAAATAGCCGACTCTTTAGCCAGAGAATATGCGGTATCAAAATTTTTCGGACGAGAACCAATACTTGGTACATTATTAAGCACCACCAAAACAACGGCCTTAGCTTGGACTGGCTCCAGTACTGACAGGAACTACCAGGATTAGTCCATTCAAAAGAGTCTGTTTCATATTTTTTGAAATAAAGAACTAACAAATTATGAGAGTTGAACGGGTTACAGCTAAGAATTTTAATTGGCCTGTATGCTGGGCACCGCAGATTAAATTATCTCCTACAGATGAACTTACTAACTAGGAGTGGGCCACAATGGACCAAATGGTCGCGGTAGAGGATCTAATTTTATAATCAATGGGGTTATGCTCACTCACATATCAACCTAACCTAACATATTCCTTATAAGTCAGATTTATTACATCATTCAACTTTAGACAAGTCATTGGCAACTGTGGTTGGTTTGTTTAATAAGCCTTCAAAAGCCCTCAATTGTTATTTTGATACTATGTTCTCGAAATTGATGACTTGTGTGCTGGCTTTCGGATTTTACTGTTATTTTTATTATCACATAGCTGTTCAATATTTCCATTATTATTTAAATCCCACAGAAGTCAATTTATACGTACTAATTTTGGATGTTCAATAATTTCTCAAATTTTGACAGGTATACTTCAAGGGTCCATTTTAGGTCCACTATTTTTCTTCTTCTTGCTTTTAGCGCGTCTAACGTTAGATAAATAGACGCCATGGTCGACACCATAAAGTCACCATCTCAGGAATGGAGTAATGGTGACGCGACTCTTGTCAAACCGAAATTGGCAAATGTGTTGAAATTCAAATGACTAAAATTTATTGTTTAGTCAAAGCAAATGTTCGAAACGAGCAGCATTCCCTTCCTGACACATTCCCATCTCTCTTCCTTTTGTAAACTCTTTCAGTTTTTGTAAGAAACGTGGATTTTTTTTTGAATTTTCATTAACAGATGCATTTAGTTTTTTTTTTTTGTAGAATGTGACTGACGATATCAATTTGGCATCCTAGGGAACTCTATAAAATTCTCATATACTTGTTGGGAATACATTTCATCCTAACCTCGTAACTTTATCATTAGTCATCCAAATATCAAAATTTTTGTGTTGATGTAAAAGACTGCTGCCACTAAGATGACGGCAAGATATTCACAAAAAAATATATATTTTCGATACGATTTCATATAGTTTTTTATAGCATCCGGATATCTCACTCTGTTCCAGAGATACTGCGGGGGGTGAGAGGTGTTATAAGCGCAATGTAAACTATATGTTATTTTTCCGAAATATATGTATGTCTATGAAGGACAACGCAAATTTAAAAAATCTTTAATTGAAGCTGAACTATTGCAAAAACTGCTAGATATTTGAATGTGATTTTTGACATTAGGAGCACCTATACTATAAGCAAAAAGTCTAGACAGTGGAGGAATGCGTGTTGAGAATGTTAAAAGTGGAGCGATACATGCTTTAGGATCCGTATGGCATTGCGCACGGCCGCCGAACGAGCGTGCCGCTACACTTTTAACATGCCAACTCGCATGTCTCCACTGTCTACACTTTTTGCTTACAGTATAGGTAAGTAATAGGTAATATAGTTATTTTAACAAAAAATTATTTTTTGAATTTTCATAATATTTGGCATGAAATGAGTTTTTGCTCAGTCATTTAAATTCGTATTTTTGTTGCAGTGCCTATAAAATCAAATGTGGTGTATAAAGAGAGAAACGTTCTAACTAGAATGGCAGCCATGACTGGTCCCTTGGCGCTGTTAAGGAAGTGTAAGGACGAACGACTTAAAATCAAGGTAAACGAATACATAATATAAATGTTTACGAATTCCTTTACCGCAATCCGTGGGCGTTTATGAAGATCTTCTATTAAATATAACCTAGCTTATTTTTTAATACATGCGGAAATCTCCTAAAAAGGATATATTTTAATGGTTAAATTCAGGTTCCTTTCTTGTCAGATTCGTACATTTATAGTTGCACCAGAAATTATACAATATGCACGAGGTTTTTAAAAGTACCTACACCGGGGTAATTTATTGACTATACTGATAAAAGTGTTAAATAAAAGCTGTGGATGTAGATAAGAGTTCTATTTATTTTTTTCATATGTAAATAGCGACTCGAAAATAAATCCAAAGCTGATACAAGGTGGCGCAAAATGTACCACCTTATTTGGAAAGCTTGCAAATGGTGGATTGTGTCGTAAGTTTTTTGGCAGCTGAGTGACTGACTTCTAGTAACTGCTTACTGTGTTCTCTCTACAAAATGTCTGACTATTTTTTTCATAAATTATATTCAATAATTTAACATTATGCAAATATTCAGCTTTTACAAAACACTTATATTGCCCTTATTTTCACGACGGCATATACAGGGAGTAATTAGTTTCATGTCATTAAATTTCTACCGTGTAGATTTCGAGTAAATCTCAGTCTTTATTGTCAAAAAACCGTATTTTTAAGATAAAAACCGTAATTAATTCGAAATCTACGCGATAAAAATGTTTTAAATTGAAAATTCGAATTCAGCACACAAAAATACTTAAGGCATGATAGGTTTAGTCCTCGGAACAGACATTTTTTTTGTAGACCTGTGGACAGGTGCACCGATCTACAAAAAAAAATTCTGTTTAGTCCTTAACCTGTCATGCCCTAAGTATTTTTGTGTGCTGAATCCAAATTTTCAATTAAAAAAATTTTCTACCACTTAAATTTCGAGTAAACCTCGGTTTTTATCTTAAAAATACGGTTTTTTGACAATAAAGACTGGGATTTACTCGAAATCTACACGGTAGAAATTTTTTTTTAATTGAAAATTCGGATTCAGCACATTAAAATACTTAAGGCATGATAGGTTTATTCCTTGGAGCAGAATTTTTTTTTTTGTAGACCTGTGTAATTAACGCTTGATTGATGATGCAGTTCTCTGAAGATCTACCGCGATAAAACCTCCTCGATAAAATACTTTTTCAAATAAAGAAAACCGCATAAAAATCGTATCACTTGAAGAGATATGTCATAGACAGACAGACAAACTTACAAGGTAAAAATAATCGTAAGTGAAGCAGTTATACACTTATACAGTCCTTAATGGAACTACATCAGTGTTAGTTCCCAGTGGCGGCTGGTGGAATTTCAATATATTTTTTCTCGTCTGTGGCGCATGGGACCCATACAAAATATGGGAAATAACATCTAGAGAAGCACTTCTCGATAGCATTACAAAAAAGCAGTTTGCAAAAATTTTTTTAAAAATTCGTTAGCCTCCCCTGGTCTAGGGATTCCTGTTTATTTTTTTTTTGTCATATACATTTGACTTTTCATAAAAATACAGCAATACGAAAATATTTTCATTACTAACTGAGATACAATGAATTGAAATATTGTAATTTGTTAAATTGTAAATTAGAAAATTTCAGTTAATAATGAAAATATTATAAACTCCAAAACCTATTGTTGTATTTTTATGAAAAGTCAAATGTATATGACAAAAAAAAAAAAATAAACAGGAGTCCCTAAACCAGGGGAGGCTACCGAATTTTAAAAAAAATGTTCGGAAACTACTTTTTCAATATTTTTAGGGAAGTGCTTCTCTAGCTGTTTTTCCCATATTTCGTATGCGCCACAGACGAGAAAAAAAATATTGAAATTTCACCAGCCGCCACTGTTAGTACCATCGTTGAAGATCCAGCCTTCTTCAGAAGGTTGAGATAAACAAAGATCTTGAAAAGATAACAACGAATGGACGACTTCTGAAAACACTGGAATTACCAAACCACTCAGTCGTAACAATCTGTCTACGTGCAACGAGTAATCTATCAAAGGCAAAAAGTTGCAATCAGCTCGATAGCATTACAATATTTTTAAATAAATTTACATAATACAATAGCAAACCATGTGGGTACTATCCAATTTAGCATCAGTCTATTAGTTTGCTAAACCATTATGAGGTAATCAATTCTCAATACCATTAGGTGACCTTTCTAGCAGAAAAACGCATTCGGGTCAAGTTTGGGCTTTCCTTAATATTCACCTAGTTACCTAAAAAAATCGGCAATAACCTGAAAACATTGACACTGGCACTACTTTTCTTCGCTTGCGTGGCCGTCGTTGTGCAATGCTTTGATTAAAATTGCCAATTATTTCGTTATGTAACTGCTTTGATCATGCAATAGCGCAAATATTCGTTGAGTCTGTGGGTTTTTAGTCATCGCAGACCTAAAATTGAGTGTTAGACGAGGTCAGGTGTAGGGAGATCTAACATTCTTATAAAAGGTTACCATGAGAATAATATACTCAGTGATCAGTCTTTAAAATCAGAAGATAGAAATTAAAGTTGCTTTATTTTTAACAGACTTCAAAGAAATGAGGTTGGCAGTTCGGCGTGTACATTTGTTTGTAGGCCCACATTTTTTTTCTTTTCAAAATATAGGTTTTTACATGTATTTTGCAATGGTATTAAGAACATTTTTTATGTACCTGAAGTTTCGAACGTTCACTTGAACGAATTTCATATGAAAAGGAAACATTAATAAAAACTACAAATCGACTTAGGCGTACCATTTTTCTGCCAATATTGTTGCCAGCAAATATTACCAGAACAATTGTACGCATAAGTCGATTAATTTTTCCTATTCATATAAAATTCGTTCAAGTGAACGTTCGAAACTTCAGGTACATTTTTTTTACCTTCATTTAACCCGTTTTATTGAAATTTATTTATAATTTCAAGTATCATTGATATCATCTTGAAATTACATAGCTTCCGCGTATACCCTGATATACAAGCCGCTAGAAGGTGGGACGAGATCGCTGTGTTTCCTAAGATGGGTCGCCCATCCAAGTACTAACCGCGCTGCATGTTGCTTCACTGGAAGTATCGAGATACATACAAAACAAAAAAAAACAAAACAGATTTTATTCTTAAGTTTAGTACAACTATGTGCCTTGCCGGATCCTGGCCCGGGGCCAACCAAACAACCACGGCACGTGGTGCCGTGGTGAATGTAAGGTGGGACGGGGCAGGTCCGGTTCGGCTTAACGGTTAACGGGGAGGAGGGGGATTAGCTCTCCTGTTTGTTATAAACACACTTAAAAACTAATAATAATATTAAAAATTGCTGTCTACGCAGAGACCTAAAACTAATTAAAAATAACACAACAATTGGGAAAGAACTTACAAAATTTGGGTTGCTGACTCGGGTAAAAAGCTAAATGAAAAAACCCGTACGAGAATTGTCGGCCTGGTGGTCTCCCTGCCTCCAGGAAGATATGATAATGTAAAAAAGTATCGTTTAAAATGTTATAATTTTCAAGAATTTTCTCGGCCTAAAAAGACGGACAAAATGATAAAAAGAACAAAAAAGAAAAACAACAGAAGCATAAAAACGAACAAATAGAAAAGGAAAGAAGGAATTAAAGATAAAGTTTAGGAAAGATGATAGGATAGGGTTTTATAAAGGTTATGGTAGGTGAAGATTGGGCTATGGGAGTTGCCGGAAAATAGGCAACGCCTGGTATGGTAGGCGGTGTCTCAGATTGAATAATATTGCATTATGCTGTCTGATTTGAGTTATGTTGCGGATTAGCGGACTATCGCCCAGTTTGGTGGTGTAAAATTTTTGGGAGATTTCCTGGACGTAGTCCGCTAGTGGGGTTATGTCGTGGCAGCCTCCCTCTCTGAGGGAGGTGCACCTCTCAGAGTCTGAAATGAGGCGCATACATTTGTGTTCTAGAACTTTAAGTTTGCGCATTGTCGTGGCCGGTATACTGTACCATGCCGGCGCTGCGTATGTGATTGCCCGCCTGATCACCATAGTGTACAACAGTTTTTTATTATTTCTGTTAAGTCCGCTACCCCTGGCCAGGAGCGGGTACAGACTCCTGGTCATGAAGTAGACCTTGCGTACTGTATCGTTGATGTGGGTGTCAAACGTTAGTCGTTTGTCTAAGTTAACCCCCAGATACTTCACGCACCATTTAATAGGAATTTCTGTACCCCTGATCGATGGGATAGGCAGTGCAGGTGTTTGTGCAATGCATTGGCGCATTGTGTCGTGATATGGACTGTTTATGTTCCTCATTTTGTGTACCTGTTTCTACAAATTTTAATTTTCTTTTGAGTCTTATCATTCCTCTGGTTCTGATTCTGGTAGAGCATATATCGTTCCCATTTCTTTGTGGTATTCATTTTTCCCTCACTTTTCTTTCCCAGTATGCTTCTTCCTTTCCTAGTTTGTTCACAATCCTCTCGATTGTTGTTTTCACGTGTAGCATGGTCTCCCTATTTTTAGTTTGTTGCTGTTCAGTACTAGCGCTTTCTTCAGTAGATGTGTTGGGTCCCTTCTTTGAACATCTCCCCAGCACATTGCGTACATTTCTTTCCTTTTTGTAATCGTCTTCCCTTCTAGTAGTGTTGATGTGTTATGTCGCTGTTTTCGTCTTGTTGTCTTTGCGAGTAGTTGGTTGATGTTCCTTTCAGCTCTTGTCAATCTTCTTCTGTTGGCTGTTGTTGTTTGTTTGGTCATGGTTTGTTTTTCTCGATGAACTGTATATTTACTTGCCCTTGTGACTGTATGCCATAATTCCCCCCTTTACAGTTTTTCTCCTTTTCAGTTGATTCGTCAGATATGTTCCTATTTCCTATTCTATTTTGTATTCTTTTCCGCTGATTCGACTCTCTTTTGGTTACGGGTCTCGCACCATTATTAGACTTTTCTTGAAGTTTATTTTCAGTCCAGATGTGTCTAGTTGTGGTTTCATGTTTTCTAGGAAGTTGAGAATGTGTTGCTCTTTTTCTGTGAGGATTGGGAGATCATCGGAGCTAATACTATTGGGGTTCTCAGTGGTTCTGTGCCTTCGTTAAAATTTGGTGTTTCCCTTATTTTACTTTTTATCATTTCGTCTAGGACCGTGGTGAACAATCAGGGGGATAGGGTGCATCCTTGTTTGACTTCTATGTTCTTTTGTTTGGTTTCCGTTATTTGTCCGAACCATTGTATGGCAGTGCTTTATTATCTTGTTTATTAGATACTGCCTTTGTTACGTAAGGTGTTGACTATGGCATGCCTCGTGGCTGATAGTATCACATACCTTCTGGAGATTTATAGAGCGATTTTTAGGGTTTGCTCCTTTAGCCTTTCCGGACAGTTTATTTTGTCTACTCCAGGTGTGGTATTTCTTCTATCTCTGGCTATGATTTCTAACAGTTGGTCCTTTGATGGTTTCTTTTATTAGTTATGTTCGTTCTTTCGTTGCGTTCCCTTCTTCCTCTAGCTTGATCAAATATTGCAGTGGTATGTATCTTCTCTTGTAGGTATTATTTTTTCTTCTATATTTTTTTAGACATCTGAAGGTTTGATTTAGTCGTTGTCCTGTTTCCATGTTTCAAAGAATGCTTTTCATTTTTCCTCGTCGTTGTTTCTTTTCGCCTCTCATTTTTCTTTCAATGCTTCTTTTAGTTTTTCATTTATGTTTCACGTCGGATGGCTCAGAAGTGAACTGTCCCTATATAACATTTTTCTTGCCGCAATTTTTATTTTCGAGCCCATTAATATCCAGTCTAATTCTTCTCCGCCAGCTGCTTTTATGTTTATTCAGTATTTCTTCTGGAAGTCGTGCTCTAGTAGAGAGCTGCTCCAGGTACTGTATGGTGTTTTGTTGTTTCCTTTACGTCTTTTCTTTTATTTCCAATTTTCCGTAAAGGATTTTGTGGTCTGTATTAGAGATGGGCACGTGACGTGAATTTCACCGTGTTACGGCGTGAGCGTGTACATTTAAGGTACCAAATCACGGAAGATTTCGTGAGTGTGCGTGAGTCAAAAGATCCCGTGCGTGAGCGTGCGTGAGTTTGCTTTAACATATATCAGTCGTGTGTGAGTGTGCGTGAGCTAAAGGTTTAAAGTCGTGAGCGTGCGTGAGTGTGAGTCAAAATCGACTCACGCGCCCATCTCTAGTCTGTATTGACCTCTGCTGTCCTTCTTGCTTTAATATTTTTGATGCTTTTTCTTATCTCTCTGCCTACCAGAATATGATCTATTTGTGAGACTAAGCTTCCATTACTCCAAGTGTCAAGGTAGGTTTGACTTTTTCTCCACGTGTTTCTTATTGTTTTAAACATGTGTGTGCTAGGTTTTCAGTTATATAATGGAACTACAAGGATTCTTTATTTTTATCACAAAAAAGATGATTTTTTATAAAGTCTAATTGTAAGATAAAGGTGTGGGTGGGTAAGTAGGAGTGGTGGCGGAAGGGATTAGTGAGGAAGGTAGTCCAGATGAACTTTTTGAAAAAATAGACTTTTGGAGGGTTCTAAACACTTTTTAAATGCAAAAAAATAGCGAAATAGGTATATGATATCACACTGCACTACACTATGTTTTATTGCTTCATGGGTTGTTTGGATTGGATTTCTCGGCGTCCCTTGTCACCATGTGTTTTCCACTTGTTTAAGCACTGGGAAATTTTAATCACCTATATTAATTGAATATTAACTATTATACAACTTAACTGTTTTTATGATAAAGTTAAAACAATAAAATTGCTACAGCCAAACAATTCAATTCAAACTTTATTTTGACTACCCTATTTGGTTATGGTGACATTACTTTATACTTCAGACATTTTTGTATGCGCCCAGACCACTTCACTAGTTTTATCAACTGGTAACGTCTCGGCGGAGATTGTGGTAAGGGTTTTCTAGCCTTCCCATTTCCAAATATAGAGCTAGGGCGTGGTATATTGATTAACTTGTCTCTCACGTTAATTGTGTCTTACCTTTTAGGAAACGATAATTCTCCAAATAGAAAATTCAGAAGAAACGAAAAACCCACTACCAGATTCAGGCCTAATTTACGAACTTCAGAATTTCCTCTGCAAAAGCAAAGGCGTCTCCATCACTAGCAAGTTTAGTTGCGAGATTTGTGAGCAGTCTTACGGGTGCATAAACTGTCTAAAGTCCCACTATCAGACCCTCCACATTAACAATTCTGTTACTAAGTACAAATGCAAATTTTCTAATCACGTAAGCAAAAGCTTTGTATGTCCTGTTTGCGACTTGACATTTAGCAATAGAAATGACAGGATGGACCACTACACAAGACGCTGTATTGCGTGTGAGATTTGCGGTTCATGCTTTGAACGTCAATCTCACTTTACAGGGCATTACAAAACTTCCTACAACAAGGGCGATTATCAGCGTACCTATGAGTGTGAACTGTGCAAAACACTATACCAATATCCAGTGAGTTTATCGAAGCATTATCAGACTTTCCACAAGATGGTTTTGTGCTATATTTGCAAGCTAAGGTTTATTAGTAGTGCAGAGCTGCAAAAGCATGAAGAAATTCACAGGCAAAAATTAAACGTGTTGCCTTTTCTATGCAGAAAATGCAATAAGGCATTTCCAAAGATATCGGATATTGCGGTACACATTCGACAAGATCATAAGAAGGATTGTGCAGATTGCCCGCATGATGTTGTACAAACTCTAGTTGCTCGTGGTGCTGGCAACGGTGGACAGATGCCAGTTCAAAAGAAATTGAAAGTAAGGATGTAATAAAGGACTTTTGGACAGAGTAGTTTTGTACAAAATATAAATATTCGGTTCTAAACAAATTTATTTTCTCCAGAATATGTGCCGTATATTTTAATAAATAAATTTCTTTGTTTTGTTCACAAATATATAAAGTGAATTATTTAACACGACTTCTGCTCAATTTGCTTAAGCCGGTACCAGACACATTCTGAGCATTCACAAGAAGTAATACGTGAGAGTATGGCCAATGAGAAGTTTAATTGTCCCAGCCTACTTGTACCATTCGGGTGGATCGAAAAATTCGATTTTTCGATTATCGAATTCTAATATCGAAAGTTGCGCATTTGCATGCTATCAACGGAAATATATTGAAAAAAATCATTCGCTGGATCTTCAGTTCTCGCAAAGGGCCCAAAATCTGGAAAAATGACAGAAAAAACAAAATTCTACCTTCACGCTAAAAATATACAAGCAACGTTTTTTGGCTCTTTTTTGGTTTTTTAAATAATCAGTCACAAATTTTTAGAATTTACAATCTACAAAATATTTCCCTCTTTTTTGTGCTATTCCATTTCTCAGTTAGTATAACATAATTAGATGTTTCTTGTTATAAAACGGGCTATTGTTTCAAACATGTGCGTGCTAGGTTGTCAGGGCGTTTCCATTTTCATTAGACCATGTGTGGAATAAAGTTTTTCCAATGATGCTTTTATTTTTCTCCGTCTGGTCGGTTTTGCCTACATGTGCGTTGAAGTCTCTTAATATTATAATGAGCATTTTTCTTTTTTCGTTTCTTCTGGTTTCTTGGGTTAGCTGCCTGAACACCCTCCCTGCCGTCTTGTCTGAGGGTATGTGTAGATATTGTCCTTTCCAGTTTGTGTGATTGTGCCATGCCATGGCTATATTTTCGTTGATCTTTTCCGTCCTTATCTCGATGGGGCTTTTTCGTCTAGTCACCCACGCAATTCCTCTGCTGGTCTCTTCTTGACTCCTCCCTCTCGCTTAGTTGCCATTTGTAGTTTTGTGTGACTGCTGTTCCGTCTATCATGTGGGTTTCTTGTATACATGCGACGTCGATGTTTTCTGCCTGTAAGACCTCGTTGATTTTTTCCCTTTTCACTCTCTGTATACATCCTCTCACATTCCATGTAGCCAGTGTTATCCAATCAGTTGGTGCTTCCTGACTGTGTCTCTCTTCCTTCCTTTGCGATATTTGATACCCATTAATATTCGTCGCTTCCTCGCATACTTAGTGGTCCATATAGACAGTTTCCGTCGCCATCAATTTTTTGCATCAGTATTTTTGTATTTTATGAGGAGATATTTCTTAGTAAAATTTATATCGCGTGTATTTCTGTTGATGTGCTGAAAGAAATTCGGTTTTGGCGCGGGGTACTATTAACCTAATAGTACTGGTTGGCCACTGGTTAGCTCCAGTTTAGCTTAGATATTTGCTGGAAGAAAAGTATTTATTGCCCTACTTGTAACGTATTATTTTTTGGGGGTGAACGCGTTAAAAGTTAAAATTTATTTGTTTAAAAAGTTCTTTAGGCTGTCTAGGCTAGCAACTAGGAAGTACCTGAAGTATAAATAAAGTTAAGTGTAAAGGCTTATATGTTTATTCCCTGTGTATTTTCGTTGGTATCTTGGGATATATGATGCCACACTGCACTTCACTATGCTTCATGGGTTGTCGGTGCCCCTTGTCACCCTTCACTTGTTTATGCACTGGGAAATTTGAATCACCAAATATTAATTAAATATTAGCTATACAACTTAACTGTTGTTATGATAAAGTTAAAACAATAAAATTGGTACAGCCAAACAATTCCATTCAAATTTTATTTTGACTTCACTAGTTGGTTAAGGTGGCATTACTTTATACTTCAAAAATGTTTGTATGCGGCCAAACCACTTCACTAGTTGCATCAACTGGTAACGTCTCGGCGGAGATTGTGGTAAGGGTTTTCTAGCCTCCCCATTTCCAAACATAGAGTTAGGGCGTGGTATATTGATCAACTTGTCTCTCACATTAATTGTGCCTTACCTTTTAGGAAACGATAATTCTCCAAATAGAAAATTCAGAAGAAAAGAAAGACCCACTATCGGACCTAATTTACGAACTTCAGAATTTCCTCTGCAAAAACAAAGACGCCTCCATCACTAGCAAGTATAGTTGCGACATTTGTGAAGAGTCTTATGGGTGCATAAACTGTCTAAAGTCCCACTATCAGACCCTCCACATTACCAATTCTGTTACTAAGTACAAATGCGAATTTTCTAATCACGTAAGCAAAAGCCTTGTATGTCCTGTTTGCGACTTGACATTTAGTAATAGAAATGACAGGATGGACCACTACATAACCCACTTTGTTGCATGTGAGATTTGTGGTTTAGACTTTGACCGCCAATCTCACTTAACAGGGCATTACAAAATTTACCACAACAAGGACGATTATCAGCCTACCTATGAGTGTGAACTGTGCAAAACATGTCCAGTGAGTTTATCGAAGCATTATCAAGCTTTCCACAAGATGGTTTTGTGCTATATTTGCAAGCTAAGGTTTATTAGTAGTGCAGAGCTGCAAAAGCATGAAGAAATTCACAGGCGAAAATTAAACGTGTTGCCTTTTGCATGCAGCAAATGCGATAAGGCATTTCCAAAGATATCGGATATTGTGGTGCACATACGACAAGATCATAAGAAGAATTGTGCAAATTGTCCGCATGATGTTGCACAAACTTTAGATGCTGGTGGTGCTGACAATGTTTGAAAGATGCCAGTTCAAAAGAAATTATAAGTGAGGAAGTAGTAAAGGACTATTCGACAGTGTAATTTTGTACAAAATATAAATATTGGGTTCTAAACAAATTTATGTTCTCCAGAATATATGCCGTATATTTTAATAAATAAATAAAGTTAATTATTTATATTTAACACGACTTTTGCTCAATTTGCGGTACCAGACATATTCTGAGCATTCACAAGAATATGTGAGAGTATGGCCAATAACAAGTTTAATTGCCCCAGCTTACTTATACCATTAGGGTGGGTCGAAAAAATCAATTTTTCGAGTATCGAATTCTAGTTTCAAGTATCGAGTATCGAAAGTTGCTTATTTGCGGAAATTATTGAAAAAAATCATTCGTTGGATCTTCCAAGGGCCCAATATCTGGAAAAATTACAAAAAACATCAAATTCTACCTTCACGCTAAAAGTATACAGGCAACGTTTTTTGGCTCTAATAGCGTCCAAGTTCTTCATTTCAGTTGCCCGATGACAGAAAAACTACATCTAAATATTACGCACTACATAATCATCGTTATAAATAAATTCAAATAACTGGATTTTTTATCAAACCAAAAACGGCAAACGAATTACGAAAATAATTGAAGTATCTAAAATTTTACTAAAAAAAATAATGATCTACTCGCATTTGGGGTCGAAATACGTCAGTTGCGTCTCAGTTGCTTATAAATAATAAAATTGATATTACTTCCACATCCAGTGGAAGTATAGTACCTAACGATAAAAAAATTTGTATTGTTCAAATAGGCTTAGAATGTCATGAAACGTCGAGATTTTAAGTTTGAGAGAGAAAAAAATTTCTGTCTGTCGGTCTGTAACTTTTTTTTGTGCGCACGTTTACTCTGGAACCGTTTGAGATATTGACTTGAAATTTGGTACACTTATGTACTTTAACGAGATCTATATTTTCATCTTGTTCTGTCGAAGGGTTGGGGGTTAAATTGGGGTAAAGTTGGGGTGAATAGGTAAATCAAGCAGGTCCATAAAATTGGTATTTAGTACATACAAGAGAAGCTAAGGTATCAAAAAAAAATTAGCATTAGCCACCCCCTTTACCACCCCTACCCCATTATTAAAGGGGATGAAAAAAAATTTTGATTTAGTGTGTGTACAAGAACCAGAAACCTCAATATTTTTTACTTCAGCCACCCCCACTACCACCCCCTATCATCACTCCCACTCCACCACCGATGTGGGGTATCATTTTATGGGTTTTTGGGGTAGAGGATTTCAAATATCATATTGTTAAAGTTCCATAAACAATTATTTCCACATACAAAATTTTTTCGTTGTGAGTGACTTGGATAGAAAATCTGGATGTGGAAGTAGTGATTCCTTGGGCAGCGGTTTTTATTCTTAAAGTTAGGACTCAGATAGCTCAGTATGTAAGATGACCAGTACTTTTTGTTCCAGGATGCGGACATCTCGGATTCAGATCCTGATCGCGGCACATTTTTATTGTATCAGTAATATTAAAAGTTTTACAAAGCTGTATACATGGACATAAGGATAGTTGTTCAGGTTAGGTCGATGTTCCCTCTTCCTGAGAAAAATTAAGAAAGTTATGAAAAAATGTGCCTTATGTAAGAAATATCGTAAGTGCCGACGTATCTCGGCCCCAAATGCAAGTAGATTATTATTATTATTATTATTAGAAAAATTTTTTTTTTTCATCTACTTTCATAGTTCGTTTACCGTTCTCGGTTTGATAAAAAAATAATAAAACAATAAAGATAATTACACCTACTTACAATTAAATTCGTTTTTTAAATAAATAATCAGTCACAAATTTTTAGAATTTACAATCTACAAAATATTTCCCCCTTTTTTGTGCTATTCAATTTTTCGCATTTCAAAGGTGAAAATATTTTCATCTCTAGAATAGTCCGATACAATTAGTGCCTTACGCGGAACAAATTAACATTCAAATGAAACCAAGCCAGATTGTTAGCTTTATAGGTAATAATTAATGTACTAAAAGTCCCCATGCCTTCGTTTTGCATAAGACCCTTAAATTCGGTCCGCCATCTTGAATTTTGGGACTTATTCAAAAAAATTGCTTTTATCTCGAAAACTATTACAAATTTAAAAAAAAGACAAGAAACAAAAATTAAAGTACATGGAAAACTGCATTAAATATTGGTGTTTATACATACCTATCTTTATTTAGTAAAAAGTTGAGGCCGATTATATATTACTAATTTTAAAGTTTTAAGCTAAAATAGAGTAAAATACAGTAAAAATTGTACGTTTTTTATTTCAATGGAACATTTCGTACTTTACAATATTAATTAAAAAAAAAGAGTAAACACATTATTAAGAGAT
Source organism: Rutpela maculata (assembly GCA_936432065.2). Lineage (NCBI taxonomy): Eukaryota > Metazoa > Arthropoda > Insecta > Coleoptera > Cerambycidae > Rutpela > Rutpela maculata. Next base: position 97,559,068 of record OW386293.2, read on the forward strand.
TTGAACAGAAGATATTGGCTTTTCTACATCTCTGCATAATTTCCTACAGTCGCTCTTACAATTGCAGAAAATTAACTTTAAAATAAATTCTGGTGCCACTGATATCACTGTGGTCTCAGGCACAAGCACGCCACCTTTTTTTTTTTCAGCCCCATTCCTCTGGGTTAAGAATGTTCCCAAGCCATTCTTGAACGTACGCTTGAAGTACGCTGTTGTTGGGGGTAATACAGCTAATTCAAAATTATTGTTTAGAGTTTGGCGCGCCGTTAAATTATTAAATGTAAATCGTAAATCATTTAAAGTTTTTGATACTTTTGTTTTACCATAAATGTGTATCAAAAATTCCTCTCCGACTTTAAAAAGATAGTCTACTTTAGCCTGTTTGTTCTTATAAACACTAACTAAGTTTTGAAGGTAACAGTCTTTTATCAATATTTTCATTGCTTTTAGTTTTCTTTGTTTAAAAAGACATGAAGTGGTGTCACACCCCGTCATTGCATGTGGGAATAATATATTTTCTTTCATTAGACCTAATAATTTTTGTATTTCGAAAATGTTGCTCACTCTATCTGGCTTGCTTTGTCTACCAGGACGCAGCATAAATATATCGTCAGATTTTCCAAATGTATCAACAGGACTAACAGATCGGTATCTTCTCCAACAAGAGTTACACAATCATTCTCTTGTCGAAAAGATATAGCTGTTCTAACAATCTCAGTGTCAGCATCGCCATTTGTTTGGATAGCCGAGATTCCAGCATTTAGAAAATTCACTATTAAAGCTTTGATGAACTGCTTTTTGTTATTTACATTATTAAAAAACCTATCCTGATTAACTGCCAGTACAGTAGCCTCGGAGATAACAACATCAACGCTAGATGCCTTACCACTTCTTCTTAATTGCTCTTGGGTTTTAGTCGTTACTGAATCATAGCTATCAAAAACAACTGTACAACTGAATCCATAGTGATGTCGGATGTAATATATTGATTAAAAATTTCACCATAAGATGACGGAAATTGCTAAACAACTTTTTGGAGTAAATGTCCGCCATTCATTACAAAAGTTGTACCTTCGGGAATATTATTGGATGGAAGACACTTGTTATCTATATAATTAAATAAAACGGACTTGGTTGTTTTCCTTAAAGTAGTGTTTTCAAAAAGTGAGGGAGGATAAGGAGAAAGTTCATGTCTGAAACATTCTTTCAAATTTTCCTCTGATTTACAAGTACAAATAATCCTTTTAAATAACTGACTGGCATTTACAGGTGAAATCTGATCATAAACTTTTGTGTTTTGTCAAAAAATGCTAGTTTTTACTCGGTCATTTCTTTTGTAACGAATATCGTTAAAGTTATTACCAACTGTTTTTGCAATAACCGTTTCTCCAATTTCCTGTGCACGGTCACAATTAATGCTCTTGGGAGCTACCATACCCGAGGACAATGACAATAACAGCTCATTTTCTCTTTCAAAAGGATTGTGTAAAGAAAGCCACTCAACGAAATGATTTAGGTCTTGATTATCGTGGTTTTCACGGGACGCCCTTAACTCATGTTGCTCAGAGTAAGAGAGTTTGCTGTCTGAGAAATGTTCTAGAGCATCACAAACTTTCGAGCACTGAGGCATTGTTAAGACCCATTTTGCAAGATTACTTTCAGTAAGACCCTTTCCACGTGTTAAATCCTCTGTAGCTTTTAATGACCGCATTAACACTTGTTCGATGGTCATATCAGACCATACACCTGACCAAAACTTATCTCCAGTTCGTCTCACTATAAAATACTTACGAAATTTTTCTAGTTCTTGCTGTGGAACATGTTCCTTCAGGGTTTTCATTTGTTGAACATATAAATGTGATGATATAGCGTATGGTAAATGTCCCGCAGCATGGAAAAATGGTATCATTAACTGAATGCAATAAAGGTGTAAATCAAAATTACCAGTTCTTTCAGCAAAAATAAACATTTTTATAATCTCTACTTCGTTCTAATGATAAAGACAATTTTATATAACATTTTCTGTCGATAAAATAGTTGAATTATACCAATTGGAATTTTATTATTCAGTAAAATTAGCTGTATGCCGAAAATTGTTAAAGGTATAAAAGTCTTTTTGGCATCAAAAGATTTATGAATTAATTTACAGTAAATATTAAATTACATACTTTTTTGAATTATTAATAGTTTTTAAGTTTACTCCACTCAATAAAGGAGGTGTAGAGTGCGTGAGCAGGAACCTAAGCGATTCCTTTAGAAAGTTGTTCAGGGTGCTTAGGGAGTGAACATACTGAAAGTCCTGACGTCTAGGAGGTGAGCCGGAGGGGGGGGGGGCACGATGACAGTCCCGCTTTTGTTTTTTTCGCTTATATCTCGAAACGGTGCATCGCAGGGAAAAATTCTTAATACCAAATGAAAGCTCATGAAATTCTCTACAACTTTCGTTTTATATATTTTTTTCGAATTCGCAACCGTTTTCGAGCGACAAGCTCCGGAAAAGTGAATATTTTCGAAAAACAAATTTTTACCTGAAAAATAGAAAATTGTATTTTAAAGATGATAAAAAAAAAGTAGGACCTGCGGGACTTGTAATTGGCACCAGGGTGTCTCCTACATGTTTCCACCCCCACTTTTGAGGGGGCAGCTCATTCCCGAGCCACTGCTGCACTTGTTGGTAGGTGCGCCAGGAATGCTGTTTAGCTGCGCTCTCAGTTGCTGGGAGGGAGCTGATGTCAGGCTTAATATTGCCACTGACCTCATGAACAACTGGAAATGGTACTGGTTGAGGGAGGTCTGTCTTGCTGGTGCCCCATACCATTTGAGGAAACAAATCTTCCCAACCTCTTCAACCTCGCCTTAAGTGGAGGAGGGGTTGTAAAAGATCACTGCCGTTTTCTTGATGATTTTTGACTTAAGTACAATTTTGAGAAGCCCACCTTGCTTTTCCTTAAAGTTCAAGAGGTAAAAATCTGTTTTTCGAAAATTTTCACTTTTCCGGAGCATGTAGCTCGAAAACGGTTGCGAATTCGAAAAAAGTATATAAAATGAAAGATGTAGAGAATTCCATGAGCTTTCATTTTGTATAAGAAAATTTTTCCCTGCGATGCACCAGTTTAGAGATATAAGCGAAAGAACCAAAAGTGAGACTTTCTTTGTGCCCTCCACCCTCCGGCTCACCTCCTAGACATCAGGACTTTCAGTATGTTCACTCCCTAAACACCCTGAATAACTTTCTAAAGTAATCGCTCAGGTCCCTGCTCACGCACTCTACACCACCCTTTAGATCAGGGATTCCCAACAGGTGGTCCGCGAAATGTCACTGAGATATTCAATTGTTTTGTATTTTACTTGAATTGCAGTGGTAGATTCTACATAATCTTTATTTAAAGAAGAATTTAAGCTTTTAAGGGGTCCTTGTCAGTATAGCGACCGATGAGGGGGTCCTTGAAAAAATCTTGTTGGGAATCCCTGCTTTAGATCATTCGTTGACTGGACTAGTTATTAGGATTTTCGAATACAAAAACACAAAATTCAAAATGGCGGACCAAATTTAGGGGTCTTATGTAAAACGGGGGCATGGGAACTTTTAGTATGTTAATTACTACCTTTAAAGCTAACAATCTGCACAAGTCTTATTCGAATGTTAATTTATTCTGGGTCGCCCATTTAAATAATTTTAATTTTACTGGACTAAGAAGTGAAAATGAAAATGTCAAATTTATTACGTCAAAGACATTTTCATTTTCACTAAAAGTTCAGTTCAGTAAAAAAAATGTCACTTTCATATAGTGGAAAAATTGTTATTTTCATATATACGTGTAGAAAAATATTCTTTATTATTATAGTTTCTTGGCAAATTGTCCATTTATTAATTTCTTCGACTAAACGTAATAAGTATGCCTTGAAATATGCATAACATTAGACAGGTACACTGCACTTCCTCATTTACATCATATCAAGCTGTAACACTGTCTCGTCTATGCAACAACACGTCACAGAAATTATCGTTTTCTTCTCCGGCTTACAGATGTTCATTTATATTATTTTAATGAATTTCATTATTACGTAGCCACTGTCTTCTGTCAGCCACTTTCTCCATAAAAAGTGAATGTGGCACAAACTAACAATATTTTCGATCGAAACGGAGAAACTACATTCGAGCTGCAGTCACACATTCCTTTACAGTTATTTTATACTGATTTGTCACGTTCTTGTATGTATGATTATTTATAGAATTAACTTCGATAGAAATACTTCTTTTGGTGGAACTTTTATGTAGCGACAACGCCAATTTACTTTGCATAATAGTATATTGTTTTATTGGGAGTAAAAGTGATACTTTTGTGACTAGTCTCACTCATTTCGTTCGTCTGGTAATTACATACGAGTCACAAGTGGCTTTTACTCCGAATGAAACATGCTATTTTTTCTACAAACGTCGATTAGCGATAAAAAAAATAGAGATAAAAAATCTCGAATTTCACCACCAAAAACGTATTGTGTTAATATCGCATGGACGGCGTATTAAATAAAACACACGTTGTTATGGATATTACTTTTTCTCTGCCGCTCACAGCGTCAGAAAAAATACTTTTATTTCATACTGTCCGGTAAGTGACTATTTCCCGGACTCATTTGCGGCCGGTAAATCGAACATTACAGTATATGATACCGTAATGTGTTACCTGCGAACATTACAGTATCTGATACTTTTAATGTGTTACCTAGCAACACTATTATATTATTTGTTTCCATTGACAAAACAATCCATATTCTTTTTGATATCTATCTGATGATTTTTTCGGGATTAATTTTTCTGTTGGTTCTACAGATTTATTTATTTAAAATCTCCTCCGAAATTTCCATAATACCCTACAAAACAATGCAAAAATTATGGTTTTATTTGTTTGACAGTGACAAGCTAAAGACAATCATAATTTGCTAGGGAAAACAATGGCTATAACATCGTTAAGGTGATGCGATTGTTAGATTACGAACTAATATTTTTTAAATTTCATAAACTATAGCTTTTTATTCATTTTAAAAAGGATTATAAAAACAGTATGAAATAAAATATACGATACACATCCGGTAGGTGTCATTACAGTACTCGTTTATATTCCAGACTCGGCTCCTGCGTCGCCTCGTCCGTAAAACAACTCGTACTGTAATATATAACGTAAATTACTATTCCCGGACTCATTTTCGGCCGGTAAATCGAACATTACAGTGTCTGATACCGTAATGTGTTACTTGCGAACATTACGGTATCTGATACTGTAATGTGTTACCTAGCAACACTATCATATTATTGTTATTAGTAAGCAAGTTTTGGCTTTTGACTTTTTCACCTAAAAATATAAAAAATAAAATATTTAAATACACAGTTTTAGCAATTATTTAATACATGAAAAGTTTATTTTTACACCAACTACAACAATTATTTATTATACTCTTTTCAAATGCTTTTCAAATTCTTTCAGAACTTCTCTCCTTAACGGTGAATATGTGGAATGGAAATCATCGACGATCAAATGTTTATGTTTCATATAATAGATATGATAATACCTTGAGACAATTCGATTTTTCGTCTTGTTCGACAAAAAGCTCTAAAAGAGCCTCTTTGCATTTTCCGGAACACCATTTTATCATCCGCTTCTAAAGTACAATTAATTATTATTATTATTAGTTAAGTACGTTAAATTACGATGACAATCACGAATTCTCCAAAAACTGAGTACACCGTTTTTGCCATATTGATGAAAAACAAGGATATAATAATATCTATTAATAGGTTATTTAATATTTATAACAAAAATAGCTGTCATAATTCAAAGAAACACACAAGAATAGAGTCATAGCTCACTATAAAAATGCGTCCCGAGAAGAGTTTTATTGAAGAAAATCATTCACCGCTGCTTAGCGGTCTTTTACTGTAAAATATACTTTTTGCCAACTTTAGTAAATGAAGGATGTTACATAACTATAGATTATGCTTCTACTTACAAAATTTATAATATTTTGCTTAAGTTAGTAATTTTTATTTTATTTGAACTTATATTAATTTATATTGATAAATTAACTCCTATAGAAAAAAGTCTATTTGACAGTCACATTTTTGCCACTTTGACAGCGATAAAAAAGGTGCATCGTTTTTTATCACCGCTAAAAATGGCTGTTCCTCAAAAGCAGAGTACATCTAGTAGTAGGGATTACAATACCGGTTAACCGGTTAACCGGTTATTAGGACAAAAAACACATGATGATAATTACCGGTTATTTTAATTTTTTACCGGTTATTTTAATTTTTTACCGGTTATTTCGGTAAATTCTAAACTTACGATATGTCACGTATTCAACGTTTCTATTTATGTCAGTGACTAGTATTCACTAAATACAGAGTGACTGTCCCAACACTGAGCACTTTTAACAATAAATAAACAAGCTAAAAACGTACTCTTCGCCAATTTACTGAGCTTTTTATATATAATTGTTACACATTCTATAGGATACTCTTCGCAGTTTTCTTGTAAATAATGTTAGTTTTTGGACATCCTAAATTTTGTGATATAAACTTTGTTGTGAAAAAAATTGTATGAAAAAAAAATGAAAAAAAAATCCAACCTGCGGGATTCGAACACGGGACCCTTGGATTGAAACGAAAAGCTTTAGCCGCTGCGCCACCACCTGTTGCTCGGAAAATTGATTGTCTGTAATATATATCTGTCGACATTCATACATATTTCACTTCTAAGAAATATTAGTAAACTTCATACACAAAAAAAATTTGTTATGGAAATAATATCTCGCGATTTCCATTTTAGTACAAGCCACAAAAATTAACAAAAAAATTTTTTTTTTAAATTAAATAATTAATAACTTTTTTATTTACTGATCGATTTTCTTCAAAGACAATAGGGTTCTTCTTCTAGCTAACACTAACTTATTTTCTAAATTTCAATACAATCGGACTTTTCTTTCTTAAGTTATCGTGCTTACAAGAAACGTGACGGACGGACAGACGGACGGACAGACGGACAGACGGACAGACGGACAGACGGACATTTTGAAAGTTGTTCAGAATTCGTTCACTAACACAATGATATGAAAATTTTTTCTCTACGAGCGATATTTACGATTTTAGAAATGTGCCGATCAAATACAATATACTCTTCGTTTTTGCGAAGAGTATAATAATATTATAAAAAGTAAAACCCAGACACCAAGCTCTAAGAAATACAAGTAAGAGAGACATTGACAATATCGTGCGATAGGAAATTGAATATTTCACTGCCGCAAATATCCGTGGAATACATTTATTACCAATTCTTATTAACTTATCGAACCACCAATATCGATTGAGGAAGGACATCTTCAGCTGGTGGTATTCTATGCACAAATATCAGACGACTAACAGATATAGCTTTGAAAAACTAACCCTTTTAACAGGCCGTTTTTAAAAAATAATGTATTTTTAGATTAGGTACTCAGTAAATGCCCTATTTGAGTTTATGTTTATAATTTTTGTTATTTAATATATTATTTTCGTTATTTACAGAATAATTATTTATTTAAATTTATTTCATTTATATTTTTTCCTTTTGATAATAAACCTTTGGTTTGTTCATTATATTAAATATACGTATATAATAGTATATTATTCAACGAACATATAATGATGGCTATTATTCACGAGGGTGAAGTTTAAGACACGAGCCATAGGCGAATGTCGTAAATCACCAGAGTAGCCATTATATGCGAGTAGAATACTATACTTTGTCCACGACTATTAGATATTTTTGTTAAATTGTTTACTGAAGAAATTAATTAATGAATTATTTATATTATTCTTTTTGAGTAATATGTAAAATTATTGTAAATAACGTTGACGTTTAAATTTAATTTGACACATAACGGCCTACTCAATTAAATTTAAAAACGAAATTGTATGATAAAAGAGGGTTTGTTTCTGAAACGCTAAATAGTTATCTATTCATAAATTTGCTAATAACAGTAAAATTGTTCACACAATTGTAGCTATGATAGTTAACGAATAATTATATTTAAGGTTTTAGAAACTAGCCATAAATTCTATTAAAAAGTTGCGAGATTGCACTCGAATTGAAAAAATACCTGCCCGTGACTTCTTATAAACAACTGACTGTCCTTATTATTCACCAGTGAATACTGAAATCATTATTCACTGCAGGGGAAAATGGATAGCATTATCCTTGAGGAAACACATACATAATGAGTACACTATAGTACATAGAGTAGTCGCACGTCACTTTAAAATCTGTACTGTAAGCTATAATTTACGAATATTCGACATGTGTGGAAATTAGAGAAGAGAATATTGAAATTAGTACACCAAACCAAACAATTTATAAAAACTGTGTTTTTAATAACTGTTCCTTCAAATAATTGTATAAATAAAGATAATTATTGTTGTTGTTTGTTCACATATTCTGTCGTTATTTATCGTTAATTTAAAAAACACTCGAGCTTTTCTTTTATGGATAAATTTCTTTTTAACTCAAAATTTTACCAATCGGTAATTTTGCTCGAAAAACTGACATTGGACAAAATCGCTGCGATTTTTTCATGTCAGTTTTTCTTATAAAATCACTGATTGGCAAGATAATTTCGTTACAAAGAGACATTTATCCGATAAAAAAAAGCTCTTGTGATTTTACTGTTGATACTATTGTGAAGTAAGCACTTTGGCCCCTACCACTACTTATAAAACATACTTTTCTACCAACTTTAGTAAATGAAGAATGTTAGATAACTACAGATTAGGCTTCTACTTAAAAAATGTTTAATATTTTGCTAGTAATTTTTATTTTATTTCGATTAAATAAAGCTCTCTATTTCTAAAATTCTATTTTATTTGGAGCCAATATACAGATTATTTACACTAAATATGATGATTTTTTCTGGATTAATTTTCTGGTTGCTTCAACAGATTTAATTTAAGTCTCCTCTGAAATCTCCATAATACAAAACAATACAAAAATTATGGTTTTATTTAGTTGACAGTGACAAGCTAAAGACAATCATAATTAGCTATGGAAAACAATGTAAACATCGTTACGGTGATGCGATTGTTAGATTACGAACTAATATTTTTAAAATTTCAATAATTGTAACATTTTATTCATTTTAAAAAGGATTTACCGGACAGTATGAAATAAAATATTATACGATACACGTCCGGTAGGTTTCATTACAGTACTCGTTTATATTCCGGACTCGGCTCCTGCGTCGCCTCGTCCGTAAAACAACTCGTACTGTAATAAGTCACCTACCGGACTTATAACGTAAATTATTATTACCTCCGTTGTTAATGACAACGCACAGCCGTCTAAAAAGTCAAACTTTAATGTCCTGAAATGAGTTAATAAATGTCATGATTTTCTGACGTTTGAAGAAAAATAGCTATTTACATTACTGGATGCGAAAGTTTACTTTTAGGTGTGAGGTGATGTTTGAATAGTCGAGGCGAAGCCGAGACCTTCAAAAAGACACTGAACACCTAAAAGGGCTTTCGCAAACATTATATGTTTTCTACTACCGAAAGATATTATGGAATTTAATAGTTTAAAATTAATTATTTCATGAAATTATTTGACGTTTTTAAAAAATTTCATAGTTTAGGAGGCTGTCTGTGAAAATTGCTTCCATGCCAACGACACATTTGCTATCTGTCATCGAGGTTTATGTTAAACATTTTAATTTCTGATGGTTTCAAACTAAAATAAACAAATATGTTTGGTGGCGATGAAAATGGGATACAAGAAGCATCCAATATTGCTTGAGCCTCGCTTTACCACAAGAAATCCAAAGCAAGATATATGCAAACTTATGAAGCGTTAAAATTTGTCTTCTTTTTTATCATTCTGGCCTGGCCACGAAAGGTTTACTTTCGTAGCTAGCAACGCCTTAGCAACCAGATAACTCGAATGTTTACTTTCGTTATCGCACGTGTTACTAGGGTTGCAAAGGTCATTTATATAGACGGTAGTAGAAAAAGTTTTTTTTCCCTGTATATACCGAAAAATTTTCATGACAGTATAAATCTGGAATTATGCCAATTTTTTTAAATATGTTTTAGAGGGTCTATAGCTAAAATCTATTCTTCTAACGTTGACCGCGATTCATATTTATTTCGATTTTTTGATAAATTAGGTTTTTTTTATGTTCTTCAAGATGGTATAACAATTTTTTTGAAGAAGAAAAACATGATATTTTTTGGGGAGATTTCGTACCGAGTTCTCAGTTTTCAGGCCTGGTTTGGTAACTCGATGATAAGTAATCCAGGGGAGTGAGATCCGGGATTCTTATAGGCCAATCAAGTGCCGCTTTCCTGCCACTTCATTTGCTGTGGAAAACATAATTTTTGACAGAAAAGCATGGGTTAGATAGATCTGGTACAGGAAGCTTTTTGCTATAGATGAAAAATATAAAATAAATAGAGAGACGTATTAAATTCAACATACAGGAATGTGGGCCAATATTTCGGGAATATATAGTTCCAGTCAAAACAGCACTCACAACGCCTATATTTTTTTCCTAGCGTAGACGCGTAGACCTTTTCGCTCTTAAGGATCGGATTTTACAGAGTGAGAAGGAAATATGCGTTTATTTTTAGTTTATTATAAATATTGAAAAAACCATAAATGGTATAATCTTTAAAATAGTTTCAGGTACTTCCCATTGCTCTAAGGAATACAACCATAAGTATACAGTTCTTAACATAAATTTTGTATATAGTTAAATGCCATTTAAAGATTATACTTCGTTTGATTTTTTAAATATTTGTAATAGCTCGAAAATAAACATATTTCCCTCTCACTCTGTAAAAGCCTATCCTTAAAAATTTCAAATTTTTTGTATTGATTTTAATAATATTTGGACATTTTACAGAAACAAGTGTTTGTGATTGAGAAGCACCTTTTGTATCTTCTGTAAAACTGTTGTACATTATGGAGATCAGGCCGGCTATCACATACGCGGCGCCAGCTTGGTGCAGCACACTGGCCACGACAATGCGCAAACTCAAAGTTCTAGAACACAAAATTATGCGCCTCATTTCGGACTCAGATAGGTACACATCGCTCAGGGATCTCTATGCGCGTTGCCACGACATAACCCCATTAGCGGACCACCTCCAGGAAATCTCCCAAAAATTTTACACCACCAAATTGGGCGATAGTCCACTTATACCCAGAACCACACAAATCAGACAGCATAATGCAATATTATTCAGTCTGAGATACCCCCTACCATACCAGGCGTTGCCTATTTTCCGGCAACTCCCTTAGCCAAATCTTCCCGTACCGTCTATAAAACCCTATCCTATCATATTTCCTAAACTATCTTTAATCCCCTCTTTCCTTTTCTATTTGTTCGTTTTTTATCTTTTTTGTTCTTTTTGTCATTTTGTCATTTTGTTTGCAAAATTCTTGAAAATTATAACATTTTAAACGATAGTCTTTACTTTATCATATCTTTCTGGAGGCAGGGAGACCACCAGGGCGACAGTTCTCGTATGGTTTTTTTCGTTTAGCTTTATACCCGAGTCAGTAGCCCAAATTTTGTAAGTGCTCTGCCAAGTGTGTTATTTTTGGTTAGCTTTAAGTCTGGTTGTCTGGTTGGCTCAGGACCAGGTTCCGTAAGGCACATATTGTAAAGCTTAATTTGAAATAAATTTCTTTTTACTTTTCACTTTCACTTCACCTCTAAGAATTCATTTTTTGGGATTTGAAGTGACATTTTTTGAAATTCCTTGAACAGTTTTTAAAGTTTGATACCGATAAAACGACTTGTCCTCGAGAAAGAATGGTTTTATTTAACGAAATCAGGACTGTCATCTTCGTCAAATTGTGTATACAAGTACCGAATTTGGGGTATAAAATTAGCAAAAATTTTACATTTCTGCTTCCCTCGCCTCCGAGTATTATTATAAATTTGAATAACAAACCAAACTATCTAAAAACTTTGTATAAGTGTATATATGACCATATAAGTTCTATCACCCCACTTAAAACTTTCTATCGATATATCGGACACCCTGTATAAAATTGCCTCAATATTCCATCTGAGACAAAACTAGGGCAGGTTTTCGTTTTCGTGATTTGCTTGACACCAACAATTTACCACGATTTCACTTCAATTTGGACCATTAGGCCTCTAGTTTTGAAATACGGCATTATGCAGGTGAACGCTTTACAAACCGAACGGTAATCAGCATATTCATAACGCCGCGCCGTCCGCTCCGGACCCTACCTCTGACCAAATACAGACGCGTCAATGGCAACCAGTGTCAATAAAAATCGCCGATGGCCTCTCGTATATAATTAAATAGTATTTCTCAACAAGGAAAACCGTGGCAGAAGGTTAGTAGATTTCTTGTTAGTAAACGAGACAGCGACCCAGGCGATTATTAACCGTCAGTTATGAATAAATTCATGCGTAAACAGTTAAAACATTGCTTTGGACCGTTGCTATTCATGGTCAACGCCATGGCTAAATCCAATATGTAATTAATATTATGCCCGAGCGCTGTGTGCATTGGTATTGGCCTTTCTCTCTGATATAATTAATAATTTATTCTATTTATAGTGACGCACATTCTAAAATTTACAAGATACTTAGAAATAACGTACCCTTCTTAGCTTAGGATAGTAAATGTCAAAATTTAGTGCATTCTTGCAAAACCTAATATAAGCTATATAATGAGTAGAATTCATATTCACAAGATCTTTAAAAAAAGATAGTAAAAAGCTTTTATAGTTTTTTGTTGAAATTATACCTGTATACAAGGTATACAGGTTATAATTGTCATAATTCTACACCCGGGTAGTGTTCTACTCACGCTTAGCGTGCCATCGGTCTTTTTTGCTGATAATAGTCAATAGTCTCTGTACGTATGTACGTACCCAAGGAAACACTCTATAGGTCTCAATTTTTAAAGGATCTGCTTGAATTTTTGTTTAATCACATTGCCTACTATCACAATATAACCCTATTGAATTCAATGACGATACGTCGAGTAGTTTAATTATATTATAAATAATTAGAGAGTATTATTTAGGTATTAAGCAAATCACAACTTACACACTCTTATAGGTACCTAAATAATATTCTCTAATCATGATAAAAGCAAATAAATAAAAATAATTAATTGTAAAAGTTATAAATAATTATTTAATGTCCTACAAGTCTGTTATTTTACAATAACCACCCTATTTTGAGATACATTAAATGAAAAATAACTCCCTAGGGCGTTATGAATATCTATAACGCCCTAGGGCATTATAAAATTATAATACAACCCAAAACAAGCAAATTATGATAGCGTTATTGACAAACAAAATGTGTGGCTATGCAACGGCGGCGTTTACAAACAATTTTGATTTTTACTCTCTTTTAAATCAAATCGTTCTGAACATAATAGATGTCAAATTAATAAATCGTAAATGTCAAAAAAAAATTCGAATTAAATAACAGACTTGCAGGACATTAAACGTTGAAGGCACCACGGGTGTTATAGGATAATGACGCCCTCGGTCGATGTACACTCCCTCGGGCCAGAGGCCCTCGGGATTGTACACTGCCAACCTCGGGGCGTTATTATCCTTATAACACCCTTGGTACCTTAATAACTATAATACTCTCATAAGTTTTCGCAGACCATTTCTCTCGTTCGCGACGTTTGTTGGATAAATAATTAAAAATAAGATAAAACAATTATTTTTTCGTTTAACTCGCTCTAACTCAAAAATGGAGTAATTAATTCTTCTCAAACTTTTGTTTTACTGTATTTGTTAACAAAAGGAGTTAATATGAAGGTAAAATTTTAATAGAAAAGTAGAAAATATAAATTTTTTTATGACTTTGTTAAGGTAAATATAGCAAATGGGAAACTTGTTATCTTTCGAAATATGTGGTTCAAATTTGTTGAATGAGTTTCATCAAGTTTTTTTTATTATCATGTAATTATCTAATAACCCCAAACTGCAAAAGGTCCTTTATTATTGATAAATTATTTACAACAAAAAATTGACAAACTTAAAAAATAATAATATGATCAATGAACTACCCAAGTAATAATAATAATAATAATATTTATTTACATTAATTTACATAGTGCATATGCATAAATTACATAGATAACAGTGTAAATAAATATTGAGAACAGTGGCAGATTATAATAGTTAGTAAAAGTAGGTGTCCGAGGCTTCCTTAAGTTTTTGAAAAAACTTGACTGTAGATCTCGAATTTCTAGGGAGTAATATATTTTTTCAACACTATTACCATATTAAATGTAATAAAGTAGGTACTAAAATTACAATAAGAAACCAAATAATAATAGGCAACGAAAGTGATACTTAAATATTATACAATATGTAAACATGTATATACATTATACGTACACATATTTTATGTAAAGAGAAGAAACAAAATATATAAACATATAGATAAAGAATGCAAATATATATAAAGAAATGACAACGCTTCTGTCAAATGTGTGTTTAACACCACAGAAGAAAAAGATAAGTAGGAAAGCGGATTTAATAATGAGCTTTCATAAAAGCAGGTTTATTTTCAATTAACCACTGGCGATGTTTTATTTTTGAGTATTTTTTTTCTATATTATTTGCTTTAATTCGGGTGGTAAAAGATTGTACACTTTTATGCCAATATAATGATGTACTCTTTGTTCAATGGTCTTACTTTTTTTTGAGTAATAGATATTTTGTGTCTTGTATTATGTATATGTGAAATAGAATCCGTTATTAATTTGTATTTTGACAAATTTGTTAACGCAGTTAAATAAGAAAGGTTTTTTACGTCACATATTTTAGTATGTTCAAGAAGTTCCGCAGTTGAGAACCTAACAGGAAAATTAAAAATAATAATATTATAAGTATTCTTCTTTGTATGATTTCCAGAGGTTTTAGTACATTTGAGTATGCCCCACTCCAGCCAATAATACCATAAGTAAGCAGTTATTGTACCAAGCATAGTAGGCGGATTCAAGTTCGTGAATACTCAAAATATATTTTAATTTTGGAAACATGTAATACAGCGATTTCAGCTTCCTGATTAAGTTTTCAATGTGGTGGCTCCATCTTAAATAATTATGTACAATTATTCCAAGACATTTAACATATTCTGAGCTTTCCAAATTCCATATAGTATTCCTATGTTTGAGTTCAATATCCATAGTTGTTTAAGATGGTAAGCCCCTTTTGTTACTAGCAAATGGTATATACATTGTTTTATTTAGGTTAATCGTTGGCAAGTTGTTATCAAACCATTTTGTTATTTTGATTATATCTTCCTTTATCTTTGTATTTATTTCAGCACAAGTCTCTCCTTCTACGAATAACTAGTACAGTGTCATCAGCATATGACACTATGTTTCGGTAACAGTCTAGGTTAAGATCATTTAAACATATTATGAATAAAATAAGTCCCAAGACATTCCTTATGGAATACCAAATGTTATTTTTTGTTTGTCACTGACAATATTAGTTTTAGAATACGCTATAAGAGATTCTAAATGCTTATTTCTAAGACTATTTATAAACGTAAATGGTCTGGAAGTACTCTATAAAACTGATTTAAAACTACCTATTTTAAAACGCTGTAGTCTGGACAAGGGGAAACCAAATCTTTTTATACTTAAGACTGATTTATTACAGGTTTTTGCAGGTTCATTACAATTCTAATAAGTAGTTGTACTTGAAGTTCGACTGGAAACTTAATGGTCTTAAAGCATATTAGTTTTATAAACCAGCAGAGCTGGAACTAGGACAAATTATGCCTTTGGCATGCTTGGTTTTAGTGCTCCTCACTGGGCGCCCAACAAACAATTTTGGTTTCTTAAATGTCTACAAAGGTGCTATAAAAATATTTATAAAATGCCTTGAAAAATTCATTTTGCTGTAACGACATCCTTAGCACCATCATAAAGCAGCTTCTGGTCTCTCTCTCTCTCTCTCTCTTATAAAGGTTAAGACCTTTTTTAAATTCTCTCATAAAACTCCTAATTAGACAAAATTTGCACAGACGCGTTAATCAACAAATAAAAAAAATAGGCCACTTGTCGGTTCCTATGGTCATTTTCTGTCGGTTTTTGTGATTGTATCCTTATTTGCCAAAGAAAAATTGAAAATTGTTAATAATTACGGTTGTAAAATTGACCTTGAATACTTTTATAACAAGAAAATATGGCCGGCCAATTAAATAAAACCTACTTGTCATATGCAGTCTCTTATTTAACTATATATTCCAATAATGGTAATGGCCTAGAACATTGTACTCTAGATGAAGTCCATTTAGTCGTTTTGTAGATTATCAGAAATAATTCCTTCCTTACACAATACACAAGTGCAAATACACTTAGCGAAGATCACATAGGCGTCATAAAGCTATACTAAAATCGTAATAAAACCTTTGGGATTTAATGAAGCCGCCGCCAAGACGAATCCGCTTGAGAACTTTAAACTTAACCTATAAATTTTCGTTTCTTACTAATAATTTTCACAGCT
This sequence comes from Rutpela maculata, assembly GCA_936432065.2. Lineage (NCBI taxonomy): Eukaryota > Metazoa > Arthropoda > Insecta > Coleoptera > Cerambycidae > Rutpela > Rutpela maculata. The sequence goes on from OW386293.2 coordinate 97,575,633, forward strand.
CCAGTGCTGCAGTGACATACATTCATTTCGAACTTTTAGTTAAACGGTCTGTAGATCCCAAAATACTCTACAAACCCAAAAGTGTCAAATTTAAAACTAAATTGGGCGAGTTTTATAGCGGGTCATTTGAATTTCTGAAAAATTGTGTAGATCAAGAGAAATTAAATAAAACAGAGGAATTTGGTTAATTAAAATAACATTAGATTTTGTTAAATAATAGCAAAACAATAAAACAATAAAAACCAACAACTTTTTATAACATATTTTCTTTGGATGTTTTTATTTGGTGCTTTCAAAACCTAGAAGTGTTTAATTGTAAAGTAATCAGGCAGTTATATTAATAAAAACAATATCTTAACCTTTCTGTTTCACATATTAATCAGAAATGCTGTTTAAAAAAGATTAAGCGAAATTTTTTCCACTTCGTATTCTTGGTCTAATGGCAAATGTTTTTTATTTAGCAGCTCAATAGATTGCCTGTTTGACTCTCATCACATAAAGAAATATTCGTTTAGAGAAACTCGAGATTTTATTTTTTTCAAATAAACAAATGCATCAAAACGGCAGCATTACACAGCTCTCTGCTTTTTAGCAGTTCTTTTAACGTATGGCCACTCTTTTATATTAGACTTAATTACAAGTCGTGAAATGCTTCTAACACATTTGTTGTCATGAATGGACTCAATTAGTTGTGACGTTACGAATTAGGCAACCTCTATAGACTACTGTCATGACACACAGGTTGCCTGCCATGCACACTGAAACTTTGACCCTTAATGCATATGTTTATAAGGCGATATTTTCGAAGATAGAAACAGAGCCTAGAATTTTATTTTATTTCTCCCGTCTAATATATATTTAAGGACTTCTAATACATATTTCACATTTAAGAAATACGTTAAAATGTATATATCCATGTTTGATTTATAAAAACTTTATTTCAGTTTCATAATACAGTTTTTGTAATTCTTTATACTTGCGTATATTTTCTTATACCTTGTGCATGATAAATAGTAATGGTAAGGGAGAAATAAAATAAAATTCTACGCTATGTTTCTATCCTCGAAAATGTCGCCTTAAAACATATGCGTTAAGGGTCAAGTTCTAGTGTGCTTGGCAGGCAACCCATGTGCCATGAAAGTAGTATACAGAGGTTGCATAATTATGTGACGTCACACTAATGCGGTCCATTGAGTTTTTAGAAAGTGTTTTATGGAATTAAGATTTGCCTTTTAGATTTATTGATGCCTTTTTTCTTTATAACTGTTTCATCAAAACATTTGTCAAGGATGTTTTAAGAGACCAGTTTTGTAATGGCCTTTAATAAGTACTAATAGGCATTGAAAATATCTAGTTTTAAAAATAACTTGAAATGTATTTACTGCATAAAAAACTATAAGGAATAATTTAAGCCTTTTTAAATCTTAATGGAATTTAAGGACATAATAAAACCATTTAGCCTCATGGGGAGTTTTATATAGTTATGATAAATCGATTACAAATACAAATAATCCTAGCAGCGCAAATTTGCTTTATAATTAGGTTTCTCAGAACGCTTTACAACTTACCTTATAAAAGCAAATATACTTGAAGCCTAAAAGATCTTAATCACAACATCAATAAAACAATGGACTATTTTATAATCTTAACAAAACTTTCTTAAAACCACCTGAAGACCCAACTGATTCTTAAATAGTTTATTGGGCGCTGACGTAGGAATGAAGAATAGAGGACATCAGTGAGCCAAATTTTGCGCCCTTGGAGGCCGCCAACTTGCCAACCCCTAGTTTCGGCACTAGGCCAACATTAACAACCACCTCAAGATAAATTCATGGAGCGATTATAAAACCACGACATGTCCTAAATTCTCAAATAAAACTCGATCCTCCTAAGTCGGACTTAACAGCTACAAAGTTTTATTGAAGGCTTGACAAATATCTTAATATGACAGTCATAAATCAATAGAGACTAATTTAGTTTTAATGTAAATTCTTGAATGCCTTTTTAAGACACAACTATTTTTAAGTGCATTTGACATTTAATAAATCTGCCGAAAATCACCGGTTGATGAGGTGGCCATTATAAAACACTGAAAAAATCTGAATAAATCTAAGTCATTTAAATTGCTGCTTGGATAATCTTTTACGTATATCATTTATTGTATAAAATAACTTCCGGGGTGTGCATTTTTGGATCTACCAACGATTTTAACATATGCTATATTGGAACAAAAATCTCAATATTTTTTTGCCGCCACCGAATAAAATAAATATACCAAGGACAACTGGCAACACCGCACTACATTAGTTGCACAATGATCGACAACAGTGTATCCTTGAACTTGAATTTATAACGGTAGGTGTAGTAAGCTAGGTTGAATGCCAAAACTTTATTGAGAATAATAGTAATAATTTTTAAATAACATTATTGATGTTCAAATATGGTGGAGTCTATGAAACTTTTTAAGACTAATGTTATAAAAACTTTTCAACGGCTTTTTATTTAGCACCCTTTCTGGAGGGTTAGACAAAAAAATCAAGAACTAATCACTGGATCTGATAGAGAGTCGTTTAAGAAAAAAAGGCATTATACTATTTTTCATGACAACTGATATTTTTCAGGTTTAGGTTACAACGGTTTGAAGATTTTGAGATTTTAGCATCGAAAAATTGGTACCCCTAGACGGGTTTTCGTAAATAACTCAAGATATATTACAGTTAACAAGAAAATGGTATAGTACAAAAGAAGATTATAGAATGACAATATTTGTTTTTTTTTTCTGTAAAATGAATGGTTCTAAAAATATGACAGTTTAAAGTTGGCGCCCCAACGTCTATGTATACAGTTGGAACTATTTCTTGGATTCAGTTGGTTAGATAAAATTCATTTATTTATTAAATAGACATTTTTGTAATAATATGTCGTTATTTTGTCGTTTTTTTATAAAAAAATTATCCTATTTCAGGACCGTCCGGTCCGTCTGATCTACAGACTTCTATTGCGGCTAATTTTTTTCACTAGATGATGTGGTTTAAGTGATAATTTAATGGCCGATTGGCAGATTTAAGCTACTGCCAAGTATAATCAATCCCAAACAATTTAGATTCAGACTTCTGAAATAAAATAAGTGAGTATTTATTGAAGTATTGAAAATATTTAGATAAAAGGATTCGATATTATAAGTTGGAAAAAGACGAAAAAAGAAAAAGAAATATGAATAAATGTTATGAAAAATATTAATTAAAGGTTAAAAAATTTAAAAATGGTGAATGGAAAATAAATGGAAAATAAAATTTAGAAATTGCTTGCTTTTGTAATTTTTGTATTGTTCTTAGGAGATCGAGATGAGTGCTACTTTTTCTAAATTTTGTATTAAGTTTCAAATTAAAAAACTAGCAACTATGTCAAGTATTTTCAATGCACCTAAGTTAAAAGAAAAGTATTGAACACAACCCAAAAATTCATATGTCCGAATGCGGCTTACAATTGTTTTTCTGACATGATTTTTGGAAAATGCCTTTTATTTTTGATTTTTTTACGTACACCCTGTATAATTTATACAGGATGTTACATTACAAAAAAAACAAGTAGAGTTCATATTTCCGAAATGATGCTTTCAATTGTTTTTCTGGCATGATTTTAAAAAAATAGATGTAATTGTCTATAATTTAAAAATTGTGTTTCTGCTTACATCATTAGTATATGAAAGGAACGAGTGGTTTCTTTGAAAGTTATCTGCTAAATACCCAAAATAATGTTTTTTAATAATTGTCTTTAACTTTTTAGTTTTGAACTTTTTTACCATAGTTCAATGGGGTTCTAATGTTCTCGTGACCACCCTTTATTTACGAAAGAAATACACCGAAAGATGCAGAGAAACCACAGTTGTCAAACACTTTCCTTGGATTTTTAAGCCTCTCAGGATTGGTCCATAATTATGGATAGATCATGGGATAATTTATAGCATTATTTTTTTTATAGACGACAGATCAGTTTATAAGCCGACTTTTTACTTATGAAAAATTCCTTCCTTAATAATTTAAGTTGACAAGCAAATAGATTAGAGATAACTACCTAGCGACCTTAAGAAAGCTAGCATTTCAAAATATCGGATCGGATATCAAAGTTTTTAGATAACAAAGACCACATTACGAAAGTTCTAATCTTGAAATAAATCAATGCAAACTATCGTGATAAATAATCCGTTTAAAACGTAAGTAAAATCCTTGTCACAGAGAGGCATACCTTGATGACCGCCGTGTTTGTTAGGCGTAGTAACCTTGCGCTGCGGCCTCGCAAAGACCTCGCGCCAAGGCCCGCGAAAGTATTGTCTTTGCGATAACTACCGCAATACCTCCAATGCGGGCGCTTCGAGGTAAAAAGAAAACATATTTTTCCGTCCAAAAAAAAAACAGATTAGTCACAGTTAGAATTTCTATATCAAGTACAGAGTTGATGGAAAAAAGATTTTTGGACAAATGAAAAATGATAATTTTAAATGGTGTAAGTTACCGATGCACCGATGCAACCGTAATTTGGAGGTGGCATTGAAATTGATATTAGAATTTGCAATAAAAGTTATTCTTTAGTGCAGGAAATTCTTTAAAAATAATACCCCCTCCCAGGGCCGGTTTTCTGACTAGGCCTTATAGGCCTGGGCCTAGGGGCGCCACTCTGCGGGGGGCGCCATTGCCTTTCGTCTTAGTGGTTAGTACCCATAAACTGATTTTTTTTAATTTCTTCTCTTCGTCTATTAAAAAAATTAATTGTTCTTGGATTGCGCCCTCCCGCTCTGAAAAAAATTTTTTGGACTAAAAAAAGTTTTTCTCGGATTTCTTCCCCCCGTTCTTCAAAACATTTTTGGACTAAAAAAAAGTTCTTAGATTTCTCCCCTCACCCGCTCTTCAAAAAATTTTTCGGACTGAAAAATTCCCCCTGGGCCCGTATTTTCTCTCCACGGCCCTGTCCATAAACTGATAGCAAGCGTAGAGATTGTTATACAAGACATTCAACTTGTTCCTATTCCAGGGGGAGGAGGGGGCGCAAAGTTGACCTGGCCTAGGGGCAATTTATATCTAAAACCGGAACTGCCCCCTCCCCCTCGTTTCCCTCACCCTTCACCACCCATAAGAACGGTGTGAGTTACAATATCTCGTATACGGTTATTTATTTATTTTTAAAAAAACCAAAACTCCTCATTAAATGACTATTATCAGGTTATAATGTGATTACTTCTAAATACTCTTATGCCCATCCCCACCAATTAAGGTGGTGAATTTTATCTTTTTAGAGTTTTTATTGGTTTTAATTGCAAAAGAAATCCCTAATCCCCCAGTTTAATGTTTTTTTTATCATAATAAGGTGATTTAGTCAATTCAGATGAATATTTCTCACCACTGAATATTTCTCACACATTTGGGGTTGTTGTGTACGGTGTGCATAGAAAATATTACTTGTTTTTTATATTAAAAAATTCTTTAATTATTTAAATGACTTTTGGCGAGGAGGGTTGAAGGGGTGTATTTGTTTTTTTTTACTTCTTTTTCTACTTATTTATCGAAATTTAGTATTTTAAGAGAATTTCCTGCAAAGGAATAACCTCTTTTAGTTCTAATTCTAGTGGCAAGTTCTAAGATCAATTCCAATGTCACCCCCAAATAAGGGTTGTTTTTTAATGTGTTCCCGAGATTTTCCGCCAAAACGGGTGTCGGATTCGTTTTTAGCACCCCAAAAATTAGTAAAAAAAAGATGGCTTCCACACTTTACCACGGATGGGTCAAAAAAGCCCTTTTCTTAACATTGTTATTCTCTCTAAATGGACTCAAAATAGTTGTTAGAAAACGGAAAAAATAGTGACGAAATTTTAGGCACTAAGGGGGTGGTTTCTGAGGGGTTGAAAAATAAATTTAGTTTTAAAGTTCTGAAACTTTGTGAGTATGATAATATTATACCAGTATACCACAAAATAGTGAAAAAATTGTAAACGCGCAATGGCTCGTTTTTGATTGATTGAAAAATAAATAAGATTATAAAAACTGTGAATTTGATAATATTCAACCAGTGAATACGCCAAAAATATTTAACTTTAGGCATTAAGGAGCAAATCGAGTACCTGCTAGTCTCAGAAAACAAACAGCTCTAGATTAAAAACATTCTTGAATTGAGTATCATTCCGTTCCTTTACTACAACCTAACAATTTTTTCCCTTTAATAGGTTTGGACGAGACACGACAGAGGCATACGGGGATACTGCCTGGGATATGTAGTTGCTTTTGATAAGCATTGGAATTTAGCTCTAGAAGAAGTTACTGAATTCTGGACCAGAACGAAAAAAAGAAAAGCGCCAGCTTTCGGTAAGTAGAATGCATCAATCAAAATCAAACGTTAGTAAAACATCAAATTTGTTATTTCCACATTTTCCAACTAAGGGTGTCCCTCAAGAGCCAAGTAACGGTCCTAGTCCGTTACTTTTACTTCCACATCCAGTGGAAGTATAGTAACGACAAAAAAATTTTCAAAATTTTTATTGTTCAAATAGGCTTAGAATGTCATGAGATGTCGAGATTTCAAGTTTGAGCGAAAAAAAAATTTCTGTCTGTCGGTCTGTAACTTTTTTTGTGCGCACGTTTACTCTGGAACCGTTTGAGATATTGACTTGAAATTTGGTACACGTATGTACTTTAATGAGATCTAGAACTAGATTATATTTTCATCTTTTTCCGTCGAAGGGTTGGGGTATAAATTGGGGTAAATTTGGAGCAAATAGGTAAATCAAGCAGGTAAGAGTTCATAAAATTGATATTTAGTATAGACAAGAGAAGCTAAGGTCTCAAAAAAAATTTTGGCATTAGCCACCCCCATTACCACCCCCACCCCATTAATGAAGGGGATGAAAAAAAAATGTGATTTAGTGTGTGTACAAGAACCAGAAACCTCAAAATATGTTTTTACTTTATCCACCCCCCACTCCCACCCCCTGTCACCACCCCCACCCCACTACCGGGTATCGTTTTATGGGTTTTTAGGGTAGAGGATTTCAAATATTATATTATTAATGTTCCATAAACATTTATTTCCAGATACAAAATTTTTCGTTGTGTGACTTGGATAGAAAATCCGGATGTGGAAGTAGTGATTCCTTGGGCAGCGGTTTTGATTTATACGCGTCAGATATATTTTTTCATTCCATTCACCATTCTAATTATCATTTTTATGCCGATGATTCTTAATTTTATAAATTTTTTTATCAAAAAGTTGCAGTGTTCGCTAATAAAGCAGTTAATTTGGTTTTGACAAATATTATATCTCGGTCTAAGAGTCATAATTTATATATAAACTGTAAAATCTAAATTACTACTGTTTGGTAACATTAGACAACAGGTAGCAGCACGTATTAATTTAAAAATAGGAGAAGGTGCTTTACTTACCGAGATTCTGCTAAAATCTCAATTTGCATGTGGACAGTAGACAAATTCACGTTTCATGTTACTGACTCCAAAAGCTCTTTTATTCTCTAAAAATATTAAAAAATCTATTTTTGAGCAACTATAGGAGACAGTATATCTGTGAACATTTAGCATTATCACATTGCAATTAATCTGATATCATGTACGGTTCTTGAATTGACTTTTTCGATTTCCTTAATACAGAAGTTGCAAAATAACTGTGTTCGGTTTATTATATATTCAATTTGACGAAATTTGATCTCGTGTCATCTAAATTGGGCTGGGCCTTAATTGGATAAATATGACATATCAACGATTACTTCATCTGTCAACACTTAGTTTTAAAAAAGTCTCCTCCATATTTACCTTCATGATAAATTGATTTATCGTGGTACTTTGCATAATGTCAATATCCACACCCAGAACGACCTTAATATTCTTCTACATTCGACTATCATATTTCAGTCTTCTCTTTCATACCAGGTGATAAATGTTTTTAATGATTTTCATGAAAGTTTTGATGCTGTTTTGTTCAATAAGTGATTTTACAATTAGATTCAATTTACTGCTTGCTCAGTTGTCTAATGCATTGTCATTACTTGCTTATGAAAATTTGTATTTTGTATATTTTTGAAATGATATTTTATGTACGTTTTAGATTAAGTGTAAAAAAAGTTGTAATGACTAAACTTCACCTCATAAAATTATTATTATTGTTATTACACAATATATTAATTTAGTATTCAATAATACGATCGAAAGCTGATTGGTGATGTTTTATTTTAGATAGTGTCCTAAAACAGAAAAGAGAAAAAAGCCGTGCTAAGCCACCTGAAATTAAGATCACTGAACATCCCACTGATAAAAAACTAGAAAACTGCACGAGAGATGTCAAACAGCTTGTGATGAGGGGCGAACACATAGTTTTTATCAACGTTCTTAATGAAGAGAGCGATGACAATACAAAAACAAAAAGTGACGTTAGTTCTAGATTTAAATTTGTAAATAAAGTAACGTCAGCAAGCTAATTCGGCCAAAGTTATCATTAAGTCATGTATATGTATTTTTTGTTTAATATTTTACCAAAGTTCTATGAAAGAATTACATTTTTTTTGAATTTTATTTATTTTATTATTAGATTATGGAGTAACTTTGATTAACAGTAGCATGAGTAAAAATAAGTACTGGGAATTTGTTAAACAACGCCTGTTTCTCCATCAAAAATATTCCAAAATTTCGCTCCCTGTCATCATATGGTGTATTCTATGAGCCAAAATAAGACAAAAGTTAAATAAACATACCATTTGTTCTAAAAATCTTTCCTAAGGAAGTACTGAATGGTTAATTTCTTTATCTTTGTTGTACATTAACATGATTGTTTTAAAATAAACATGAGCATTGAGCAAACTCTGCAAATGCATATATTGAAATAAAAGCTATGAAGTATCAAACTCCGTCTGACAGTGCTCTTGCGTTTTTACGGGTTTTTTCTTCTAATAATGGCTGTAAGATTTAGAAATAAAAAATATTGTTCCAAAAGCGTTGTGGGTTGATGATCAATTTATCTGCATCAGCAAACTTATGAAAATCAACATGCAATTTCGTTAATGAAATCTACAGTATAAGCTAGTTAGGGAATGAAATAATTGCGGCGTTCCAGAGATATTAAACACAAGATTCCGAATAGATGGATTGGATCAGGTGGACTAGCATCTCGGCCACATCGGTCACCTGACCCTAACTCAATCGATAGTTTGCCCTAAGACATCTAAAGAACAGGGCTTATTTTAGAGACATTGTTAAGTACGAGGATAACATTGTTGTTCGCATTTATGGAGTCGTATTACAATAAATTTCTAAGGATATCTTTAGCCCAATAGAAAATAAATTGAAGCGATGCATAAAAAAATATAGTGTATATTGGCGAGTTTTTTTAGCATCTGCCTATCTAAACTTTGCTTTTGTAATTGTTATTTAGAGCATACGTTAAAAATAAAGTTTTTATTAGCTTAACGCAATGTTTTAGCTTTTAAACCATGACTTTGACTTTGTTAAGATCTTTTCGAAATTTTGATACATTGGACTTTTTATCTTATTTTCGCTTATAGAATCCATCATGTATTGCTACAGAGTGAGTTTTCGGACAGTATGTTATTTTTATTTCAATTATACTCTAATAATTTGAGTGATTTTCTTTTGATATAGGGTTTCTCTGTACTTTAAAACTCTCTACAGCAATTGTTAATTTTTTTTTTAATACAATACGAACAAATGCTGACGGAGAAATAAGAAAATGAACATTTTATCATTGTTTTAAGATTTTGTAAAATTGTTATTCTGAAAAAATGAACACCTATTTTCTTTATAAAATTTTATGCTGAATATAATTTATGTTGCCTCATTAATCTCCAAGTAATTTATTTATATTGCAGTCATTTTATATAATCTCTTAAAATTAGGCTTAAACTATATTTTTTGAAAAATGTACCCCACAAGTTAAACTTTGTCTTATAAAAAGTGCCAAAGTATTTCAGAAAAATTGAATAAACTAAAAATTGTGTCCTGTTAAATTAACGCTTAGCAACAGTTAATATTAGGAGCTTATTAGGAAGTTTAAAATGTTATTTATGTTATATAAACTTTTTACTATATTAAAAATAAATTATTTATTTTTATTTATATAAACTTGAATTCTTTTCCCCCTGATAAACAGTGCGTCAGATTGGTCCCCGAATTATTTTGAAACCAAAATAGCTCAGTAGTATTTGATACACCTGTCACTTTGATGGATACCATGTGCTAGTCTAGTAGCATGCCAAAGTTAAATATCGCACGTAGCAGAACCAAAATACCTTAACAAATCGCAGTGAAATAATGAACTGTATTTTCCAATAATTTAATCGACTCAGTGAAGTAGATGCCAGAATTAGGTAAGTACAGTCGTATCATCTAAATAAAAATAAACAGGTATTTAAATACTAAAACCCAAGTATGCCAAAAATTTTCAACAAAACATTTTTTGAAAAAAATTGAACCACGTTCAAAAAAGGTTGCTTAAAAATTATAAAATAAAATTTCACCGTCGCACAGTGGTCCCAAATTGAGTTTTTTGGTTCAGAAATGGCTGCAAAGCGCAAATATTGTCGGAAATGAACATTTTTTTTTTAAATTAAAGCTTACCTACCGAAATTCCAAAAATCCTAGAAGCCCGAATTTTGAAAAAAAATCCTTTTTTATTAAGTATATCAAGTTAAAGGCCAGAAAAAATGGTTGGAGAGAGCAAATCTTTAGGAAATAAACATTTTTTTTTTACCACTTTCACTGGGGACCTAAAAAATAATGAGTTTATATTCTTTTTTTAATGGTTCTAATGTAGTGTTGATGTTTTTCTTGTTGTTTTTTTGTTAACGCGCATGTGCGTCCTCCGCACATTTTGCTAAAATCCTACCAATATGTGGAGGACATACTTGTGCATCCAATCATTTTTTTAAATTTTTTTTGCATATTATCGTATTATGCTAAAGAATAAACAATATGGACGCACAAGCGCGTCGTCCGCAAGTAGTGGGGGTGATCCTGGACGCACGCCTTCCGCAGCGAAAGTGTTAAAGGCAAAAAAAAAATGTTTGAATTTAGATTGGAAATGTAGTATATTAAAACCCATTACCTCCCACTGTACTTATTTGAGTACACCGTGAATTTTTGCCTCCCAGCGACTTCTATTGAAATATTTCTACAAACTAATGTCTTGGGGTAGGACTCTGCAATGTGTAGGAAGCGCGTACTTTCAAGATTTTTTTATGGATGGGGCATTTGTAGTAAATAACAACTTAAGAGATTGAGTAAACAAGTTGTGCTAAATCCTATGCTTTCAAAAATTAGTTTTTATAACGTGAAAGTTAATATATTCCATTCGAGGTGGTAAATGAGGTTTTTAGGTATGTATCTTAGTTGTTTAGAATATCGGGACACACCATTTTGCATTATTTCTTAAAAAAAGTTGAGAGAAATGGCAGTGTACCCATTTGAGTACAATGGGAAGATATGTATAAGTAAATTCGGAATATCTTTTCATAAGTTGCTTCGACATGGATTCCGAATTCCAGCCAATCGCTCCAAGAATTTTTACGGCAAACGTTTCAAAACATTGGGAGAAGCGATGGAAGAAGTTTCTTCTGCAAAGCACGACCCAGAAATAGTTATTATCCCGCCTGAGGTAGATAGGCAAACAGATGAGAAGAATTTGACGATAACGCTATGGGTATTTTCAACTTCCCAGTGATATTCCTGGAGAAGTAGAACTTCACTATTCCTCAGATGACGAAATTCCCTTATCTGAAGTAGCTGATAAAAATAGGGAACATTTAGAAAACGACTATAATAGCGTTGACGACGTGCCGTTATTGGTACTATTTACGAAGAAAATTAGAAGATCAAAAAGTAATGGTAACAATGAGAAGTTGACAAAAAATTATGAAGATATTATATGTGAGAAAGACTAAGGAAAATGGTAGAAAATGTGAAGAATGATAATCCAGTTCAATCTTTTGAAAGATTGTTTGACGATAAGGTTATAAAATTGATCGATAAGTAATCAAACCTTTTTGGATAACAAAAATAAGTATGGTTTTGCGGTGGGGGGAGGCGGAAATTAAAATATTTTTAGGAATTCTATTGCTTTCTGGATACCCCGATATCCCGTATACTTAATTACCCCGTCATCCCATGTATTGGTGCGTTGACGAAGAAGTTTCGGTACCTTTCGTAGCTCCCAGTATGTCTCGAAATAAATTTCAAGAAATCAAGAGGTACATATACTTTGCTGTCAATACTAAATAACTTGCTAAGTCTGATAAAATGTATAAGCTACCTACGCCCACTGATGAACTTGCTAAATACAAATTTTCGTTAATGGGGAATTCTTCACCCAAATCTTTCAATAAATGAAGCTATGGTCAAATACTTTGGACACCACTTCGGCAAACAATTTATAAAGGGGAAATCGGTAAGACTTGGTTTCAAGGATTGGATGCTTTGTAGTTCAACTGGGTACTGTTACATTATTTCATTTTCCGAAAAAAAAAAAAACGGAAAACAACTAAGGTGCCGTCAATGTCACCTACGAGTAAGATGGAGTTGTCTACAGTGTGACGTCACTTTATGTCTTAAGCGTGATTGTTTCATAGCATTTCATTCAAAGAAATAAATAATATTCATATGTAATGCATTTCTAAAACAAAAAAAAAATGTTGTAATAATTTTTCTAGTAAAAGTGTGTGTCATAAGAATAAAGAAAAAATATTCGCAGGATCTAGGGATCTAATGGGTTAATTATTGCCTATGTACTACGGGAGCTCACCCTGACTGTACGTGCACCCCCCGATCCTTTGAGACAATGTTTTTCATATTTTCATAAAGATTAAACCCCAAGGAACAATTTTAGATATGTCCCCCAAAAAAATCTGACTGTACTTTCAAAATGGCGTCCATGTTTATAACGCAAAAATTAAAAAATATGGAGAGGAACTTTCTGCACATCTGCATTTGCAAAGTGCATCAAATTTTCTACAATTTTGTTCCTATACAGTATCTAGATAAATAATTCAGCTCTTAAAATAAAATATAAAATTCAATATAAAACGTTAAGTACACCTCATTCGCTTTCAGATTCACCATCGCTCTCTCCCTATACATCGAATATTTCTTCCAAGTCTTCTTCCTCTATTGCTTCATTTATGATATCGTTATCATCCTCACTTTCGTCTATTATGATTTCATTTGGAATCATCTCCTGAAGAATTTCAGTAAGCGATTGAGGCAGTATTTTATCTGCTGAACACCAAAGAGGTTCTCCATTTTCTTGCCATCCATAATCATTCTAAGGCTTTGGAATATTACCATCATCGGCTAATCGCTAAATACGCGTTTAGTAAGCACTCCTTTTGATATGCTCCATAAGATAAATGTCTGCAAATTATATTATTATTATTATTATTAATTTTTCTCAGTATATTTTATTTTTTTGTTATGTTAATAATATAAAGTTATATTATACGCCTTACAATAATTGTCACAGTTATTTCCTCTAAATGATTTATCGATATATGAATTTCAATGTTTTCTTAATTTTGGACTCATTTACCTGGAAAATGGTAACTCCTATCAAAATATTGTATAGGAACAAAATTGTGGAAAATTTTATGCACTTTGTTTTTTGTGCAGAAAGTTTTTCTCCATCTTTTTTAGTTTTTGTGTTAAATGACAAAAACAACGTTGGTAACAATTTTTTTTGACGGTCGCCATTTTAAAAGTACAGCCAGTTTTTTTTGGGACATGTCTAAAATTGTTCCTTATTCTTTAATCTTTATGGAAGACATTGTCCCCAAGAATCGGGGGGATGGGATGCACGTACAGCTAAGGTGGGCTCTCCAACTAATGTATAATAAATCTCTGCAAGTTATGGGTACATGTTAGTCGCAGTCAAGTTTTAACTTACGCGACTCTCCATATATTTATATTCATGTAATAATATTGTATACGTACATTAATATTACATAGATTTATTTGTTTACTGCTATCGTTATTGAATATAAATAAATTATTATTATTATTATTATCATATTATAATTAGAGATGGCAACGAAGAACGAAGTTCATGACGAATCTCACATTCCGAGAAAAAGTGTAATAACTCAAAATTATTAGGAATAAGATAAAAATCATCATCATCAAGTATAAACAAAAAGTTTCCTCCGAAAAAAATAGTAATAAAGTTTATTGTAGTATGTATGAGGGTGGTCCTTAAAAACTAACTTTTAAAATTTACCCGGGGCACCCTCTAATTTTTTGTACATATTAATTACATGTTTAATGAACATAATTTCTTTTGTAACTGAATTTAATGATTAATTCTTAACTAGTTTTTTTAAATTTTGAAATTTTACTGAGTTAAAAAATCCCAAAAAATTACAGCAATGCTTTTTAATAGAGTAGATCAAAATGGCAGGGTGCCCCAAAGAAAATTAAGAAAAAAATTTTTACCCTAATTTAAGGACCACCCTAGTATGTATGTTTAATTGTCTTCAGACCAGTATAAGTTATAATTATTTAGATACAATGGAATGCGTACTATTAACCTTTAAGAGTTTTAAAATGTAGTTTTTTTTTTCTACTGTAAAATGCACTTTTTACTTATTGCACTTTTCTTCAGGATGTGCGAAATAACACCGATAAGAAGTTTCATCAAATTGTTTAATAGACAAACAAAAATAATCCACAATCTGTAATAATATGAATTCATAAATTCTGCGTTTAGATAAATAAAAAAAAACTGTCGCGGCATAATCACATTATGTAATATATATATTATCAAATAGTAGTTAGGAATATCCCAATTGTGCGCCGGTATTACAGTCAACCGGTCTTTGTCCGAGAATATAACCGTTAAATTTGACCATAAGAATGACGTCAGCAAAACAAGAAATCTAACAGTTATTTTTTTATATTCCATTAATTAAGACTACAACACAGTATTAATCAAATGGCCTTCGAGCTTAACCTTGCGGGACCCACGTCAAATTAAAAACATTTTACAAATTGAATACATAATCCAATGATTAGTTTGCCTTACTTTTCCAGTTATAGTTACAGTGGAATTTAAAGATACAAGGAGACAAAAATAGTTCTGAATTGTGAAGATATTTTTTAAAACAATATATTAGTCATGCCGATAACATTACTGAAGAATTTTTATAGTTTCTTCGTGACTGATATGGAGATAACTTTTATAATAAATAATGCAACTATGTCATAAATAGTAAAAATTATTCATACCATTCCAAAAATTGCTAAGATCATTGGTTGGGTAATGCTGAAATCAAAATCTTCGTATGCTTCTAAGGATTTTAATCTAAAGGATAATCGCGCTGAGTAAGTAGGAGGTTTTTAGACAACCAAATAACTTTGGTTTGTTGTGTAAAGACTCATAATTTGGTGTATCTGGATTTCTTATTGACTAAATGTCAAAAATAGCTTGCTTTTAAAATAAGCTGATAAAAGTAATAACTAATTTAATTAGCCAAATGATTCAGGGTTCCAAAAGACTCGGGAAAAACAGTTTTACTGTAAATCAGTTTAACGGAAACATATGAAAAATATATCGGAGAATTCACGTACATCTATACTGAATAAACCGAAATTGCTTGTTTCGAAAATAAGCTGGTAAAAGTTCTAACTAAACTGAAAAGTGAAATGACTCGGTTTACCAAATGGCACGGTGGAAAATGAACAGCCAAATGGCTAGTAAGCTTGTCAATCTGATAACTAAATTAGTTAGCCAAATGACTCGGTGAGCCAAAAGGCTCAGGAAAAAACTGGTTCGCTTAAATTAAGCAAAATGAATATAGCAGAAATGTTGTTATATAATAAAATATTCCAGAAAATATACACGGTTGGCACCTGGAACATATTACAGGATAATTCGGAAATGTACTATTTGATTTTCGAAATAATATTGTTCTATTTTCATGTACCTGAAGTTTCAAACGTTCACTTGAACGAATTTCACATGAAAAGGAAAAGTTAATCGACTTAGGCGTGCAATTTTTCTGGTAATATTTGCTGGCAACGATAGAAATCAAGTGTTACCAGAAAAATGATACGCCTAAGTCGATTTCTAGTTATTAATTTTTCCCTTTCATATAAAATTCGTTCAAGTGAACATGCCAAACTTGACATCTATTTGCTATGATTGATAAAGTAACTTGAGGGTTTTGCAAGAAAATGAACACATTGTAATCATTTTTATAGAAAAAATGTTAGTTGAATTCATATTTTAGCCCAGAGGACAGAGAACATTTTATAGTGAAACCCATAAGAATTTGGAAACTAATTAATTTTTTTTAATGAGTTTGTGAAAGTGTATAGAATAATATCCTGAAAAGTTTGCATTTCGCTCGGATGCAGAACATAAAAAAAGTGAACAAAAAAATTTTTTTATTAATTTTTTCAAAATTTTGAAATTAAGTCAGGGTAGGAAAAAACAAAAAATACAGGTGGATAGGCCACGTGTTTCTGAACAAAAAATATTCTAATAAAATTTATCGCTAAAGTGAAGTAACTTTGTCACTCTGCGCGGTCAGCGCACGGTTAAATGCATATGGAAACTCTAAAAATACTTAGCTGTTCTATCGAGTAAAATAAAACTTTTTTCTTTTTCTGATTACACGTTTTAAACATTTTTCTTAGTGAATAGGAGGATAGAGAGTATGGAGGGAAAATATATATATAATCAATGCATACACAGACACCACACATAGCCGCTGAATCGCTCGCATGAATTTTTACGTGCCTTTACTGTATTGTATTTATTACAGGTAAACCTATCCACTTTTCAGCTATATCCAATGGATTCCTTATACATTTATTAATGTATTGGAAAAGTTCCAGAATTTATATTCAAAACAATCAAAGATATTTTCATAGTTATAAGGATAAGATCGTGAAAATCGCAATTTCTTATCATGATCTGATTGATAATATTTTCAAAAAAATGCATACAAGTAAACGATTTTGTGTTTGAACATTCGAAAAATATATATTTTTTCCGAAATAGTGATATTTTATTTTTTCCAATGGGTCAATTTCTCGACAAGTTGCAGCCTCCAATATATATATTTATCAAAAAAAATCATCAAGCAAGGAAATTAAAATAATTTGAGATGTACTTTTTTTTTAATCCTCGTTACTACAACTTAATAAACCATATAATTATGAAGTGTACATACTTTTCAACAGTTTTCAATGAAGAAAGGGACTTTTATTTTTTTATATTGTTTATTGCGACGATTGAGTTCGGGCGTGATATAAGTATATTTTTCCCATCCATCCTTTGCTTGTATTGTTTAAAACAAAAAAGCATCAGAAAGCTACAATTTTCATCTTTTAAATGAATCAACACTCATATAGATTGAACAAATTCTGATTTAGTGACATGTAATTCAGTGCGTCGGTGTCACAGTCATGCGTATTCAAGCGCGTGCACGCATGGATCTCGCTCCGAGTTATAACGTTACACTTGACTATTTTTTTTCCGGGAAAACCATGGCTTTAACGATAAATTTTGTTAGGACATTTTTTGTTCATAAATACGTGATCTATCCATCTGTATTTTTTATTTTTTTTTCACTTTTTTTTATGTTTTACATCCGAGCGAAATGTAAATTTTTCAGGATATTATTCTATACACTTTCACGAACTCATTAAAAAAAGTTTACTCAGTTTGCAAAATTTTGCGGGCTATTTTTCATATTATTTATAACATCAATAATTTCAGACTCAGGTAACATTAAACAGGGCAATTGGTTCGTCGAATAATGAGTGAACGGACAATCGCTAAACCATCCTCTGAGTGATGTTAACTTGTACGAATAACCAAATTTTTGGCTAAATTATGTTTACGCTATTTACAAGTGTTGCCCATTATTTAAACCTATGTATCATAAGTAATACTTTTCTATTTGTATAGTTAATTAGCTTAAATTTAGATATAACATGTTTTCATACTTATTTCGATATAATGGTAATTATTTCAGTATAGTTTCAGCATAATAACGTTTTATTGGCAAATGATGATTTGAAAGAAATCATTGGAAGTGATGAGGGCACATGTATCAGATGTTACATATAACGATTTTCAAAATTTTTATAAAATGATAGAGCTGTGAGATATGTGTATTCTTAGGTAAACAGCAAGAAGACACACATTGAGGCTTGTAAAGTTTAATGATTAACTCTGTATTGAAGACGAGTAAGACTAATTGTAAGACCAATACAAGTTATAACGGCAGGTGTTTTATTAATAAGAGAGCAATATATTACAGTAAGGGTACCCAAAATCTTATACTTATAAAAAATATTTTAAGTTGTTCTTCACTTGATGATTTTCTCTAATGTGAAAAATCAAGCAGCTTAAAAAAAACAATTTTCAACTTATTTTGGTGGATTTTATGCTCAACTTTTTTTGCACGTTCATTTTGTAGAAAAATCCCATGTATATGTCTTTATTAACTCATTATATTTCTACAAATAGCTTTGCTCAAGTTAGAAACATTCGTTAATGCGCCTTTATCAATATTTCAAATGACCAGTTATTCCTTTTTCATTTAAATCTAAGCTATGTTTTAGGTTAAAAATTAACTACAGCTAACTACAATTTGTATCTGGATGACGCTTATATAACTTGTCAGAGTTAAGTATTTTTTCCAATTATAGAAAACTGAGGAGAAAACCTGCAAGAGCAAAAAAATGTTTAAAATTGCTTTCTTCATTGAATAAATAAATATTTTTTCTAATTGGATAATATTTGGGTTGGCCAAACCACTTTTTTCGAGTTTCTTAGAAATAATCCACAATTATCGACCTATTATTAAATAAAACAGCTTGTTTGAAAACCAGATTATAGTGAAAATATTTTGATAAAAATTTTAATAAAGTGGAGGGTAAAATTTGAATAGTAATAATTTTGAATTTAGTCATTTGTGTGTATCTCGCTGTTTTTGATTTTTCACAAAAATATGTACTAATTTTTTCTTCAGAATAAAATACGAATCGCAATAAAAAACAAATCATGAAGACGGATTTATGAAATATGAAAAAACAAATTTTGTCCGGTTTCAAAAGGTTTCAAAATTGATAAAATCTAAAAAAACATTTTTTTGTCCACATTCAAAATTGACGAGGGAGGACTATGAAAAAATTTTTTTTTCAAAATTGATAAGCGGGGGCGATTTTTTTAACCAAAAAGAAGGAAATCGAAAAAAAAAAATTTAAATTAATTTATTATTTTTTAATAAGCAGAGAGTGCAAAGAGTGCGACGTCCCTCATGCCCTAGCGCGCGACCCTTCACACATTGTCGCCCCTAGACTATAGCCTAATTATTCTTATGGATAATCCGACCGTGGATCTGTTCTTGCAGGGTGGATTCAATCACTCGCTTGTCTTCCTTGTCCGTCTTCCCATACCATGAATACTGAATATTGTAGATTGGTATATTTTCAGTAAACAATAAACAATTTTACCTAATATAGCACCAATTTTCATCCCTCAAATAAGCTTGCCATAGAATTAAGAAATCGCCCTCTATATATACTTTTCGTCCAATAATACACATGAGACATTCAAGCCTTCTAACGGCTGATAGTCAAGGCTGATTTACAAAATTGGCACACCACCATGTAACATTATTCGAGACTAATATACTTAGACCTTCATATTTATTACTCATTATTGTTTGAGATTTTTCAACTTTAAATTTAATTTATAGTAAACACATGGAGCGATGTGTGGAACACATAACGTTAAGTGATTAAAACTCTGAAATGTATTTTATGCTGGTGGCAAGGATAGTAAACAGACTTTTTATCTCATTGGCGATTTTTTCGTTGTCAATCAATAATATGGGTGCCACAAGGTTACGCGCGAAGGCTGTTTATTTTATTGTTGACAATCTTTAATGCTGTATTAATCAGCCTAGCACAAAAATACTTGAGATTTAGTTTGAGATAACGTAAACAATTCGACATGCCAGGGGCGGCCCCTGCCTAAAGGGAGTAATAGAAGAAAATCGAATTAAAAAATCTAGCATAGAACCTAAAAGCTGTCTTAATATGTGTAACTGTGTACAATTGAATTTTAAAAAATATTTGTGTCATGGTTCCTGAAATCTATACATATACTGAAATAGTACGGAAAATTTTATTTTGAAAACGGAAAAATAAGGAGTCAATTTGGGAGCTTGTAGGTTTCATCCTTAATATTAAGAAACCTAACTCCAAAGGGTGCGGAAGGGCATTTTCTAGGGGAGTAAAAGGTTGAAAAATGCGTTTTTTAAAGCATTTCGGAAGATATGTCTTTTTCTAAAAATGTCTCTTTTGTTGCTGATAGCTCAGTCAAATACCTTCGATTTGATTTCTTACTGATATCTGTACGATGAAAATTGACCAAGATACAAAGAGTTAAAAATGGGGTACTTTTACATCCCCAATAAAAACTAGTTGAGAGTGAGGCGAGTATGTACGCGTGTGCGTGCGTTTGTGCCCGCGCGTGTGTTTGTGCCCGCGCGTGTCTGTGCGTATGTCTTTTTATAAAATAATAATAATGTACATCGAAAAAACATATTTGTATGTATAAAGTTTTATCATAATTATTTTACAAATATTTTTTTATTTAAAAATATTTGGATTTAATATACTTAAACAATGTAATTAATTGTATTCTTCACTATCAGCGCCTGTACTCTCAGCATCAGTGTTAATTCCATCCTCATTTTCATATTGTCCTTCATCGTCGCTTGCATTAAAATTATCGAAATTAGCTTCAATCAAATTGAGTGCTTAATTCTGTTCGCTGTTTAAGCAGTTACTAGTCAACCATCCTAAGTTGGCAGGGAGCCGCGCAGAGAAAGAAGAAATATCATCACTGTTGAACAAAGACAAACAAGCTTTTTAAGCTTCTTAAGCTAGCTAGTTAGCTGAAGACGATATTTCTTCTTTCTCTGAGCGGCTACCTACCAACTTAGGATGGTTGACTAGTACACCCTTGGCAGGCTTTACATACAGACGAACAACTTACAACACCATTCACACAACGGCATCTTAAGGTAGTAGTCTCCCGTCCAAGCGCAGGATATTAAATTTAATACGGATACTAATAATTTAATATACTAAAATTGTGCAGGGGCTTTCCCACAATGAAAACTAGTAAAACCATTTTATTTTCCGCATATCATGGTAAATCACGGTGTATAAGAAATAAAATCCGAATAAAAAAATTGACCCTTTTCCGCCATTTTGGAACCCCATTTTTGGTTTTAGTTGAGTTTTAATGTCAAATTCGCAATCAGCAGCCCCAAAAACCCCCAGACATATATTAAAAATAAACAAAAAGAAAAGAATAAATTAGACTTTCAACGCCATTTTGTAGACGCAATTTTGATTTTAGATTGATTTTGACCGTAGATTGGTAATCTGCGACCACAAAAACAATATGTGTCAAATTTCAGGCAATTGTTTAATTAAATAAAAGAGTTATAAATTTTGAAATTGAGAGTGTATTAAAAAATCACTTATTTTTCAATAACAATTGAAAAGATAAAAAGCACCCTTTCTCACCTGTGGGGAACTTTTCTACAAACTTTTCCTAAATAAAAAAAAAATGATCAAAATCGATTTTGAGTCAACGAAGTTAGAACTTTGGCGAATTTTTAGCGTTTAGAAAATGGACTAAATAATTGTATTAAAAAAAAGTTTATTAGAATACGATTTTCTATCTCAAAATTATATAGCGTTGGTTTGTTGGTTTATTTAAAAATTGTTATCAAGTGAACATTCTCGTGTTGATCAGAGATGAAATCGATGCTGAATGAACTGTGCGTGGTATAAAAGTAGTTCAGAATGTGTTGCAAAGTGTTGTCGTCGAACGGTATTTTTAAAAATAAAGTTTAAGCACATGCACCATTGCAGATACGAGTTTATTTACATTATGTGATAATTCGTCGTTTTATCTCAATGTAGAGAAAACGTAGGAGTAAATAACGTGCGCTCATATTTGAACTTGAACTTTAAAAATAAAATATAATTGGGTAATATGGGAACAGTTTATAACACATACTGTTGTAAGCAGCACGTGAATGATATATTTTTTTCCAGAATTAAAAACGTCATTTTTATATATGTTCCAGACCTTCACAATCTCTGTAAAACAGATACAGAAATCTTGAACAAGACATGCTGCTAATTGAATATGGTAAGAAGGGGGGAAAACGAATGTTCCAAAATATACTAGATCTGCTTTTGGATTCCTTTATCACAACCATTTTTTTCTTATGGATTACAATGCCAAAAACCCGCCGCACTGAAGCCTAAGGTTATTGTATCGCATAGTCACGTTATCTCATTAGTCCCGTTCCTCCCTAAAAGGCGAATGTACGGTCGATGGGAGCTTGGCTATACCTTCCGGGGTCACCAACAGCCCCTCGAAGCATGAAAGTCTTTCATCTACCAAGGCTGGACATAGTATTTGGTGAGGAGTTTGCTCATCCTCACCAAACATCTTACACTCTGGATTCTCCCTCACTCCGATATTAGTTAAGTGTTTATTTGGTGTGAAATGTTCTGTTAGGATGTTAATTACACATCTCAGATGTTTTGTGCTCAGCTTTAGCAATTCGCTGTACACTGCAGCAATTTCAATTGTACACTGTTGTGTTCCGCTAGTTTCGCCAGGAAATTAAAACAGTCTTTTATCGTTTTGGAATGCATCTCTACTGCATCCAGAGCTCTGAGAGTTGCTAGCTGTCAGTGATTATACATATTCTTTTGTCAGTATGTGACCTTTGTATCATTTCTCGTGCACAGATTTCTATAGCTGTGATTTCTGCTTGGAACACTGATGCGGTATTACCAGTTTAGACTAATGCCTGTTCCTGGTTGATCCCCCGTAACTCCTGCTCCCTCCTCTCCTCTGTCAGATATGTATACTCTGAAGGTTTTTGTGAAGTCATGGGGTGTGCTGATTTTATCTGGCTGCATGTGTAGTAGCTGATTTTTTTTTTAATATTTCGGTAAGGTATCCTATTCTTGGAATGGCCCCGTATCTGTTTTCAGCCTGTACGCTAGTACAGCACGACTAGGTGTAGTGGAGGTAGAAAAAGTAGTGCTTCCATGGCTGCGGTAGGTGTTGTTGACATTGCTAACGTTATCCCTAGATAGGCCAGTGTTTGTACCTTTCTTAGTTTTCTCATTGCCTCCTTCTTTTCTGCTTTGCGACACCAGATCAGGGCGGCATCGGTTATTATTGGTACTACAATCCTTTGGTACAATCAGTACACCATTTTTTGTTGTAGTCCCCGGTTTTTGCCTATCATTTTGCTGCTTATTACAACCGTAGTGCAACTCGAACGTTCTTTTTTCGACGGAGAACATTACGGTTTTGAATGTGACAATCTAATAAATAGTCCGAATAAAATGTCAAAAAATTGCTCGAAAAAAAAACAAGGAATCAATGAAAATCTTCTGTGAACAGCAAATATATTATTTAGTTTAAACACTAAATCGCAAACATCTAGATCAATGTACTGCTGATACCGTTGATATTTTCACAGTGTGGACGGCATTCTTAGTTGAATCAGTGAAAAGCGCACATGTATTGATTATACCACTTCTTCCAAAGTAATTATACATTTTATATTTTTAGTATTGTATCTTTTTACCCTTACAGTATATTTATTTCAATATCTACTCCCTTTCAATCTCATAAATGGCCCACCTTATTGTATATCAAAACTAAAAATAGTAAACTAGAACATGCAAAATTCAAAACAATGATGTTAACCAGTGTAAAAACAGTGTTTTGTTAATAATGAATTATAATTCCAGTCTTTTTAAACGTACGATGTAAACAAAGTCGTCAAACTGTCGAGCGTCTGACAAGTTTCTCATTGCCGAGCCTCAACTATTAAATAGTTTATTTTGGAGGTAAGACATTTTATGTTGTAGATGCAACAGCGATGTGAAAATAACACTATGCAACTGTCATACTGTTAAATTTAATTTATTATTTCTGCAGTAGCATTTCATATTTAAGTGGTTGGTCCTTGAGAGTATTGTGTGACACATCTCTTGGCTGGGACGATGAAATAGCTTGACTTCAAGGATTTTATTTTTTTCATCGGTTTTCCTGTGAAATTATTTTTAGGTGTATTTAGATCAATGATCGCCTTGGCTGAATGGTGTATATGTACTGAACGTACGGCACGAGTGTGTACATACTTGCATAGTATATCCATTATTGATCAATACTGTCCTTTGCAGTTGTATAATTGAAAAAAATATTTTTCGAAAAAAAAATAGAAAATAGGAACAAATTCTTTCAAATAATTAAGGTATTCAGATTGCTAACTCAAGAAACCAGAAGAAATGAGAAAAGGAAAATGCTCATCTTAATTTTAGAAGACTGTATAATATATATATTAAAACGACCTAAATCATACATAAGAGACGACTAGACGGAGAAAGACAAGAGCACCATCCGAAAAACTTACTCCACACATATAGTCCAATAAAAACGAAAACTCTCTGCAGAACCTAGCAGATATATGTTTGACTTAACAATAAGGAACATGTGGAACGAATTAAAACAGCTACGACAAAAACCAAGAGAAAGAAACATCGTCCAGTTGCTCACAAAAGCAATAGGGTCAAGTAAACGTCAACATTAATACATGGGAAAACAATAACAAAAAGGCATAGAAACGTATGCGATGAAGCCTCTAAAGCCTCTAAATCAGAAATTAAGGAAATAGAACTCTCCACTTTTTAATGTCATTATTTCTTTCATTCAAAAAAAGACGAGGAAATTGGGCATTACTAATAAAAAAATAACAGAAGCAGGGCTATTATCAATTTGAACCACCTCTAGTAGCAACGAGCAAACGAAAGAAATTGACAAGCAAAGAATTATTCATCTAAGTTTGATTTCTTCAACATTTATAGTAACTGAGATACAGGAATTAAACTAGATTTGAGTCTCCTTTTTAAGAAAGGTGAGGCTCATCTTTCTGCGAACCTTGTTAAGAAACATCCTCTCTATCATTTAAACAAATTTTTGCAATTTTTATACTTAACAAATAAAATAACATATTTTTTTTAATAGACTGCAACGTAGCTAGAAATATGCAGAACTTAACATTCATACAAGGATTTATCTCAATTAATTGAGCCATATCCAAGTTATGCGAGGACAAACGAAAAAACAAAACCAAAATTGGAAATATACTGAAAAATCCAGGAAATCATAATGGTGCTAATATAATCTTCATGTAAAGTAGTACTACTTTACATGACGATTATATTGGCAGTTGACGTGTTAAAATCCTAAACCTTACCGAAACTAGAACATCGAGTGGGAAGTGTTAAATGAAATCTTAATGTACAACATGTACTTATAAATAGTAATAACTTCCATGCATAAAAATGAAGTAAATAGCCTGTAACATAGCAAGGATTTATCTCAATCAATTAAGGTCTAAGTTATGCAAGGACAAACGACAAACAGAAAAATATACGAATCGAATTGAAAATTTTCTTTTGGGGAAGTTAGTCGGTTAAAATTGGAAATGTACTGAAAAATCTAGAAAATTGTAATGCTGCTGACATAATCCTCATGCACCTACCATGAGGATTATATTAGCAGCATTACAAGCAGTACTTCAGCAATACTTCCATAGTTGCCAGTGATATGTTAAAGTCCTAAAGCAAACTAGAACACTGATACAGTGGGAAGTAGTGTTCAATAAAATGTTAGAGAGCAACAAGTACCTACTTATAAATGGAAATCATAGGATAAGAATTTTCATGCATACAAATGAAGTACAAGACGACCTAATAATAAAGAACTAATTTATTGTTATAGCCATGATACAAATAATAATGTATAATAAATATGATAAAAGTTGTATTATTTCGATAACGCAATAATTTATAGTATTTTGTTCTAGTTTCATTAATAGCACACTGTTATATCAACAATTACTGCTGTAGGAAAATTAAGGCAAGTTTATTTCATTACCCGTTACCAGCAAAATGTTTCAAATACATAATGTTAGGAAAATAACCTAACCTAAATTAACCCCTTGCTTCCTAATAGACTTTGGCTCTCTGAAGATGGTAAGTTTTACGAGAGACCCAAATAAATTGTATTCCTTTGGCGATTTTCAAATATTTCCTACATAACCATTAACATGTTGGGCTTTGTAGATATGCATTGACAATGGAATCACCACATATAAACGCAGTGTGGGAAATCAAGAAGCAGTTGTTTCGGGTTAAAAAATTTTTATGCTGACTTTCATTCGAGTCCAAAATACGGTATGAGGGAAATAGCTGACAAATAAGTAGAGTTTTCATACAACAGAAATATGCAGTACGCATAACTGAGGGATTAAAGAAATTCGAACTTACAGAAGCGCTTTCAAAATTTTGACTTTAGTAAGTACTTATATATTGGAGATCTTACGGGTATAAAATACGGCATAAGGAACAGATTGATTGATTGATGCTTTGAGTTATTTATTTATTTAAGTGTTTTTAATTTTCTTCGCTGAAAATTGTAATGTTTAATGCCATTTTTACATATACCTTTGCTTATTAGTTTCAAGGGCTGACGCTCGGGCTGACGTATTCTACATTTTGTTGAATATCTGTTTACATTTTAAATGTGGAAACTTCCGTTAGATTTTATAAAATAATAATACAGGGGTAGAAAATAGCAATAAGGTGGCATTTAAAACAGAAATTACTGATAATACGTTTTTGCGGATATAAAACCCTTGCAAACACGATCATGTGCATTAAACTTTGCCAGTAGACGGACATTATATAAATGATCAGAAAAGTGTTTTAAACGGGAAATATATGTTCAACAAGGTTGGAAATCTTATTGTGATCACGACTGTACCAAAATTGAGATTTCATATAAAAAAGCAATATTTGACGACAGGCATATCTCTGTGATGATTTCTAATATAAATAATATCCACTGACATTTCAACATCTCTCTTGTAAAGATGCCGGTGTGATTTTTATTTGAATCATATTTATACATTCAAATATGGTTCTTTGTTCCACAACACATACAATTTCTAACTTTTAAATTGAACTATTCCATATTCAGTCAGACTAGTTTTTTACGAAAAACGAAGGCATTAATTTTTTAACCTCAAACAACAATTGCATCTAAGCTGCGGGGCAAATAACTGCCTATCCTTGACCCAAATTTTATAATTTGCTATTGAAAGAAAATTGCATAAACTTGAATTTGCGTATGAAATCAACAATTTATATTCCAGTAATAAATAGTTGAGTCAAATTAAGCATCAAAATAGATGAATAACGAATTCTCTAGCTGCAGCAATTTTATTGTTTTAATTTGTTGTAGGTATAATAACAAATGCAAAATAATAATTGGCACAGTTTTTTGACTGGTGAGACGGGAAGAACTCACTAAAAAAAACGCTACAGGCAATGAAATACAAAAAGGGAGCGGCTGAATGTATCATACAATTTCTAATTTTGGTTCTAAACGTAGTGGTTGTTCTAAAATGTTTTAGTAAATGTTTATAGCACGGGAATTTTAGTCGGTATATCGCTCCTACCCGGAATTAATTATTGTAAATGTGAAAATTTGCAGGATTGTAGTTTTGGTCCCGAACAACACGTACCAAAAAGTTCCCTACTCTCCCCCGTCGGCCTCCCTGTTTTTTCGGAGCAACAAGGGCTTAAGTCACAGAAATTGCAGAGCTGGCTATAAAGTGCAGCAGAAAGGTTGTTACTGGTCCAATTTGAGTCGAGATGATCATACACTCAAAGAAAATGATAAGTGAAATCAACCAAAAAGAGCATATGAAATCGCGCCTATCTAGTTTCATAGTTAAATCAACCAGAAAAGAATAGTCGAACAAATTTTGTCACCATACAATTTTTATTGTCATTTTGAACATGAAATTTAGTTGGTTAAGTAAGTAATCATTTTTTTAATCCTACTATAACTTTATTTGTTTTCGTAAAAAAATAGTTGGTAATCATATCTTCTTGTACAACAACAAATTAAATAGTATAATGACATTTTTTTATGTTCACTAACCATTTTCAGTTTGGTCTACATTTTCAATTTGGTCTACAATTAAATGGTACGACTTTGTTTTTTGTTCACCAACTAATTTTTAGATTGATCTACACTCATTGTATAATGACGTTTTTTTTGGTTAGCCAAAATCTCAGTATTGAGACATCAGACTACCCAATTCATCGTTTATAAGATCCATCCAAGTATATCGATGATCCCTGATCCAATGAGAATTTGAACATTGCAATGATGTTATTAATTTTCTATAAATTCATAAGAGTATAAGATAATGCATGATTGATTATTGTCAATGATTTATATGTGTATTATCTATCTTGATTGATTTGACAAAATTCAACAAATTATTAGTAAGATGAATAAATTATAGTCTTATGCAACTATTTTTTAAGTTAATGTTTATTTTGTTGTGTGACAAATTTTTATTGACTGATTTAACCCATATTGCAAACAAAAGCGCTGACGCGACGTCTTAATTCATCAAAGTGGATTGCAGAACGATGTTATGTTTATGTAAATAGAACTGCTGGTTATCTCTACAATAATATTGATTTATCTGTCAACTATAATAGTAGAGCGAACTGCTACTGGGTTTACAATTACAATTTAACAAGTGTTAAAAATAAAATATACTATTATCTAGTTTATTTTGACAGAATTCAACAAAATTATAGTCAGATGAAAAAAAATAATAGTCTTATTCATCTATTTTTTAAGTTTTTATTTGTTTTGTTGTACGACCACTTTTTATTAATTATAATAACAATCACCTTTTGTTTGAAAATACCATCAATATAATTTAGTTTAACAAAATTAACGGTATTGTTAGTTTGCCATTTTTTTTTAGTTGAATTTACCCATACTATTTCTTTGAGTGTAAAAGCTTCGTATTTCATGTTCCATGCATATTTTGTTCAAAATTTTCCGTTCTAGTGCTGTCAAAATTTCAAATATTGAAAAAATTCCGAAATGGCGCCATTGTAGATAAATGAAGAGTCGAAAGGGAAAACGTACCCGAATAAACATTTTCGGAACTACTCCATTCCGGCGACACTCGGACAGTTAAGTGCGTTCATTGTTTCGTCGATCACGTCTAGTCTAAACAATCAAGCAGGCGCACGGCGAGCTATGCCTCCAGTGTTGTCAATCGGTGTATAATTATATGATTTTTGTATCTTTTGACCTGGCTGTGTATAATTTTCTAACCCTAATAATACTCGTATAATTTGTGTATCTTTTCAGTTTAGAAGACAAATTAGAGATATTTCGTACCTGCACAAATTATAGGCTAGCGAAATGTGACATGATTTTTCGTTATACTGGTTATTTTTTTCAAAACCAAACGTTTTTTTTTCTGGTGTATAAAAGTGTATCTTTTGAATCCAACCGCTGAATAATTTAACGCTTTGGCATTGCCAACACTGTATGCCTCCTCAGTTCAGTCACTGTGACAGTCTTCGGAGTGTGTGCATCGGTTCATTGGTGCGGGAAAATTGAGTGATCGTCGTTAAGTCATGGTGGACACAGGCGTTTGTGTTTTTTGTAAGTTGTTTCTTGAAGATGGAAATGTTGTGGTGGTTCAGGGTGGGCAATCAACTTTGCTTCGGACTTGTGTGGAAAGAGGAGACTCTGAAAATGAGGAGTTGTTTAAAGGTCTTGTGGAAAAAAGTTCTGAGTAGCAGTGAGTAGGAACTTGGACCAGCTACGAGTAGTTCGATACAGCCAGAGCATGGCGAAGCAGTCGGTGGTAGCCTCCTTTGATTTGGCGAGCCAACAAGTGCTGCCTGTGAACAACATTCGTCCCGCGCATATATCCAGGTGAGGGCGTTAGAGAGAATAGTGTGAGGATTTAATCTCTCGAAAAGCTTCCAGCACTCAACTAATGTGCATGTACTTTCTTGCAGGTCCAGCAATGGCTAGACGTCAACCTTAACCCGGAGCACTGGGGGTGAAAATCAGGACTTCAGGGCCTGGTTCCTGTTCCTACTACGAGGCAGCCAGCTCCTGATAGCCTGCTACAGCAAATTTTCTGTGCCTGCAAGGTGAACTGCGGTGCCAGGTGCGAGTGCAGGAACTCTGGTCTAAACTACATCATCATGTGCAGGAGCTGTAGAGGATCCAGCTGCACGAAGAGTCAGTCAGTGGATATGAATGATGATCCGAACGACCCTGCTTCTCAGTAAATCAATAATGTCAATTGTCTTGCTTAATAAAGTTATGTTTTGAGTCTGACAATTTAAATTTCATTCAATAAATCTTATAAAACACCAATAATATATAAACAGGAATTCGCAACAAATCTCATCAGGGCCGTTCCACCGGGCGCATGACGGGCGCGGCAGCCATGCGGCGACACTCGAAGTGGCGTAGCTTCGTAACGGGTGACGCTACAGAGAAGGTAGATATACCAATGGAAAGCCAGAAATATGAAGAGAAATGTTTATTCGGGTATGTTTTCCCCTCCGAGTCTTCATTTTGGATTTTTTTTCATTTTTGAAATTTTGACAGCACTAGAACGGAAAATTATGAACAAAATATGCATGGAACGACTGAAATACGAACGGATATGCTTCTCCGAAGCTTTTATAATCATTTCGACCCAAATCGGACCAGTAACAACCTTTCTGCTACACCTTATAGCCAGCTCTGCAAATTCTGTGACTTAGGCCCTTGTTGCTCCGAAAAAACAGGGAAGCCATCGTGGGAGTGAAGGAGACTTTTTGGTACATATTGTCCTGGACCAAAACTACAATCTTGCAAATTTTCAGCTTTAAAATAATTAATTCAGGGTCAAAAGCTAAAATTCCTGGGCTATTAGTATTTGAGATAGTAATTTAGGAACAAAAAGGTGGCAAACAAAAAATGACAAAATGAAACAAAGACGAAGGTGGACAGAAAAGGTGGGAAAAGGTAGAGTAAATAGTTGATATCTTGATAAGGGGACTTAATACCCGGTATCTCTTAATATCAACTTTTGGACAAAGGTAAGTTTTCCTAAATCGCAACATTTTAATGTAAGAAATTCACTGTTGCTCTATGGGCCATTACTTAAGAACTTAACAACCACCCTGTGAAAACTCAGTTGGACGTGTAACTTCAACTATGAATAACATTCTCACAAACCTACAATTAAACATAATGAATGGATTTCGATCGTTAACTGTGTGCCGTCCATTCGACCATGAATCAAATTAAAGAAAGAATTGTAACCTGAATTTTCGGCAATTTCTCATTTGTACTTTCGCTTACGCGCGTTAGAGAAAGCTACTAAAAGTGTACCTTACGATTCTTTATATTTTAAAAACGGTGGACAGAGATTTAATGACTTTGCCTACATTTTTTCACCGTGTTCGCACTGCAGGTTTCTTTAATTATCAGACCTGGTTTGTTTTCACTTGCGTTATTGTTTGTTGTTTTTTCACTTTCAATGGCACAAGTATGACAGTTAAAAAGAGTTGTGGTCGATGTACAATGCCTACCATTGTTATCCTGCCTAGCAGGTATATTATTATTTTAATTAAGTTGATACAATTATTAAATTTAATTTCATAAATGATTCGATGGTGTAAAGCAATACTGTGCTTTTAAAAATAATCAGCCATCAACCAGTACAGTATATTCCCAAAATACAGTATTTCCTAGTCGACACGAAACCTGGTAATAGGAGGAGACACAACTACCAACCCTATAGGGTTATCCGAAAGTCAAGGGCGAAAATCACCTGTATAAAACTACCCACTATATTGACCTGAAATTCGGCACAGACGTACTTTGGTAATGTAGCAGCCAGATAAAATATCAAATTTTCATTTGTGAGTCTAGCCCGAACTTAATATTAAATTCAGAAACTTTAAAACGTATTTTTCAAGTTATAGGACAATATTAGTCTATCTAAAGGTAAAGGGTATAGCAGAATAAGCATGGTAAAATGCCCCCAGAAGCGTTTAGGCCTAATTCGGTGTCAGTAGATCGACAATAGGAAAAGAAATGTTTTCCTCGAGTTTTAGTCCCCCGTCGCCACCCTAATAAACATGACATTTCGTTTTCATTTTTTATCTCTGCAAGGTGTGCGTTAATTATTATGAAAAAAATAGACGATGTACATGTAATTTAAATACATCTTAGAAAAAAAATCAGGTGATTTTGGTGCCTCCTTCGGATAAAAAAAATATTTAAAAATTAGAATATTTATTTTTTCATGAAAATAATGATTCGCATACACAAAACTTTTACCTAAAATACATTGTTATGAGTAGTTTATTGTAGATTTTTTTCAATTTTTTTGAAGCGGTGGGCCATAATTAAAAGAAAATAAAAACTGTTGCGACGCATTGTTTAGTGGTGCTTAACCATTTGAAACTGTCCGGTGGACCAGACCAGTGTATTCGTATGTATTTGGACCCGCCAAATCCGAATCCGAAGTCAGAATTGTCAGATTGGCTCGTTTTTCACTCATAACCCCAAAAAACACCCCCAAAATAAAAAAAAATGGTCTGTCCGGCGAACCATACCAGTGTATCCTTACCAAATACTTAAGAATACACTGATATGGTCCGCCGGGCAGACCACTTTTTTGTTTTGGGGGTGTTTTTTAGGGTTCCTTGTGAAATACGAGAAAATCTGACAATTCTGACTTCAAATTCGGATTCAGCAGGTCAAATTACATAAGGATACACTGTATAGTCCGCCGGACAGACTATTTTCTTTTTGTTTTGGGGATGTTTTTTGGGGTTAAAAGTGAAAAACGAGCCAATCTGACAATTCTGATTTCGGATTCGATTTTAGCGGATTTAAATAAATAGGGATACACTGGTATGGTCCGCAGGACAGATAATTTCTTTGGAGGGTGTTTTTCGGGGTTGGGGGTGAAAAACGAACCAAACTGAATCGGGATTCAGAAAGCCATAATATATAAGGATACACTGGTATAGTCCACTTTGTTTTTGTTTTGGGGGCGTTTTTTTAGGTTGGGGGGTGAAAAACGAGCCAGTCTGACAGTTCTGACTTCAGATTCGGTTTCAGCGGATCCAAATACATAAGAATACACACACACCCGTTTCTTTTGAGGGGGGGAGAGTGTTTTTGGGGTTAGGGGTGAAAAACGAACCAATCTGTCAATTCTAACTTCGAATCTAGATTCACCAGGTCAAAATACATAAGGATACACTAGTATAGTCAGCCGGACAGACCAATTTGTTTTTGTTTTGGGGTAGGGGGTGAAAAACGAGCCAATCTGACAATTCTGACTTCGGATTCGGTTTCAGCAGGTCCAAATACATAGGAATATAATGGTCTGGTCCACCGGACAGACCATTTTTTTTTGGGAGGAGGAGGTGTTTTTTGGGGTTAGGGGTGAAAAACGAGCCAATCTGACAATTCTGACTTCGGATTCGGTTTCAGAGGATCCAAATACATGCGGATACACTGGTCTGGTCCGCCGGATAGACCACTTTTTTTTGTGTGAATTAAAGTTTCAATGGTTAAGCACCACTAAACAATGCGTCGTAACAGTTTTTATTTTTTTAATTATTGCGCACCGCTCCAAAAAATTTGAAAAAAATCTATAATAAACTACTCATAACAATGTATTTTTGGTAAAAGTTTTGTGTATGCGAATCATTGTTTTCATGAAAAAATAAATATTCTAATATTTTAATATTTTTTTTATTCGAAGGAGGCTGCAAAATCAGCTGATTTTTTACCTAAGATGTATTTAAATCACGCGTACATCGTCTATTTTTTTTTTCATAATAATTAACGCACAACTTGCAGAGATAAAAAATGGAAACGAAATGTCATGTTTATTAGAGTACAGGGGTTACCCGTGGCGACGGGGGGCCAAAACTCGAGGAAAATATTTCTTTTCCTATTGTCGATCTACTGACACCGAATTAGGCCCAAACGCTTCTGGGACCATTTTACCATGCTATATCCTTTCCTGAAGCACTGAAAACTAACACAGTTGTTCCTATTCAAAAAATATAAAACTCCAATGCAACATGTGACTTTAAACCAATTAATACTTTGCCACCTTTCGAAACAATATTGAAATTATCCGTTTATCAGCATTACACGAGCACACAAAATAAAAAAAATGGTCTTTTTCTGGTACTCCATTGGATAACCCACATGTATTTCGACATGCTGAAGATGAATCAGGTGTCCGTTTAGCTCCATTGGCCACCATTTTTTTGTAAATCGCGAAAATAATCTAAAAAAACATTCATAATTTAGGTTATTTACGTATTTAGCCAAACGGATACCTGATTTGTATTCAGCATGTCGAAATACATAGTGATTACACAATGGAGTCCCAGAACATATCAATTTTCACTTTTTTTTTGTGTCTGTGCAGGGCCGGATTAAGGATCGACGCGCCCCTAGGCTAATCATGTACTTGCGCCCTCTTATTCATAATGGAAAAAAAATGATAAGCGAGAGGGTTGTCCCGGTTTCAAAATTGATGAGGTGGGTGGGAGGAACCTAAAAAACATTTTTTATCCAGATTCAAAACTGAGGAGCGGGGGAAAAATTTTTTTTAATCCAGATTCACAATTGACGTGGTGAGAGGGGGTAGAAATATGAAAAAAATGATGAGCGGAGGGGAGAAATCTGGAAAAATATTTTTGTGTCCAAATTCGAAATTTACGAGCGGGGAGGAGAGAAATATTGCATTGTCTCCCTTAGGCTGTAGCCTAGTTAGCCACATGGATAATCCGACCCCGAATGGCCAGCGGCTGCAATAAACAGCAGGGGCACTACTATAGGAGCGGAAACATATAATATCTATCTCTTTCCGTTTCTATTTTCCTATAAATAATCCTGTAAAATGTTGATTTGGTTGGAAAGGAACATATAAGAGAAGTAGACATTTCCTTAATTGGCACAAAAAATTGAGCTGGCACATGCCGGTCAAAGCGTTTTTCGCTTTCGCACTTTCGGACGAACAACGAGGCCGCCGCGGAAGGTATAAAGAGGTGTACAGATGATCCAACCACCCAACTAACCAACCTTCTCGGTACACTTTGGAAATTTCCATGACAACTCGTAAAAGTGAGCTGGTCTGCTGGAATTCCAGCGTCTTCAAAGTGTCTCAGCTCACTTTTACGAGTTCGCATAGTAATATTCAGTGTACCGAGAAGGTCGTGGATCGTCTGTAGACCCCTATATAAAGTGCAGCGCAGGTCGAGCATTTTTTTGTAGTATCCACGGGTTTAGGTAAACATCTCTTCGCTGAACTATACAATACAGAGGTAATAAATTCGATAATTTTATCAAAATAAAATAATCAAATAATAAATAAATAATTTTCTTGTATAAAAAAAAATACCGACGCGACGTAGATATAAAGAGGTCTACAGACTACCCGACGAACCAACCAGCCAACCTTCTCGATACACTTTGAAAATTGCCATAACTCGTAAAAGTTAGCTGGTCTGCTGGAATTCCAACGTCTTCAAAGCGTCTACAATGTTCGCTCCAGCAATTTTACGAGTTCGCATCGCAATTTTCAAAGTGTACCGCGAAGAAGGTCGGTTGGTTGGTTGGATCGTCTTAAGGAAGACCTCAGGCTATACTCGGAAGGATTACGGCAATAAAAACTTCAGACACCGATACTTACTTTAAACGTATGAACATTTTCTATTTCATATTATTTACTTCTCTCTCAGATTTTGATATCTCTGAAAATTAAATATAAGTAAATGAATAGTTAGATATTTTGGTATTTATAATTTTTAATATGGATATAATTATAAAATGCAACCAAAATAGTTACATAAAATATACATAGGCTTATACAAATTTATTAATTTCGGCCCAAATACATTTATTTTCAAAGGTTAATGGTAAATAGTAAATGTCATCCGTCGGCCATCGGGAGATAAAACTAGTGAGTTCTGAATTGCTGAAGCGCCCCCTCGCGCTTTGGCGCCCCTAGGCTATAGCCTATTTAGCCTTATGGATAATCCGGCCCTGTGTCTGTGTAATATATTTGCATACGCGATTTTCTAGGAAATGGCGGAGGATCCGGTGATATTCATATATTTCACACACACACAAAGGAAAGGTCTGTTTCTGGGACTCCATTAGGCAATCCCTATTATTTCGATATGCTGAATACTAATCAGGTATCCATTTAGCTCCGTTACCCACCAATTTTTAATAAATCACGAAAATAACCTAAATTATCAGTTTTCTTAGGTTATTTTCGCGATTTACAAAAAAATGATGATTAATGGAGCTAAACGGACACCTGACTCGTGTTCAGCACGTCGAAGTACATATGGCTTACCCAATGGAGTACCAGAAAAAGACCACTTTTTTATTTTGTGTGCATGTGTAATCTGTTTATAGGTAACTAATCTGATTTTAGAGCTGAACATTCATGCGAACTGCACTTCAGTTGACGACTGCACACTGGAATAATGAAATTGATGACAATAAATATGTGGCGGCAGTATTCTTGGATTTTAAAAGAACATTTGAAACAATCGATAGAAATATTTTGATAAATAAACTTAAATATTACGGCATATGAGGAAATATGTTGGAATGGTGTAAAAGTTACTTGTCTAATAGGATACAATGTACAAAAGTTAACAATAAGGTATCAAGTACAATGCCAATTAATATTGGTGTACCTCAAGGCAGTGTAGGTACTTGAACCACTCCTGTTTATCTTAATGATTTCGCTATTAATTGTGACTTCATTAACTTGTTTGCTGATTGTAATTTTATATAGTGATGTTGACATTGCCATTGAAATAATACACTAATAGATTAAAATTAAATATAAATAGTAGCAATGGTTTCAACTAAAAAATATAATTACTTTAAATTGAATAGAAATAATGTTAATATAGTCTTTGATAATAATAAATTAGAAGTGGTAACAGAAATGAAATATTTAGGCTTCATGATTAGTAATGATTTAAGTTTAAAAAAACGTTTTATATATGTACAAAAGAAAATATCGAAAAAACTTTTTCTTGTCCAGAATTTCCAAATATTTAACAACAGCAACAAGCATAACAGGATTTAAAACAATAATACAACCTCACTTCGATTATTGTGAGTATACTAAAATTTCTTGACAACAACAGCATTGCTGTATTACAGAAACAGCAGAACAGAGGATTGCGAATTATATTAAGATCCAACAGACTTACACCTATGAGAACAATGTTAAATGTACTAGACTGGTTGAGTGTAAAAGAACGCTTAAAATATTTTACCTTAATTTTTATATATGAGATTTTGAATGGTTTACTCCCATCTTATTTCAACAAATATATTACTTTAAATAATCAAGTACATAATCACTTAACTAGATTAAATAGTCGTTTATACATTAGAAGGAAAAATATACTAAACGTGCGCATATTGTTTTCTGATCTGTGAATATAATATGTTACCAAATGAATTAAAGAAAGTACTAACTTGATTGTATTTAAACAAAAGTTATTGCAACATCTTAAAAGTTAATAACATGGCACCCATACACATTATTATTTTATTCTCTTTTTCTTTCATACTTTCTACTGGTTTTTATATTTCATTAATGCTTTTAAATGTAAGATATCGTTATAAATTGTTATATTGTGTGGAATGTGTCGAAGACATGTATTAGGTTTGTCCTATTGCAATAAACATTATTATTATTATCAATTGTAAATATCTTTTTATTGTTGTTTTTTTTTAGCTTTCAAATCCTTGCATTATTATGATAACATTCTTTTGATTTTACTAGAGATTCAGAAACTCTAATATGAATTTATTTGCAATTCTTTTTTTCTTCTTTACTTTTTCTTCTATTCAATCAGAAATGGAAATAAAATTCAAATATCAATTTTCAATCTTTGTAAAAAACATTAATTTAATTTTTCGATAAAAAAAACTTGTTTACAATTTTCTCTTACTTTACCCTAGACGTAGCTTGATGAAATTATAACTAGAATGCCGCCGAGTCCATTACCAACAGTTGCATAAGATTCCATAGAAATCGTTTAAGCCAATTCAAAATAATAACTAAACATATATTAAAAAATATATATATATATTGGTCACGCGAATATACTAGTGGTAGAGGCACCAATATACAGAAAGTAGTTAATTTCATATTAAATAAAAAGAGTGTAAGTTTTGATTTGCTTAATACCTAAATAATAATACCTAAATAGTAAATCTCTTGATGGTTTTAAAATCCAGGCTAAACGTGCTATACTGCAGTAATTTTTATTATTGTTGTATTCAGTTTTTAATCTTATCTTTGTATTTCGCCTTTTCTCTTCATCCTCATTTTAGTTGTTGTTAAGTTTTAAGATTAGTATCATCATATGTAAATGTATTTATAAATTAAAAATAAATACATATTTCCTAACCATGATGAAAGCAAATAAATAAAAAATAATTAATTGTAAAAATCAAGAAGACTTGTAAATAATGAATGAATGTATATTCTACCGATGAGAACTAATGAGTTCGAGAAAACTTGTACAACTTTTCTAGAGTTGAAATAGAATGTAATGTGACGTGCTTACACCCTTTTTGTAAACACCCTGTATCGTGGGTTCGGAAATTATAACAGCAGGGTAACACTAAACACTAATTTATTAACTTACTTAATTACAACAATAACTACTTGGCTAATAATACACTGTGTACTACAATTCAGTTATTCAGTCACTTTGTCACTGTGTTTACTCTCTGACCATTTCAACTGACAATTAGTACTGCACTAACTTCTTTCCTTTTGGTTTACTCCATGCCTTATATACCTACAGATGACAGATCTCGAAGTTTCTGTGATGATGTCACATTCTCCAGATGGTTCCAGAACAGATATGCCATCTCTCTAGATCTTCTAGTATGTTCTTTCTCTGGTAGGTGCAAATACTGCAAATCTCTATATTTAGGCAGACATCCAATCAATTAATCGCATTCTGTGTTGCCTACATTCTAGGGGTTGAAATACATTACACTGCCCCCTCCTTAAGCCTGAACGTCCCGGTCAGGCAATTCAGCCTTTTCCACATACTTCGCCAGTCTATCCAGGTGTACGATTTTCATCCTTGACTTCTTACTTCGTTGAATCCGATATATGACATCATTAATTCGGGTGATGACTGAATACGGTCCATCCCAAGGAGGTTGAAGCTTCGGGAATCTCCATTCTTTCCGCTGTGGATTGTACAGCCAGACCCGATCTCCCACCTTGAATCCTCCTGTACTCGCATTCCGATCATAACGAGCCTTCATTCGGTTACCAGCTTTGGTCAACTGCTCTTGGTTATTCTTCGGCTTTTCTCGACTTTCATTCGCATAGTTGGTTACGGAAAGTGGTTCCTTATTGGCAGCACAATTCTTGCACTTGAGACACCAAGCCTCTACATCTTGTCGACTATTAACCCAATAGAACCGTTCCCGTACTGTACTCAACGTCTTGTTTACTCCAAGGTGTCCGCCGGATGTTTCATTGTGCGCTTTCTGGAGTACTTCTGGTACACGACACCTGGGAATCACTAAACGCATGGCAACCTGTTTCCCATCCGGGCTTTCCCATGCTCTCCTCAATAGCCCATCTAAGACTCTCAGTGAATCCCATTGCGACCACAAAGCCTTCACTCCTACTCCTTGGTTTGAAACATCCTTCCATTCTGGTCGGGTTTCTTTCTCCTTTGCTCGCAATATGGGTCCAATTTCTGCATCACTCAGCTGCTCTTGTCTTAAAGCTTCCTTTGTCCAATTCTCTGGAATGTCTTTCATTTCGTTTACACAGCCTTGTGATGGTAGACTACTCGTGATTCTTCGAAGCTGGCAAACCTTTATTTCTCTGGGCGCATTCTTTTCTTCAGCCAGCACCGCCCCCCTGGTACTGTTTTCCTGCTTCTCTTCAACATTCACAGCATTTATTCGATTCTCTGAGTTCTGCTGTCGACAGTCTCGTTTCATATGTTCCATCTTGCCGCAGTTGTAACATTTAATACCACCACTCGGCTTTCCTTTATTTTGCTGTTTTTCTTGCTTTCCGAGGCCATCCAATTTATCGCATAATTTGGTGAATATTTTCTGCATCTCAGTCAGCAAGGGGTTCTGGTTTATTTCTGGTAGCGATTCTTCGAGAGTCACAGCTCGCACTCTCGACCTTGGAGTATCCCTGTAAGCGGCTTCTACTTCGAGTGCACGCACCAAAGCTTCGCTACTACTTTGGTGTCTCGTCAGCCTCAGAACTCGCCTGACCTCTTCGTCCCTTATACCATCTAAAAAGGCCCCCACGGCTAATTGTTCCTGGAATTCTTTAGGTGCATTTGGATACGCCAGGTGTGCCAGTCTCTCTATCGCAGCTTCAAATTCTTGTAAACTTTCCCCAGCTTTTTGCATCCGGGATTTCAGCTGAGTCTGGTATAATTGGGCAAGGTGTTGATCGCCATACCTCAAGTCTAATGCAGCCTCCAAGACTTTAAAGTCCCTTTGTTTCTCAACTGGGATGGTTTGGAGCAACTCTGAAGCTTGGCCCCTTAATGCTAGAACTAATGCCATGGCCTTTTCCTCATTATCCCAATTGTTCGCACACGCTGCTGCCTCAAACTGCCTCTTGTACGTCGTCCAGGAACTTTGGCCATCAAAAGAAGGAGGTTTTAGTCGCTGTCCTGATGATACCACTTGCTGGCTTCCTCTATCTCTCAACTGTCGTTTAAGCCGGTCTATTTCTCCTTTGACTTCTTCTTCGAACTTGTTTACTTTGTCTTTAACTTCGGTTACTTCTCCTTTTACTTGACTGACTTCTGTCTCGACTACTCCTACTTTACCTTCGACCTTGTTTATCTCTTCTTTGACTTCACATTTTAGTACTTCATTGGCAGAAATTATAGCGTCCTGTTGTATTTTGATTTGTTCATTTAGAATTTTCCTTAATTCTTCCTGGCGTCTTTCTTGCCCCTGTTTTTCCTCTTGATGTCGTCTTTCTTGTTCTTCTTTCTCCTCTTGCTGTCGTATCTTCAGGTCTTCCATAATTTGTCTCAATTCGTCTTTCTCTTCTTGACGTCTTCTTTCTTCATCCTCTTTTTCTTTCTGACGTCTTATTTCCTGATCTTCCATAATTTTCTTTAATTCGTCCCTTTCTTCTTGACGCCGTTTTTCTTCCTCCTGGCGTTTTCTTTCTTGCTCTTCTTTTTCTTCCTGACGTTTTTTCTCCTGTTCTTCTTTGTCTTCCTGCCGTTGCTGCGCCATCATTTTTTGGAATTGTTCGAATAAGTCCTGTATTTGTTTATCGGATGCCATACTTCTTGTTGTTACGGGCATACGATGAAATTAAAATAAAATAAATTTAACTGTTACGTCAATATCGGTAATAGAACTTTCCAGAAAAATCTCGAATTAGCACGAAAAAGTCTTTTGTCACTATCCAGTTCAGAGAATTTAATAATCTCCACTAATGTCCAAATAGAAAAGTTCTAGAAATTTTTCACGCACTAACACAAATAAATGAGTCTTTTTCAGTGTCTCTATCACTTCTCAGTTCAAAGGATTTAATTATCACACTAATGTCCTAATGAAATGTTCTACAATGTCTCAGAAATGCACTTAACACTATTTTCCTGTTCGAAAATAACCCTCGAACAATGTCCAGTAAATTAGTCCTGTGTTAGCACTAACCCTCGAGAATCCTTCTCGAACACTCCAGCACAACTTCAGAGCTC
Organism: Rutpela maculata; assembly: GCA_936432065.2. Taxonomy (NCBI): domain Eukaryota; kingdom Metazoa; phylum Arthropoda; class Insecta; order Coleoptera; family Cerambycidae; genus Rutpela; species Rutpela maculata. The sequence continues at coordinate 97,617,476 of OW386293.2, forward strand.
CTCTTGTCATAAAATTCCGCTTCTGACACCAATTTGTCACGTGTTTCCACCCTTAGGAAACTACCCCTTGCAAAATCCGTGGGTTCCAAAAATTATAACAAGAGATTGTCCACTAACACACTTTATTAAATATTTACTGGATACTTCACAATACTATTGTTAATTTAAATGCACTTTACTGACTAAAATCACAATGTTTATCACTTTGTTTCTTTTTGAACTCTTAACCTCACTTTCTATACTTTCTGAACTTTCTGAACTACTCGCCGAGAATGCGGTCGGTCTTTTTATACCTAAAAATGACAGATCTCGATTGTTCTGTGATGACGCCACCATTCTCTCGATAATTCCAGATGTCACTTTGGAATCTTCTGGTAGGTTCTTTTTCGAGTAGGTGCAAATACTGCAAATCTCTATATTTAGGCAGACATCCAATCAATTAATCGCATTCTGTGTTGCCTACATTCTAGGGGTTGAAATACATTACAGTAAGGTTCAATAATTGTTGTGAAAACTGAATTTCAATACTTAAATGATTTAAGTATTTTTAACATATTTTTTTGCTTTAAAATGCTAGGAATCCTATTATGCAATTCAATACTTCGTCAGTGATAGCTAGAAGAATAGTTGTTTTAATTGGTTCTCCAATAATGAGTGTTTTAAAGTGTTTACCTAAGTAGTATATTAGCGTGACCAGATCAAGGTACCAATATAGAAAAATTATATAATTCCATACTAAATAAAAAAAAGTGTGAATGACTGAATTTAAATAAGTAATTTAAGTATTTTCGATATATTTTTTTGCTTTAAAATGCTAGAAATTCTATCCTCTATTCTATCTTCGTCCTGATTCTAGAAGAGTAGTTGTTTTGATTGGTTCTTCAATAATAAATGTTTTAAAGTATTTAAACAAGTATATTACCGTGACCAGATTGAGGCACCAATATACAAAAAGTATATATAGCATATTGAATAAAAAAGTGTTTAAGATGTTGCTTAATACCTAAATAATGTTTTCTAATCTTGATGAAAGCAAATAAATAAAAAATAATTAATTATAAAGAGAATATCCTTCATTTAAAATTTTTTAGTCTGTTAAAAATGCAAAAGCCTCTTTATTCGGAGGGAAGGTCTATATTATGTGAATGAACTGAATATAACAATAAAAGCTACACAAAAAGTATTGTTTTTAGTTTAATCACGAATCACGTCCAAGAAGTTAACATGATATTAGAATTAACCTATACCTATTTATTAATGTACAGTAGGAAATACATATATCTTTTTATATAGAATACTCAATGCATTTTTAATCTTCAAGTTGACCATTTTTTCCTGATTCTAAATATATAATGCTGTATAAGTCTGTCATTAATACTTTTTGATAGAATTTGATTTTAAAAGTGCAAAATGCCTCTTTATTAGAAGAGCAGTGGCCTACGCTACGTGAATGAACTGAAGATAACAAGGTAGGCTACACAAAAACCGATTGTTTTTTGTTTAATCACGTGTATGTAATTAATATTATATTGGAGTTAACCTCTACCTACTTGGAAACTACATTTAATTTATTAGTAAACAACAAGAAAATATTTATGATAAAATAATACTAAGTACATAATTAGAGAAATTGTTCAAAGTAGCCGCTATTATTTTCAATGCAAAGTTCATATCGTTTTGTTAAGGTTGGTAAACAATTGGAAATAACGTTGTTATTATTTCTGTATAAATTGTTAATTTTCTCGTTTATTGTTGCTTAATTGCCTAAAGATTGTGGGAATGAATAAGATGTACGTTCTTCCTCAAGACTAGCCGTGTTTGTCTCTCACACAATCACGGTCTACCGTCTCGGAAATACGTGAAGAACGCCACTAAACAATCATACCCTAACCAGGATTCGAACCCGGGACCCCGTTATCGCAAGCCTAACACCTTAAGCAATGTGCTATTGAATATTGGACTAAAAGTTATATCTCTAGTATAATTATATCATAAAATCACAAAATATACACCCAACCCTCTATTCTGAAAACATTCACAAGCGTGGATCGATTTTCTGCAGGATTTTTTTTAATTCCTTGACCTTTTTCTTTATTTGGTTTTTCCTCGTTGTAGTTATAAACAAATTCAAATAACTCTATGGTTTTTTTATGAAATAAAAAAACGGTAAAGGAGTAATAAAAGTAGATTAAAAAAGCCAACTTTAAAAAAAAATTAATGCTCTACTTTAGTTTTTACATTTAGGTCACTTATAAATATTGAAATGGTAGTTCTCCAATATCTTTTGTTTTGTCTCTGCTACTTGAAAATAATTCAAAGCTACAACTGTTAAAAGATACTGTATAGAAGCCCGAAAGTGGGGTCTTTAGCGATTTTGTTAGAAATCCGAAAATCACCAAATATGTCTAAATGTTTTTACAAACAGGATTTTAGTCGATAGATAGCCCAGTGGGTAAAAAATTCTTGAAAATTATAACATTTTAAACGATACTCTTTTATTTTAACATATCTTCCTGGGGGACAGGGGGACCACCAAGACAACAGGTCTCGTACGGATTTTTTCGTTTAACTTTTTACCCGAATAAGCAGCTGGTTGGCTCCGGACTAGGTTCCGGTAAGACACATGTTGTAAAACTTTTTTAAAATAAATCTGTTTTCGCTTCATTTCACTAGCACATTTTATTCAGGATGCGGACGTCTCGGGTTCAAATCCTGCTCCAGAAATATATTTTTTATTGTATCGGTAATATTAAAATGTATACATGAACATAAAGGTTGTTGTCCAAGTTAGGTTGGTTTACCATTTACCAAACAGGTTTAAATTTTGAAGAAAAAATGTTCTTCTCCGTGATCTTAAAGTACTCATAGCCATCATACACATTTCTTGGTCTTGATGACAGGATTTCACAAGGGTATAAAATGTTAACAACAATTATATATTTGACATTTTAAGTGATTGTACTTTATATGAGCTATATTTTTCCAAAATTTCATTGAATATTATCCATTATTTTTGAAGGAACAGTGATTCATTTAAAACGCATAATTTTGCAATGTTCAATTTTTTTTAAATAATAATAACAATTGGAGTGAATTATAGTTTATATACTTTTATTGTACAGCTCAAAACAAACATTTTCCTTCTTTTTATTAGGACTTATAGAGAGATATGGACATAGGACTTATAGATTTCGAGATATTCAAAGAAAACTGATGGAAAATACGGTCTAAAAAATTAAATTGTTTAAATAAACAATACGCCGACCTCGCAGAAACTGCAAAACTGAGCTGTGAACTTAAGTTGACCCCCTAAACACGTTAAAACAGAAAACTGCCCTGACCAGACAATTCACATTAAAATCCTAATTTGACCCCACTATATGCGTAACAACTGTAAACTGCTTCATTTTAGTAGACATGGTAGCCACATTCTAAATTCATATACTCCAAATACGTATGAGGAATTGCAACAAATTTGCTAAAAAAATTTAAGCCCGAAAACAGTTGCATATTTACTAAATAGTTTAACACATAACGCAAACGTAATGAAAAATCAGATAAAATATTCAGCCTAAATAATTGTTGTTATATGTGGTTGTGCAGCACACATTTTAAATATGCTCTATAGTGCCGGGTCAAAGTCAGACTGATAATGAAAACAAAATATAAAATCAATGTTTTCTACAAATTTCAATCAAAAGAAAATATTTTTGTTTTGTTTTTATTTTGTTTCGGTTTTTAAAAACATTTTCTTTTCCCATCGCGAGTCGGTAAAGATGAAAACGTTTTAGATTTGTTTTCATTTTAAGTGACAGCATTGTTTTAGTGTGCTTCAACTAAAGCACTACAAGTTTCTGTTATAATTACTGATATTGCTTTTTTCTACTATCTCACAATCACCTATCATTAATGTGTCTGGGTAGCTTTCATTTACTCGATCTACAAACATAATTTTCGTTTTCTTGTAAATTACACTTAAACAATAATCAGAGCTAATTTTTTTAAGTTTGTCCAGCAAGTGTATGAGCTCATCTTCGCTTGCTGCAATTAAGGTGATAATCGTTTACAAATCTCAAGGTAGAAATCTTAGACTGTAGTTACTCCATACTGCTTCCAATAATAAAATAAAATACTTAATGTAATGTGGAAAGCACAAAAGAAGACCGAAACTAGAATAAAAATGTTTTATTTTTCATTTCTCGACGTTTTGTCTCTTCGGTGTTGTCGGGTGTTTTGATTTTCCATTTCCAGAAAATTTTATTTTTATCGTGTTTCTGTTTTGCCTTGTGGGTTTAGCTTTGAACCCAGTATAAGGATTTAAAAATTTTGGATATTAAGGAAAAAATCATTATGCATGAACCGCATATCTAAAAGAAGGAGGCGAAAAACTTGTTTTATTCAATGACGCAAGATGAAATTAACTTGTAGAGCGCTTACAAATTTTTGCTGAATCATGTCCACGATGTTTAAAATTTACGAGGACTACAAACATGAAATTGTCAATATAGTAAGAGATAAAGATTCAAACATGTATATAATATGAATGATTGAAGATTACCTAAACATTTTCAAACTTATTGCAGTTGCACTCAATAGATATTTTTTTTAAATTTTAACACAAATTCTAATGGACATCACTCCGTATCACCCGTTGGCGTTCCTTTTAAACCTCACCAAAAACAGCATATACTAACAAACAAAAAAATTACTACTTCAGAGGCTGGTAAGGGACTGTATTCTAATAATGGTAATAATTAACCTACAAGCATAGGTTCAATCTTTTATGTTTCATGGAGTCATTCTCAAAGGCGTAAAACCCCTTGACATCATTGACATATAATTCCCCACGACAAAACAAATATTATGTTTACACATTACGGTGTTTACATGCGTCTAAATCTACGGAAAAGAAGAAATAGCTTATCACCGTTATAAGTAAAAATAAAATAAAAGTAGCTAGAGTTACGGAGAAATTATGTAATGATAGTAATGATAGTTATACATCGTAATGTTGACTCTCTCCTGCAAAGCACGAAAATTCTAGCCAATCGGTCTCGTTACTTATGATTTTTTTTAATTTCGAAGGATAGAATCATATGATAAAATTGATGTATACGGCGATCATTTCATTCCTTCGTAGCTATACATAACACAGTGGGCTTTACACTACACTCAAAGAAATAGTATGGGTAAATTCAACAAAAAAAAATGGTTAACTAACAATATCGTTAATTTTGTTAAAACCAAACTATATTGATGGTATTTTTAAACAAGAGGTGATTGTTATTTTAATTAATAAAAAGTTGTCGTACAACAAAACAAACATTAACTTAAAAAATAGATGAATAAGACTATTATTTTGTTCGTCTGACTATTATTTTGTTGAATTCTGTCAAATTAAACTAGATAATAGTATATTTTATTTTTAACTATTATCGAATTGTAATTTTAACCCAGTATTAGTTCGCTGTACTATTGTACTTGGTAGACAAACCAATATTATTGTCGTCTTCTTGAAATTCTAAAAGAATTACCATAAAATTTGCTTGCTTACCACGTAGTCTATTACAGAAATTATTCCCAGATGACGCCACATACAAATCACTGACAATAATCAATCATGCATTATCTTACACTTATGAATTTATAGAAAATTAATAACATGATTGCAGTGTTCAAATTCTCTCAGGGATCATCGATATATTTGGATGGATCTTATAAACGATCTCTAATCTTTGGTTTGGGTGGTCTGATGTCTCAATACTGAGATTTTGGCTAACAAAAAAAAACTTCATCATACAGTAAAGTGTAGATCAACCTAAAAATTAGTTGGTGAACAAAAAAAACAAAGTCGTTGTACTATTTAATTGTAGACCAAATTGAAAATGGTAAGTGAACATAAAAAAATGTCATTGTACTATTTAATTTGTTACAAGAAGATATGATTATTAAACTACTATTTGTTTACGAAAACAAATAAAGTTGTATGACTATTCTTTACTGATTGATTTAACTATGAAACTAGATAGGCGCGATTTCATATGCTCTTTTTGGTTGAATTTACCTATCATTTTCTTTGAGTGTATTACTCTTTCACATGTCACATCTTACATTACATACAACACTCACATCAGAAGTATCTTTTCATGGACATTTTAATTTTTATTTAGAGAACATGCAAAGTATTCGTTATAACAGGTATGTGCTGTAACTTCTTCGGCGTCTATCAAAGAGATAATTTTAATTCATCAGTACCTTAAAAATCGTTTGGAGACAGAAAACTAATTAATTTTCTTTATAAATATAATTAATTTCTAAAATATTTACCTGTTAAGAATAATAAATAAATCGTCTTAATTGGAAAAATCAAAAACATACAGGGTGATGTTTAGCTAGTAAGCTATTTTTATAACCCCAAACGTATAAGAAATTCAATTTGCATGTATGGTACTATTGGTTATTAATAGTCCATATTAATTATTAAATAATAAATCTTCCAGGCATATTAAATATATTAAAAAATGTTATTTTAAAATTCCATAAAATATATTTGCATGGGAATTTTTGTAAAATTAAAAGTTGTTATTACTATATATTATAATTATATTGTTTTCTTCATTCACTTGGTTACTTAGATAAAAAAATCTTTATTCTGAGGCCAAGTGTGCTGCTACACCCCCCGTTAACACAAAGAACAATCAATCAATTAATGCATCGATGGCAAAACGTACCTTCTTAACATGAGTTGGCGGAATATCACATCTGTCAACCAACAAAAAAGCAGGTTTGACTCTGTCAATATTGACGTTACAACTTTATTTCTTTTATTAAAAGTAATTAATTTGTTTGTACGGGATAAAACTTTAAATGGACCCTCGTGCAAAGGAAAAAAGGTACGTTTAAAACGTTCTTTACGAACAAATATAAAGTCACACGTGAAAATATCAGGATTGACAAACGTTTTATAATTAACATGAGAAACTGGAGAAATAAATGTTAAATTATCAAAATAAATGCGTAACTTGTCGATAAAAAAAAAGAAATGTCAGGAGTATTATATGACTTAATGAAAAATTCGCCAGGTAATCGTAGAGTTTGACCAAAAATTAGTTCGGCAGAAGAACATTGCAAATTTTCTTTAGGAATAGTCATAAAGGCTAGCGATATTATAGAGGGGGGAGTTCATCTACCCAATGTGACGTGTTAGCTCTAGCAGTAATGGCAGTTTTAAGAGTTCTGTGAAAACGTCCAACCATATCATTGCTTTGAGGGTGGTAAGTGGTTGTACGAATTCTATGAAAATCCAAAAATTTTATAAATTCGACAAATAATTTTGATTCAAATTGAACGCCTTGGTCAGTTTGGACGCTCAAAGGTACGCCGAAATGACAAATAAAGTTTTGAAATAATGTACGTGCCACAGTTTCTGCAGTAATATCAGGCAGAGGATAAGCTTCTGGCCATCTGGTAAATCATTCGATCACTGTTAGAATGTAAGAACAACCTTTGGATGAAGGTAATGGTCCAACTAAATCTATATGTATATGATCGAACCTGCATTTAGGTATTTCTAAATTACCTAGTGGGCTTTTAGTGTGACGTTTGACTTTAACAGTCTGACAGCCAACGCAAATTTTAGCCCAGTATTCATTTTGGGCCAGAAGTAATTATTAGTGACTAAAGTCCTAGTAGCTTTAATTTCAGGATGAGATAGCCCAAGGAATATATCAAATATCGTTCTTCTATAAATAATTGGAATATAAGGTCGTAGCTTTGGACGAGAAACATCGCAATAAATAAATTCATCCAAATTTGGAATTTTAATTCTTTTGAAATTGAAAGAATTCTTAGAATTTGATGATTGGTTTGACAATAAATATCTAAAGTCAGAATCTTTCTCTTGAGCTTTGCTTAATAATTTTAAGTCAAAATTAATATTAATTAAAGGAGATTTTTCTGTCCGAATGGGTGAAATACATCGCTCTAAAGAAGATGTGTCATATACACGTGATAAAGTGTCCGCTGTGGCATTATCTTGGTTACCTAGATAAAATAATCTTTATTCTGGGGGCAAGTGAGCTGCTACAGCAAGTTAGGCTAGGGAAGCAGTTACCCACAGAAAACGAATCCTATATACTGTTATCATTTACTTATCACAGCATACAATATTTTAAATTAAAAAAACCTTACAGTCTGTTTACACAACATTGTCGTACTCTGTATTTGAATTTTGTACACTTAAGGTGTTTGATGTCAACACTGTTTTAAAATTTGGTTGACAAGTATGAGAATGAACGTTGGAAAATTAGAGTTTTGTACTTAGGTTCATGTATTTTTAGATCTATTTTGTACATTATGTACATGAAACATTAGACCGATATATCAATTTAGATTTGAGGTATGAGGGAACAAACGATGAATAATATTAATAAAGTTCCCAAATTAAAAATGCAAATAAATTTAATTTGGCAGTAACTATATCTAATTTTCTTAATCCAAGTACGAATCTACAACATAATTAAAAATTGTGAATCTTTTGATTAACATATAACAATTTTAAAATACAATAGGATATTTTTGTCAATATATATAGAAATGTTCAACAGATCTTACAGGTTACAATCTATAATTAAGTTAAATTTTTTACATTTTTAGTGAACGGTATTTTTTGTGATTTCATTAATAATTGCATAGATGTTTTTATTTTCTTAACTTGATATCAAATTAACTTGATGTTTATCCTGACATTTTTAGACTTTTTAAATGAAAATTACTGTATTTTCCTAAGTTTCAGTTTATTTATCATCGTCAGAGAAATTAACTAATGCTATTAAATGTAAATGACCAATTTACATTTTCGCTGTCCATTTTGATCTCGATTTTGATCGAATTGCATTTAAACACTCAATCCAAATTGACACCTAAAATGTAAAATGAACTACAATTTAATAATATTAGTTAATTTCTCTAACCGTGGTGAGTAAACCGAAGCGTAAGAAAACATAGTAATTTTCATTTGAAGAGGCCGAAAATCTCATGATAGACATCAAGCTAATTACTAACTTCAAGATTAAAATTGATTATTATATTTTCTATAGTACGTGATTTTCCTAATAACATAGAAAACTATTTTCTTGCATTAACTTTTAAGTCATGAGATATACAAAAATCACTTATTCTGGATAAGTCGAAGTTTTTTTAAATATTAACTCAACTGTGCGTTACTGGGAGAGAAACTGTGATAGACTTATGTGTCGTCAGCGTACTCTTGTATTTGACGTGTTATTAATTTAGCATAAAGATCCGCGATGTAGATAAGAAAAATAAAGGGCTTGCAGCACCCTTTATAATTTTTGAGACAATATTATGCACAATAACTTGTGTCTGAAAGCCAGGAATGAATAAAATAAATTTAGATACTTAAATTTGATAAAATCAAATATATTTTAATAATAAGTTTGTACATACGGCATGTGTTACCGTTTACTTTTTTTTATATTAAGTACCTAATTTAAAATAAATTGTTCTTTTTCATTTTAAATTCTGAAGTTTAATTTGCTTAAATTGTCTGTTTTTACAATAACTTGATTTAAATCGTGAATTGTTTTTAAATTAATTGATTTAAATCGTGACAACTCTAATTAATGTTGCACAAAATGACAAACTATAAAGATAAAGTTTTCTTCTACTTCGCGCCCACGCTTTACTTGAGGTTACATCCGCATTTTTTACATAAACCCAGCTCCTCCACCAAATTTTTAAAGAAACATTTACACATTTTAAATTCATCTAAACTAATTTTCTAACCTTATTTCCATCCGCAGTGTAGATAAATCCAAAAATAGTAATCCAATAAAGGCACAAAAATATTCACAAACACTACAAGTAAAACACTTTTCCACACTAAAGTAATATATCTGTCAACACATGTCCCAATAAAAATAATCCAGTAAAAAAATCAGGTCAACCGGTTTAAAATTAGCTATAATCACACTATGCTAAAAAATCCACCACCGAATTACTTCTGTGTAAAATTAAGCACAGTTTCCAGTTCTTGCAACCACTAAAACATCCTTAAATTGCACACTGTCTAAAAAATTCAGCAACAAATACAAAGCAGCAAAAAATATCCATATAAAGAATCTCCAAAAAAGTGCACACAATTATAATATAACCGTCATAAAAACAATTAGATGTCCACGTTTGTTTACATCCAAACGCGCACCATCCGAACCGAGCGTCGATTGTTTAGAGAATTTAAGCACGGCCGGCCGCGGTGTTGATTCCCGAAACGCGAGTCAACAAATTGCATTTGTTTTGAGTAAAGTAACGGTGAATATCGGCGCTAAGTCGGGTCGAGTGAGCGCTGGAATCAAATCTGCGCCGAGTGGACGCGATTGTAAAACAACTGAACTCCACAGTGCGATATTTCGCGTTGCCTAAGTCAGCTTAGCTAAGTCGATCTAAGCAGGCGGCGAGCATAGGCGACTTAGGACGAATGCAAGGTTGCATGGGTGCAGCATTGCCAGATCCGAAATTAAAAAATCCTTCGCATAGCTGTAATAGCAAAAATGTGCCGGCAAGTGTAACGCATGGGAAGACCTCAAACAACAACAGGAATGTGAAGAAAATATGAAAGAACAATTCACTCGGTACTAATAAAAAGTAAATATAAAAACACATACTATCATAAAACTTATCTTCAGATCAGAAGACTGAAAATTTTATCGAGCAAGAAATGTGACATTAAAAATGTTATAAATGATCATATTTTCTGCTTATATAACACCCCCATATCCGTTTATTAATAACATATTTTAAAATATATGTGAAATTCACTTTGTTTTCTTCCGAATTTTGCATAAACACGCATTTTATAAAAATTTGGAGAACTTTCCTTCAAACAACGATTTTTATTTGTTACAACGATTTATCCCAGGAATTTTGCAGCAATGTGGCAGCACCGCATGGTATGATAGGTCTTTGTTTGGAGGTTGGACATTTCTAATTCGACCATTGAAGGTTCGAAGAACGTCGAGAGTGAGGTGGAGACCTTACGAAGCGTCTCAGGGTTTAGCGAGGTTAGCCTGCAAAAAAGTGATTGATATTTCGAATAACAGTAATTAAACTAGCTTTGTATTAATAAACAATCGGTTTTCTACAGTTAACTATTTTTTTTTTCGAACAACAGGAAACTTGCACTGTGGTATAGATAATAGAATTAAAGCAATTAATCTAAAATGTTTTTTAATCGAGTTAATAAAATGTTTTACAGTCAAGATTAGGTACTTATTTCTTTTTTTTTTCAAAATATTTAATTAAATCTATGCCAATTTGTGGTATTGTTAAAAAAATACCTTGAATCTTCCAGTGTGATATTTGTTTTAATTATTGGGTTTACGAGTAACTCAATTAATGCTATCATAGCGAACATAAAAGAATGAAAACAGAAACTTATAGTATAGTACATTTAGACGAAAAAGATAAGTTATTATAAAATCGATTAGACCTGAATGGATCTGCCCAAGAATTTGTTAAATGACTTTCTGTAATCATAAATGAAGTTTTCTACCACTTTTTTTTCCGGCAAATTTTTTTAAATTTCAAAGAGCCAGTCAAGTCCAGTCAACGGGGTTTCACCTCTAATTTGAGTGATAATGAATGTATTTTGATCAAACTTTGTGCAGTGTGTTTGTTTGTAATGACGTTAATAAAAATGTTGAAAAAATATTAGAGTAGAAAATTATCGGAAGGAGTGGAAAACACCTTTTATCACAGGTTCCGTAACTTGTAGAATCAGGTCAAAAATTAAAAACAAATATATTTACCTGTTTTGGTCCAAAATAAGATGTTTTTACTCTTGTGAATTTTTTCGAAAAATGCACATTTTTCGAGATATGGCCACTCGAAAATTTCTAAAAGTGGGGGGAGGGGAAATGTAAAAGTTGAAAAAAAAGTCTGAAAAAATTCAGGTGAATGTATCATGGAAATATAAGACTTTTTTATTTGCAACTTTTCTGTAAAGTGGGTTTTCACGAGTTTTTCCGGAAAAACATGTAAAAACTACCCCTTTCTTTGAAACTGTAATGCCTTCTAAACATTTTTTATCTCTTGGAATTTTTTTGTAACTTGCTAATTTCCCGAGTTAGAGCCAGTTTTTCACGATAAATAATATACTACATTTTTTGCACAATAAAAAATACATGAAAATTCGAAAAATTAGCGTGATTTATATATATTATTATAAAAAATTATGAAACCTATATACCTACCCAGCAAACATTTAGGTATTATTTGACGTCAAAACTACCTAAATTATGTATAATAAATTTAGTCGCAAAATTAAAATTAACCATGTTCTGGTAAAATTCACGTTGACGCTACGTGGAATCGACATAAGTGTCGAAATTAGGTTATATCGACTAATACAGGTAAAATTACACATAAATCGTACTTGTAGTCGCACAATATATTTGGTTAGTAATACCTGTTTAGGTAAATTTTACTTAAATTCGATGTCAATTCGACATCGAGTTGACTAGCTTTAGGTAGAACTTACGTATTTAAGTACGTGAAATTGGAAAATGACACCAAGAGGAAAAAAATAAGGTTTTTATACCTATTTGGTAATTTTCTCTATAATATTGTTGTCAGTCACCTACAAATTTGGAGAGATACCTAACTCACAATGACGATACAAAATGAATGTCGGTAACTAAAATAAATCCAATTTATAAATGAAGTATTTGCAGTACTCGCTTGTTGAAATCAATGCGAAGACATTTTTTTTGTGTATAATAGCAGCTGTACTTCGTAAAATAACAATGCGCCTCCAAAATATTCATCTATAAGGAAATTCTTATTGCCAAGTAAAAAAATTATAGTAATAATTTGAGCCGAAAAGTATGCTATACTTGTTAAATATGAGTTTACAGGTATAATTATGTATTTTTTTTTAGCTTTTCTTTAGTTTGTTTCCATACACACTCATTTTTAAAATTCTAATTTGGAATCATATTTCAACTGTGCTAAGAAAATATGGCGTTTTGAGCTAATTTAACTTTAAAGTTAACTACAAAAGATAATTGACTTAATGGTTGAAATCAGGTAGATAAGCCAGGTAGAATTTATCTATTTTGTCGACTTAATATTACTTCAAAGGTGTATAATAATAGTGACCAAATAGGTTACTATTTAGGTATACATTACGTAGGATTTACAACAAAATCTACCTAGTAAGATATTCGACTATTAGGAATATTTTTAGTCGCTAAAAAGGTAAATACTACCTAATTATATTACCTATTTCTACCCTATTGTAAATTTATCCTTCAGGTCATTTTTGGTAGATGTTTTTAGTAGTTTTTCACTCGCTGCTTTCGTTAATTTTACTTTAAAGGAAAATTGTGTATGAGGTAGATTAATTGGTATTATTTACGTAAACTGAAATCTAAAGTAAGGCCAATTGGTAAATTTTTATCGGAAGTGTATTTTTCTAGTCAATTTTACGTCATAATTACCTTAACAAGTAAATCCCTCTTTTACCAAGTCTAATTGGAGCTAATTTTAACAAAAATGTTTGCTGGGTAGTGATACCATTTTTAAAGGTTCAATAAAATTTTTAAATTGAAAATGTGAAAAAGTTTTCCGGAATTTTTTTTTACAATTTTTATTTGTTAATAATAAAAGTGGGAGAACTGATTCAAAGGGTTGAAATAAGTTTATATAGTTACAAGTATAACACTTATTTTTATATTTTCTATTTATACACAAAAATGATTTAAATTGATACAAAAAAATGTTAATATAGTTACAAGTATAATACTTATTTATCGCGAAAAACTACTTGTAACTTGTAAAATTAGCAAGTTGCAAAAAAATTCCAAGAGACAAAAAATGTTTAGAAGACCTTAGTGCATATGTCTGAATTTCTTCAAATTTTTAAATTGCTACAATTTCAAAGAAATGGGTAGTTTTTCATATTTTTCCGGAAAAACTCGGTATAAACGCACTTTACAGAAAAGTTGCAAATAAAAAGTCTTGTATTTCCATGATACTTGAATTTTTCAGATTTTTTGTCAACTTTTACCTTTCCCCTCCCCTAATTTTAGGAATTTTCGAGTGGCCATATCTCGAAAAATATGCATTTTTCGAAAAGATTCACAAGAGTTACTTTGGACCAAAAAAGGTAAATACATTGTTTTTTTTTTTTTAATTTTTAACCTAATTCTACAAGTTATTGAACCCGTGATAAAAGGATTGTTTTCAATCCCTTCCGATCATTTCCTACTCTAATCTTTTTTTCAACTTTTTTATTAACGTCATTACAAACACATTGCACAACGTTTCATCAAAACCCATTCATTAGCACTCAAATTAGAAATTTTGGTCATTTTAGCGCTCCGTTGACTCGACTAATCCTGTTATGAAAAATCATTGGAAATGTTATAACTCGAAAAATTTTTGTAATATTGTCCTGTAAATATTCACTTAGAAATTGCCGATGTCGATGTGTACCAACCTAGTATTTAAAAAATTAATAAATGAAATAGCGGATTCAAAATATCCGAATTTAAGACGATCAATATACGTCAAATAGCTTACGAAATAATCCGCAAAAACTACGTTTTGAAGAAGTTTACTCTTTTGCTTCACTACAAAGACGCAGAAGACTTCTCAGTCCATCAAGTAGAAAGCTTCTCTTTACTTCAAAAAGTCGAAGTCTACAAAGTCTGCCCCCAACAAAAGAGTTACCAAGGCAGCATTGTCTTCGTTCAGCATACCAGGCACGACAAATTTGGGATCGTGCATGCTCAGTGATGGACAATATTCCAGGACCAGAACGATGGGGATGGACCATGGTTGATGGGGAGTGGACGCCGGTCTGGTCTTCTCTTCCTTCTCATAAGAAAGCAGGCTGCCATAAGGCAGCCTGCAGAGAATTAATTAAGTGTAGTTGCTCTGGATGCCATACACGATACTCCTGCTCAAAAGCCAAGGTTCCATGTACGTTACTTTGCACGAGCTGCACTGGAGGTCGACAATACAGCAATGCATACAATAAAAGGTATGCGTTTAATTGATTATTACTTTTAAATTCATTTCACAATTTCAAGATAATAATATTGCTTTGTTGATCCAATTCCTTAATATAATAATAATATATAATGATTTAGTTTCAGGGATGAATTGGAAGATAAAAAAGATGATTGCGAGTGATCTAGAGTCGTAAAAGCTCTATAGAAGCAGTTCGTTTACGTAAATAGTCCTTAGTATTTAGTAGTTTTTTGTTTGTAATTTTCTTTTATTTAATGTAATAAATGTTTTCAAAATAATTAAAATCACTATTGTTTACGAAAACAAGTCTCTATTGACATATACGGAACACCATATACATAAACCTTTTTTTGTGGGGAAAAAATGGATATTGAGCACAATTAATTACCTATCAATGAAATTTTTGAGAAAAGTGACATTTTCAGGTTTTTGAAAATTGCGCAGAACCCTCAAGGTGCGCAGATAAATGTATAGGGACAAAAAAATGTCGTCTTTACAAGAACTTTCAAACAAAAAAAGGAAAATAGAAATCGTGTGAAATGGTGTACCCGACGTACTAGTCCTGGCTAAATAGTTCTACATTGTTCTCAAGCACTTTCAGCTTCTTCCCCTGCTGATATGTTGCTTTATGCTTTGGTCTCTGTATAACTGATTGATGGCTAGCTTTAATTAAATCGCTAGAATTATGACAAGCATTATTGGGTAAAAAGGAAAAACATGCAAAATGTTATACAAGCATTTAGAACCAAACTATGTCTCAAACATCAATCGAATAACTCATTTACGGATTTGTTAGCTCCACTAATTGTCAATTCCAAGGAACAAATTACTGGATATTAAAGACGTACAGGATTTGACATATCATTAATAAAAATTAAAAATAACAGGGTACCTAAAATCGATCCTTGCATTGCACCAGAAGTAACGTCCCTAATATTTGATTGGTATGAATCTATGACTACAATTCGGTTTCTTTTCTTCTTTATTGAGGTAGGAGGTGAACAGTTGATGGACCACTCCACGTACTTCGAATCTAAAGAGTTTTTCTAAAAGCAAACTGTGATCAACGGTATCAAAAGTCACGGTTTATTGCTCTAGAAAGTAAGCTCAGTACTTTTCAAATTACTCTGGTAATTTTGAGTTAATGAGAAAAAAGAGGGAAGTGCTTATAAGATAAATATTATACCTAATATCTCCAGTAATTAAATTTTTAGATGTCTAGACTGAAAATTATTAATGGTTAAAAACGGATCATTTTTGGGAGAAAAAATTGTCCAACTTTAAATAGATGGAATTTCATCTAGAGATATCCAATCGAGATACACCAAGAAGTAAATTTAAGACAATTATATCACCTTCGATGAAGGTTTCATAATTTGCATTCCTAAAATGCGTATTTTGAGATATTGAGAAATTGAGAAATTTGCAAAATCACCCAAATTTGTCCTCTCGTAGTTTGAGAGAATCAAGCAGATCTGCGTGCGCAGCAGTATGGCCCAATTGATTAAATAAAAACATGATGATCAAAGCTGTCGAGGGCCTTCGAAAAATCAATATACAGTGGGTCCCACTTTAACTTAGAAATCACCCAAATGCAAATGTTTCGGTTAATATTCATTGCATCAATTCGGGTTTTTCTGCTTGTAGAGCACTAAAATAGGCATTTATGCCCTCACACCGTTTGTACAGCAAAATGGTACTTGGCATTTTTTTACTGAAATATCTTACTAAGAAAAGTTGTTTCGACTGACCTCAAGTGAGTAAATGTGAAATGTCAGAAAAAAATAAAAATGTTGAGTTTTTTTGTGGAAAAAATATAAATACGATAAAAACGATATTCTTGCAACGTATAAATAAAAATACAATTATTATTTGATATCTGTGGCGCATATTACCACAAACATAACATGATGCTTTTTTAAAGAATGAAACATTATATTTAAATTAAATCGAATTGAACAACTTTATTTAAATTGAAATTATGAAGGTTCAAAACTAACTTTTACACGGAATTTAAAGTACAGTTTCCAAAATAATGCATTTTTAGATTCTCTTGCGATTATTTTTAACCACTTTTCTCAACTCTTCACAGTTTTTGTACACCCTGTGGTCGAGTTCTATAAACTTCACTTTTTATGATAATTTTACACATATTCGCCTAGAGTACCATTCATATGTATTATTTGGTTTCATTATTCCACTTATAGAGCGGGAGCTAGGTGGCTTTTTCGGCAGCTCATCGTTTTATGAACTTTGAGATATTTTTATGGTTTAATGGATGATAACGATTCATAAAATCGATTTCTGGCGGGGCACCTCCTGTCAGTAGCGTCACGAGCACTGTTTAAAAATCAGTGAAATCATGTCATCGTTACAAAGCTCATTTTTTTTGTGTGTACACATTTTATGTTTCGAATGAATAAAATATTATCGCCAGAAAGTATGGGCAGTCAGGAGGCGCAGCCAGAAAGGTAATAATGATACAATACATCTGAGGCACGGTATGGAGTCAAGTTAGCCGAAAGTGTTAAATTCCTGTATATTTAAGAGCCTATGGTACTTTTGTTGACACTAAGAACTTTACGGGGAGGCTATTCTATTGTTGAAGGAGCTTATATTTACGTTTTAAAAAGGAGCCAGAACTTGTAACGATGAGTTTAGAGTTCTGAGATGAAATATGCGAAAAAAAAATCCAATTTTCTTTAAAAATCCTAAACATTTTCTTTCTGGCTAGCCTTACTGACGGAAGTTTCTTTCTGGGAATTTCTTCTGTGTTCAAAACATTTAAATAAACATGCTCAACCTTAAAAAAAAGTTTGTAACGATGATGTTATATAACTCCGTTTTTTTTTACCCCTTTGACCTTTCTGGTTGCGCCCCTAATAGCCCACACTTTCTGGCGATCTTATTTTATTCATTCTAAACATAAAATGTGTACACACAAAAAAAATTGGCTTTCTAACGATGATATAATTTCACTGATTTTTATATCTTGAACCATGGCCAACTCGACGGGCTGACACATGCCAGAAGTCTATTTTGTCGTTATTTAAGTTCGAAAGAATTAATCAGCGCATAGAAAATGCTTGTAACGATGATTGTCCGAAAAAGCCACTTAGCTCCCGCACCATTAAATTGAATGGGCCTATTTAGCATTTTTTTAAAATTTATATTTCGAAAGTACACCTTGTAGTTAATAAATGTGCAAAATATTATATATTTTTTTCAACTGATTCTCCCTCAAAATAAATAATGAAAATAAAGCCCTCAAAAACGCAGTGTAACGTCACACCACTCCTGGAGGTCAATCGCTCACCTGTTCCAATATTAGAGCCAGAGTTGGCTGCAAAAAACCTGGCCAATCAAGTAACAGAATGAAATGTTTTTGAAATGTTAGTACTTACGACTATAAGAAAAATCATTTGGTGCCTGGGCAGAACTTGTGCACACAAGTTTTTTATGTGCTCTCTCCGGAACATTTTTCGTATAGCAACTATACCAATGGAGTAACAGCTTGAAATTACTCTTAAAATTTAGTATTTACAGAGTGAAAGAAAAATATGCTTTTGTGCCTCGTTAAATCTTGTGCCAATGCCTTGGCACAAATTTTTTTTTATTTTATTTATTTTTTTTTGATACATTACTGTACCTATCGAGTAACAGCTTCAAACTACCACCAAATTAAAGTTTAAACATTTTTCAGTTAAAAAAAATATTTGTGCCGCGTCTATGCCTGTGCCAATGCCTGGCACAAAACTTTCTATTTCTTGAAGTCTTATTGCTATTACTATCTGTATAGGTGTTCTTTACAGGTAGGCTGTAAATAGTAGTTGTTCTATACTTTACTATGCTTGATCTATGCTACTGCGAGAGATCTAAGTGACCTATTTCCCGTTAGAAAGTTTGGTAAAAAGTATCATGGTGAAAACTAGATTGGTATCACTAAAAGTTGTAAAAAGTCACTGCACATGTTGAAAAACTCATCTAATTCCTAAACTTTGTAAAAATGAAATACCTATAACTTCTAAACTGACTGAAAAAGTGGGTGATTGTATAATTTTAATTTTTTTAAATGTTGTAAACTACAAAACAAACTAATAAAGTTGGTTTCTAATCAGTTAAAGTAGACTCAATATTGAAGATAATGATATTGATTATTATATTATGGGTATTTCATTTTTACAAACCTTGTAAATTAGACGAGTTGATCAACGTGTGCAGTGGTTTTTAGTAATACCAATCTAGTTTTCGCCATGACACTTTTTACCAAACTTTCTAATGTGAAATAGGTCAATATTAGAAAAAGATACATGGAGACGCTGACCATTAAAGGGATGTACAGACGATCTAACCAACCAACCACCCTTCTCGGTACACTTTGAAGATTGCCATGCGAACTCGTAAAAGTCAGCTAGTCTGCTGGATCTAATATTGTCGGTACGCTTTGAAGACGTTGGAATTCCAGCAGACCAGCACACTTTTACGAGTTGTCATGTCGATTTTCAGAGTGTACCGAGAAGGGCGGTTGGTTGGTTACATCGTCTGTACATTAATGGTCAGCGTCTCCATGTATCTTTTTCTAAAATTGACCTATTTCACGTTAGAAAGTTTGGTAAAAAGTGTCATGGCGAACACTAGATTGGTAATACTAAAGACCACTGCACACGTTGATCAACTCGTCTAATTTACAAGGTTTGTAAAAATGAAATACCCATAATATTTAGAGAATATTATTTAGGTATTATGCAAATCACAACTTACACACTTTTTTATTTATTATGAAAAAATAATTAATTGTAAAAAATAAACCCATAATATAATACTCAATATCATTGTTTTCATTATCTTCAATATTGAGTCTACTTTAACTGATTAGAAACCAACTTTATTAATTTGTTTTGTAGTTTAAAATATTTAAAAAAATTAAAATTATACAATCTCTCACTTTTTCAGTCAGTTTAGAAGTTATAGGTATTTCATTTTTACCAAACTTTCTAACGGGAAATAGGTCACTTAAATCTCTCTCAGTAGCATATATCAAGCATAGTAAAGTATAGAACAATACTATTTACAGCCTACCTGTGAAGAACACCTATACAGATAGTAATAGCATAAGACTTCGAGAAATAGAAAGTTTTGTGCCAGGCATTGGCACAGGCATAGACGTGGCACAAATGTTTTTTCTAACTGAAAAATGTTTAAACGTTAATTTGGTGGTAGTTTGAAGCTGTTACTCGATAGGTACAGTAATGCACCGAAAAAAAAAAAAATTGTGCCAAGGCATTGGCACAAGATTTAATGAAGCACAAAGGTATATTTTTCTTTTACTCTGTAAATACTAAATTTTAAGAGTAATTTCAAGCTGTTACTCCATTGGTATAGTTGCTATACGAAAAATATTCCGGAGAGAGCACATAAAAACTTGTGTGCACAAGTTCTGCCCAGGCACCAAATGATTTTTCTTATAGTCGCTGTAAGTACTAACATTTCAAAAACATTTCATTCTGTTACTTGATTGGCCAGATTTTTTGCAGCCAGCTCTTAGACTATATAGTTACATACGGCACGCACGACGGACGTGCTAATTTCGTTCATATCTTTTAAGTGTTCTGTATTTCGTTATTAACATGGATATAAAAAGGGTTGATATAAATATTGTATAGTTCCAGACTGTAAAAGTACATCAGTGTCTACTCCCAATAAAGTATTTATTTCATTACCAAGTGATGAAAGTATTAGGAATTTGTGGCAGCAAGCTATTCACAGGGAGAAATTTGTTAATAATGAGGGAACGAAATATTGTTGTGAGGATAAAGTATAGTATAATAGGTAATTATTAAAAATTGTACGATAATAAAGTTTGTAGCTTGAAGAGGATATGGAAAATTATATGTATTATAAAATACCTTTTATTTGCATATAACCAACAGCGTTATCGCCATAATTTTAGTTGGCTGACCTAAAAATCAGATAATTTCTGTAGACTTTAATAAAGTAGATATCTATCTAGTTAACCTACCTCTGTAACTAGTACATTTCATTTCAGCACTTATGAAATCTTTATTATTATTAAAAATTCCATAAAAATATCTACACACACCGAAATATTGGAATCAGCCTTAACGTATCCATTTTCCATATATTTTTATGCATAAAAAATAACAGAATGCAATACGTTAAATAACGAAAAATAACACCACACCCGCGCAGTGCACAACAAAATCTCTTGAACCATTGGGTGTTAAATCCTACTACACAATAAATGCTTAAACTGAATATAATCGCATAACTCATAGAACCAGTGGAGTGGTGTAACATCATCCGCGCCGTCGGCCGTTTCAAATATGTTACGAATTCGAAATGAAATATTAGGGTTAATATTAACGCTAGCTGCCTAATATTTTAACTATATACTTAAAGGGTTAAATACTTACGGAAACTGGAAAAATAAATTATAAAGTTTTCTCACTGCATTTTAATGCCGTCACTAGTTTATAGCAATTTGATTTAATCAAATAGATATTATAACCGGACAGTTTTTTTATTACTCATCATGTTTCTATGTGAAAGTGTGTATGTCTGTAGACTGTTTCTTATAAACACAATAATTTCTGTTAAGATTTAAAATTTTTTATCCAAATTTGGAACACGTGAAATAGCATGGTATAATATTTCCTATAGAAATTGGATCATATCCGTCACACAGGGTGATCGCTAGAGGCATGTACACTATCATATTTTATATAAACAATGTTTTATTGCAATTTTAGAGTAAACTTTTACTTTTAGATTTTTTTGATTAGGCACACAAAGAGACTGTACTTTACAATGTTATCAATGTATAATTAATAAAACTACCACGAAACGAATAAAAGTTGAAGTTGGGCGTTGTCAGATGCGAAAACCTTTATTGACTTGAAATTTTTATTTCAAACTTGGAAAATATGTAAAATAGTATTCTCTATTGAAATTAGACCATATCCGCCATAGATGGTGATCGCCAGAGGTGTGTAAACTATCATCTTTTATATAAACCATATGTTGTTTTAATTTTAGAGCAAAATGTTACTAAGGTTTTTAATTAAAGAGACAAAAATACGATGTGCAAGATATTCAAACTGAAATAAACAATGTCTCTAAGGCTTTAACGAACTTTACGTTAATTAGGTGATATATCAATTTTACTTTAAAATATTTGTGTTTAATAAGACTAATTTGAACCAAAAGAAAGTTGCAGGTGAGTGTTGTAGAATGCCAATACGTAATTAAATAATAAAAATTAAAAAATATATTGACACTGCACTTATATTTCAGTGGCATCACATAAAAACTAAATTGTGTCGTATTCGAACAAACAGTAGTTCGCAGTCGACCACACACGATTGCAACCTCCACTCGTTTCTTATATGTTTGGACATGATAATTCATGTTCCTATAATATTCCGTGAATAACATCTATATACAGATGTTTATGACGAATACAAAAAATTTCATGGCCGGCCATCCTCCTTGATCTATAACGAAACAAATACAATTCAGATTATTCCTTATCTAACTATTAATATATTAAAACACACAATTATTAGAAAAACTGAAGGATACATATCGAAAAACAATTTTATTATTGGACATTGCGTAATGCGTAAATCAATGTTAAACACCAAATGGTATTATTACGATCGTCTTAACCGTGCAGTAATAGATTATTAAGAATTTTTTCGAACAATGTTCTGGGCTTATTTGGGGTTATAAAGGTTACAATAAAAATTATTACTCGTGTATTTGATGGTGTTTCTAGGTATAAAGCGACGAGAACTAATAAAGTATGCATTGCAGGAATTAAAAAAAATATCCAGTATGCATATTAAAAAACACATAAAAACATTTCACATTCTAAATTAAAAAATGCCAAATCGAAGAAGCAGAAATTTTCAGAGACTGTGCGGAATTACAATTCAAAAACAGTTCTGATTTATAATAATAATTATTGTCACCAGATAAAAAATATATGGCGAATAATTTTAATTAATTTAACATTAATTTGCTCAAATCAATAATGCCCCCAAAATCAAATACTGGTTTACCATAAGTATCATTAATAATTATTAATAATAATTTTACCAAACATATCAACATAGTGGGTTATAGAAATTTTAAATCTTCAAAAAAAGGAATAAATTCTCAAAAAAAGTATGCATTGTTTTACGTATAGTACAGTAACTAGAGTAACTTAATTTAGAAATATTGTCATATGAATAATTTTTTTTTATATATTTAATTCAATATTATATACACCAAAGATATGTTTCTATATTATGCAGGGGGCTTGCTACTTTATAGGAGGTGGAAAAAAAACAATTGAAGCTGAAAAATAAATTTTGGTAAGAGAAAAAGTTATATGCAATTTTGTAAACAAATTGAGAGTCTTTAAGTTATTACAATTTGAAAATTACGATTTTAGCCTGGTTTTCGTCGAATAACTCGAAAAGTATAAATAAAAAATGCTAATGACTAACAAAAATGCTTCTAAACTGGATATGAATTTCATTTTTTCATAATTTCTGTAGAATTAATAGTACCTATTGGACATATGTAAGTTTAAAGATGGTGTCTGAACATTTAGTTTACAAGTCGACATATTCAGTTTAAATATTGAATATTTCAGAAAAAATAGCATTTACATCAAATGCAAAACAAAATAAAAGACTATTAATAAAACTTTCAAATGGCCTCTTGTTTTTTCGTAGCATAAAAACAAAGAAGTTATGACAGAGACAATGTGCGTCATTAAATTTCTTTAATAAAAACGTCGCCATTTTGTTATTGTAATTAGCAAGTAATTAAAAAAATAAATTTCTCATACTGTTTTTCATTAACATATAGCATCACCTAGATGCCTCAATTTTTCTATCCACAGCTGTTTTTTTGGAAAAAATTGCGCATTAAACTATAAAGGTATTTTCGAAAAAAAAACGTAAAATTTTCGTTTTTCTTGGAAACCTCAATAAACATTAGTTTTAGCAAAAAAATGGCAGGGACTAAATAAAAATCATACAAACTGGGAATAAAATTTATTTTTACTTATTTACGTAGCACTAATAGTTTCGTAGGTTTTTAAGACAATTTTTTTTTTATTTATTATTACTGCAACATTTTCTTTACAAGTTTTACATTGTTGTGATCAAGTTCATGTGTTTATTATTATTACAATTACATGTGTTGTGACACCCGAGTATTGTGTCTAGCAGTATTTAACATTTTTGTTCATATTTAACTTATCTATCTTTATCTATTTCGTTGCATTTTCTAAAAAAAATATATATTACAATTCATAGGTCTATAACTGTTAGGGTTTGGGTCCCGGGACGTCTCGTGTTTCGAAGTCTCGGGACTTTCTCCAAATTTAACTGTCTCGTGTCCCTGGACTTTCAGGTCGAGACTCGAGACACGCTTGTAATAATTTTATTGACAAAAGATTATAATAAGCTTCATTAGCTTAGGCTCCCGCACTCTCACTGTCCGTTAGTTTAACGAGTAATTACTTGATACTCGTATGTACGTAACTTACTAGACACAATAAAACCGACATGTGTTCTCTTTCTGGAGGCATTATTGCAAAAATCAGAAACAGATTGTCGGACAATTTTTTTTAAAGAATATTTTATTAAACTAGGAAAAAAGACTAAACTCCAAGAGATATCGTTACCACCTTCGACTAGAAAGGATACGACCATAGAAGCATTCAGGTATATTCTCACGGATGGTAGATTCGTACCACCGCTCCCTCGAGCGAGTGCATGAACCAAATGTCCGAACCTGCGGTTCCTCTCGTACTGAGTAGGATTACTATCGCAACGACGAGTCATCAGTAGAGTAAAACTAACCTGTCTTACGACGATCAAAAACCCAGCTCACGTTCCCTATTAACGAGATATTATTTATATGACTAATGGCTAGAAATTAAATGAGGATTATTGATGATTAGTATGATTACTTTACTAAGTTTGTTTTATGTTTTATAATTCGGTGTTTTCACAAATTTTAAAATGAAGATAATACTTAATTATACTAAAAACATTTGAAGTTCCACAATCAGTTGAGTAATATCCAAAAAAAAGTATTTTTAAATTTGAATTAAAATTTTCCCGCCCAAAACACTAAGCCATATTGTTGACGTCATCGGTCATATTGATGGTAAACACCTAACCTCAAAAATACATATTTTTTAGAAATTTCCGAATAATATGTCACCATCATGAAAATTTCCGCTTGGTTCTCGTACTTTCAACTAAAATCTTGTTCAGTGTAATGTTCATAAAGTTTTAAATATCTTCTCCCAATAAAATAAGGCGATTTTCGTAGGTTGGAAATCCAACCTATAATTAGCAGCCCATTTTTAGTAATTAACAATATTGAGACATCATTTGCGTCAATTTTTAAATGTTTGCTTGGAGCCTGGTTTCAAATGAGAAGTGTGGATACAATCATTAAAAATGACAATAAACTTAAAAGATGAGGTTATGTTGGTTATATTAATGCAACCGATGATGTCACATCCCGTTTTGTATAATATCCGTACAGTTATTCAGTTTTGTTATTAATTTGTTGAAATTTTAAACTGACAGATGAAAGAATGGTGTTTAAATATTGATAAGTGCTTTAATGTATGGAGTACTTCACTTTAATATATCAAAAAAGCAAATTTGCATACAGTGAAAACACCTGATTATAAGATTTTATTACCAAAAAATGAATCTGTGTATGAGAATTAAACATACGAATTGTTTAGACTTTAATTAACGTTAGAAATGTTAGAATTTGATTTTATTTTCAATAACTGTCGATTTTTACTAAAATGGTGATTTTTATTGATACATCTCGCCAAAAATGAACTTGATTCTAATTTTATTTTGAAAAGTCCCGGGACTTTGATCCTGGGATGTCTCGTGTCCGGGCACTTTGAGAATTTCGAGACTTCCCAAACCCTAATAGCTGTTAAATAAAGTGAAACAAGAAGACAGAGGAAAACAATGAGAATATATAATTTTATACTTAAATGTTGCCTTGGTTATTTACAAAAGTTTAGGTAGTTTTTTTTTTGGGGGGGGGGAGGATTTGTTTTATTTGTTAGACCAAAAGTTGAAGAAATGTGGTATAATTGTCTATTAGGTACTTTTCACATGTCCTTTTAAAATTCTTTTTTTTTATAGGCTTTAATATATTGAGGTAGTTGGTTATATATTTTGATGCCATTGTATTTGATTTGTTTCTGACAGATTGTTTTGTTATATTTTGGAGTTTGATACACTTTTTTAGTTCTATTTCTTGTTTCATATTGGTGATTTACCGACGAGCCAAATGTGTTTCTTGTTGTGAGTAAAAACTATAGCCGCATGCTTATACAATACAGTCCCTTGACATTCCGTAATTCGTTCTCTATAAATATATTTCTGCAGTTGTCCCTACTGTTTCTGTTAAAAATTGTCCTTCGTATATAGTTTTGTGGAGAGGCTGAAGGGTTGCACTGTATGCGGAGCCCCAAACGCTTATGCCGTACCTAATTATGGATTCCGCTGGGTTGAGAGTTTTTCTATTTAGTTATAGAATTTATATATTAATTTTCTTGATTTCTCTTCTTCGACTAGGTTAGAATAGACATAATGACAAATACTTCGTCGTGGCTATACGGGTTACGTCCCCAAAGCCATTCCCTTGGGAAAAAATATTAATTTTCCTAGCTTCCCTTTTAAATATTTAACATGATTTTCCCATTTTAGGTGAATATCAAAGATAACTCCAAGATATTTAATAGTTGTGGTGTTGAGAATGTAACTATTCGTTTCTCTATCTATAAGAATGGCTACCGTAATTCTGCCTTCGTTGGGGAAAAGGACAAGTTTTTGCTAAATTTAATATTAAAGAATTTATATCTAGCCGATTTTTAACATGACTGCCGCCTTTTATCGCGCTGAACTCAAGGTCTCTCCCGAACATATTAATACAGTATCGTCTGCATACGATATGATATCGCATCCAATGTTATTGTCTAGTAAGTCATTTATGAAACACATAAATTGGGTAGGGCCCAAGACGGTACCCTGTGGAACTCCAGTTTTTATTTTTTTCCTAGTGCTAAGAGCATTATCAATGTTTACTTACTGGGGTTTATTTGACAGATATTGTTTTACTAAGTACCCTAATGCCCATCTTGTTTGATTTTTGCATTAAATGGCTATGTCACACAATGTCGAAAGCTCTTTGTAAATCCAAAAAATAGCTAAAACTTTTTCGTTCTGTTTAAAATTTGTTGTAATAGTGTCAGTTAGTAATTGGAGAGGATTTCGTGTGATTAAGTTTCTTTGGAACCCATACTGATTTTTTGAGATAATTTTGTTTTTCTCTAGATATGAACGAAGCCAAAGGTTCAAGTATTTTTCGAAAATTTTTGCGATATTATTTATCAACGATATTGGACGGTAGTTTGTCATGTGATTTTTATTACCATTTTTGTATATTGAGACGACTATACTTTCTTTGAAGGCTTCAGGAATGTCTGCATTTTTGAAGATGAGATTAATAATATAAGCTAAAGGTTTGCAAATGAGAATAGATAACAGTTTTAGTGTTTTTGCAGTTATTCCATCTTTCCCAAGACAGGAGGTATTTTTTAGGGTGCAAACTATATTTTTTATTTCAGTTTCGTCAACAATCTTCTAAGAACATGGAGTTTAGATTCGGGTTTGTGTTGTAGTGTATGACATAATTTTGTGTCTTTTTAGGAATGTCACTAGATATTTTTCCACCAATATCTATAAAATATTGGTTAAAGGCACTTCTATTTCAGCTTTGTTTGTGATTTGTGTGTTGTCGTCTAGAATTATTTGCTCTACGTTATCTTTGTAGTTTCTAGTACGATTTGTGACTTCGTTGATACAGTCCCAGACTTTTCTGTAATTGTTTCCGGCCTCGTGAATTTTTTCTTTATAAAAATTGTTTTTTTGTAGTTTTAATTAGTGTCGTTACAATATTTCTATAGTTTTTATAATACTCTTTAATATCTGTGTTATGCATGTTCTTGAGGAATTTTTGTTTAAGTCTGTCCCTTTTTCTGATAGAGTTTAGAATACCTTGTGTCATCCATAGTTTCAGTTTACTTTCTATTTTAATTATCTTGGTTGCTTTTCTTACACTTGAAAATATGTCAATTGCGTTTTTGGAATTTCTTTCTTCATATAGTTTATCCCAATTTATTAATGCTACAGTTCTTAAAAGTTTATTGTAGGTAATTTATTTTTTTTATGAATTAATTCAACATAACTTATTTTTTTCGTTTTAGTACACCTAAACAATAATAAAAGTTTTTTTTTTTTTTAACTATTTATCGTCGGCCTATTTCCGCTACCAGGGCCTATCACCGACGCCAGGAAACGAGCTACCCCCAACCTGGAAATTTTGCCGAACCTCTTCCCTTAAGAAGAGTAGGGATCTTTTACTTGCCTAACATTTAGTAGACAAGGAACCGCCTGCTTTACATCCCCTCCGAAGGATGGTATATCCACTACGAAATCCTCGTCTGAAATTACGTAACTTCCGCGTATACACTGATATACAAGCCGCTAGAAGGTGGGACGAGAACGCTGTATTTCCCAAGATGGGTCACCCATCCAAGTACTAACCGCGCTCGACGTTGCTTCAACGGAATATCGACTGATATTCACATTGAAGTCGCCTCTACGCTTGCCCCTAATAAAAGTTTGTTTTAATAAGTTTTTAAAATATATAATTTTCGATACCAATCGTTTCTTAAAGCTACAAGTAAAAATACCTATGCCCACTTGGCTTCATTGATAAATACACTCGATGCTAGTTCAGAACATATGAAAGAGTGTGTTTACAAGTACAGTTGTGGATGGGACATGATAAGTTGCCAAAATAATGGGGATGAAAAAAAAAGATAATTCACTAGTACCAGTGAACCAACCACTAGCTTCTGAAAATTTGTTAAAAATGACTTTTTGTTTATGTAAAACTGGGTGTGGCTCTGCTTGAAAAAGTGGCTTAAATCGTTCATGTTTACTATGTGAAGGAGTTAGCTGCTTAAATGTTCCACCAATGAATGACATCGAAAACGAAAACGTCAGAGACAATTAGTTTACATGATTATCCTTATAATAAAAATTTATAATTATTTATGTCATTAAAATTTATAATAATTATTATTTAACATAAGTTGTTAATAAATTATTTTCTATAAAAAAATTGATGTATTTACATTATTTAACGTTTCATCCGTTTATTTCGCTTTTTGGAGCTTCTGCCATTCAAATTAATTTTAAAAAGTTTCATTATTTTACAAATTCTTTATAAATAACCTGGAAAACTGTAACAATCATTATTTTCTTAAAAAATATATTAAAAAATTCCGATAATTGTATTTTTCGCTGAGATTTCCAAAAAAATTTATTTATTTTTTTAATTTACGGATTTTCGAAATTGCGGTAATTTTCAATGGGTAAACTTTTTAGTTTATGGCATTAGAAATCCAAAAAAGACAAAATCATTTAAATCCATTCATTATAGCTGGGTTCCGAGGTATAAACCTAATTGCACTGGACTAAATAATTAATTAAAAATGTTTACTTACAAAATGTTTATTTCTAAATCACATTTTAATCTACATTTATCTTGTATCTATATGTGTCAACTAACGAATATAATTTCACAAATATGTGCAAAATTTGATAACAAACATCACGACCTATCACAACAAATAGAGTGAAATTATTTGGTAAAAGAACAGAAAAACGTTATCGCTGTCGGTATAAGCTTAGAACGTCATTTATCGCCAAATGATATTTATTAACATCTAATTAACTAACGAACTGTGCGTTATATATTCATTTAATTTACAATTTAGTATAGAATAAGATAATTTTATTGGTTGTAAGCAAAAATTATCACGACACTAATAAATGAAATAACGATTTCATCAAATAGCATTTGTTTTGAAGTTGTGTATTTATTGATACCAATTATTAAAATGGACATTACAATCATTAATTTAAAAATCCCACACGAGCACTTAGCCAACGGTTATATCAAGATATAATAATTAGCTGAAGTTATCTTGCGTTGAGCGAGAACTATCTGTGTCTAGTAACTAAATTGTTTCCAAAATAATAATAAAAAGAAAATTAAAATATTTAATAAAACGAATAAAAAGTCCAGAATGTAAAACGTATAAATAAAACCTGTATTAAAAAGCTTCTTCGATTAATTGGGAAATGATGTACTTATACTGAGCTAGTGCTTTTTATGTAGACTATACTGGATGATTTGTCTTCTGGAGTCAGTATAACCAATGAAACTGTGGGACTGAATGAATCTTGAATATGCTTGATTGATTGATTTACCTGCGTGCAATAGGCATTACTGCTACTCCCACGGTTATACAGCTGGGCCTGCTACGTCCACGCTGGGTTGAACCAAGGTCATGCTTATTACCAGCAGCGAGAGCCACATGGCGCATGGTAAAGGAATGTGGGATGGGGATGTAGGTATTTATGAGATACGTTACCGCATTGTGTCGTGAGGGAGCGTTTAAGCTCCCTTGTTTGTGTTTTTGGTTCTGGACTTCTGCCTCTTCTGGGTTTTCTTGTGAAATATGTTGCCGCGTTGTGTCGTAATATGGAATGTTAATGCTCCTCTTTTGTGTTTCTGCTTCTTCGAATCTTCTTTTTCTGATTCCTCGGTTTCCGATTGTGGTTTCCGTTGTGATTTTTTTTGTGGTGTTCATTTTTTGATCCTGATCTTCTCAGTTGTTGTTCTCCGCCGTAGCATGGTCTCTCTATTTTTAGTTTGTTGATGCGAACATCCGAAGTGCTAGCGATTTATTCAGTAGATGTGTTGGGTCCCTTCCTTGGGTATGTCCCCAGTACTTAATTGCGTACATTTCTATCCTTTTCTAATTGTCTTTCCTCCTAATACTATTGATGTTTGATGTCGCTTGTTGTTTTGTGAGTAGTTGGACGATGTCCCTTTCTGCTCTTCCCAAAAATTCTTCTGTTGGCTATTGTTTGTTGTTGCGTTTTTTGGCTCCATATGTCATCGTTGACCGTTTGACGGCTATGTACCTATGTAGCGACTCGCTTACACTAGTAGAAGATAAGGTCTCATGATAGTATGTTTTTCTCAGCAAACGGTATGATTGCCCTTGTGACTCTATATGCCATTTTGATTATCTCTTTTATCGTTTCTCTCCGTTTCAGTTGGTTCGTCAGGTCTGTTTCTAGATACTTCAATTTGTTCGTTGTTCTTAGGGAGTATTCATCTGTGTTCCTTTCCGCTGGTCCAACTATCTTTTGTTGACGGATCTCGCTCCATTATTGGGCTTTTCTTGAAGTTTGTTTTCAGTACAGATGTGTCCTGCGGCGATTAGGATTAGGTGCATGTCCGTGTTTTCTTAGAAAACACAATTTTTCTGAAAGAGGCCTGCACCTCGCATACCTCCGCTGAAGTGCTCTGTGAATTCAGTTTTGACGCAGTACATCAACAATGACTCATTGATTATTTCATATTTAATTTAAATTAAGTTCGTTTGAACACTTTTAATAATCATGAAAAACCTCACTTGAAAATAAGAAAGCGTTATGACCATACTTTAAGAGTAATGCGTTTGATTATTACGGGTTTAGTTTATATTAAATTTCATTAGGTAAATACCCATTTCTTTTGATGACAAATTTAGTAATTGTCGTAGCAAGACACACTTCAATAGGGAATTGCAGCCCTTTAAACTCGAAAGGGTAATAGAATCATAGTCATACGCCAATTAGATACCCAATAATGAGAGGTTTTATTTTAATTCTTTCAATTTGTTCTCCAATCCTGATGTGTATTTTTTCTGCTCAATGCGTTAACCATTATCTAAAGATGAAGTAAAAATTAATAAAGCCATTTTAATTTCGCAAGTAGTGTTAATGTCATAGTAAGTTATGGTTTTTTAGGAAAGTTTGTGAAAAAAATACAGTTAGCTAAAGTGTTCACATACTTTAAAAAACTTCTGTAATTTGTGCTATTTCGAACCGTAAAAAAGATTGTGTGTATTATCACTATAGTCTGTTTTTAAACCAGGAGGACCGTTTCAAATTTACCGCGCTAAATCATACATCTGTGATTGGATCCGCCTTCGCCAGTTTTACACAGGACAATAGACGTAAATTTTGACATATAATAAATTTTAATTTCATGCCATAAATTATTTTCTTTTAATTTCTATTTTATCGTTTGCACATTATATATCAGTTTTTAATCTGTTTTGTATAAATCTGAAGGTAAAAGTGGCTAATTACTTGGTGTCTTTATATTGTATAAATGGTACGGATGATGTATCAAATACGTAGAGGTCAAATAGAGGTCGATGCATTATATAATGTAATAAAATGCACACAAATATACTGTAGTGGTGTATTATTGGTTGCTCAAAACGCCAAAAAGGTTATAGTGTATTTTCTGGTTACTTTTGTGGTGTGAATTGGACATCTATATTCAGTCCTCCTGGTTTAAAAACAGACTATAAAGTGCTTACAATTTTATAGGTAAAATTTTTTCGAAAGCTTTGTTGCCTGGTAATATAAAGAGTGTAAATTGACAGTTTATTATCTGAGGGCGAGGGATTTAATCTTTGATAATAACCTGCCAATTTACACGAATTATGTTACATTTTGGCAACTTAGCCCGAGCAAAAATTTATAGATAAAATTTAAAAGCACGAGTGGTATTTGGGGAGAATATTTCACGAACAAATAACTCATTAATTACATTTTTATTATTATATGTTTTGTAATTAATTGCCTTCAGACGTTTCCTTGTCATTGTTTAGAGTTTACTGACCTCTATTTTCAATTTTATCCCTTCGTCAGATAAAAATGCCTTTCCAAAGCGATTCATCCAGTAAAAAACAAAGTAGGTATATATTTAGCAAACGCAGTTGCAGAAGCTAATGCCCACGGAATTGACCATCTTTTAAATGTAATGACAATACAAGCTTTGTAGACTATTCTGCTTCTAAGCGAGACGTGAGTGTAGTGATGAAAAGTCAGGCTATCTTTGTTCTTCCAACGCGTAGTTGCGGTGCAGTTATCTCACTCTAGAAGGACGGTCCGTACTAGCTGGAAATATGGTCTGAAGTATACTATGGATCTGTGGTGTTACATTCTACAACTTATTGTGATTACCACTATGCAAAAAAGTGACTCAAAATGCGAGGATAATTACCCCCCAACCTCAAGCGGGTCATTGCGAGCTCTTTCCAGTTACGAGTTTTTTGCTTAATTAACATTAAACAAATCCTTACTAATATTTCTGATCCGATCCTGGTTTCTGGTGTTACACATCAGCTGTTCATTGGCTAACAATAGTTTTGGTGGAGAAAACGTGTTTGTTAGGTAACTTTATAGTGT
Organism: Rutpela maculata; assembly: GCA_936432065.2. Lineage (NCBI taxonomy): Eukaryota > Metazoa > Arthropoda > Insecta > Coleoptera > Cerambycidae > Rutpela > Rutpela maculata. The sequence goes on from OW386293.2 coordinate 97,650,994, forward strand.
ACAAATCTTGATGACAGTATACGTTATACCATAGGTAATGTAATGCAAGTCTTCACTGTAAAGAGTTCTCGGGCACGCCTCGACCAATCACACTACGAGTAAAGACAGAGAGAGAGAGAGAGAGAGAGAGAGAGAGAGAGAGAGAGAGAGCAGTACTGAATTTTACCAATCTCCCACCTTTACGTTCAATAGTTGCCGATATGAGATGAAATAGTACCGCCATCTAGCAACGCATTAGAATTGACTATATTATGCTCAATGAATCTTTCAAGAATTGCTGTATTAAAGTGTTTATTAATATATATTTATCTATTTAATCCTTATTTTTATTTTAACTAATTTAGTAATTGAGTTAAGGTTTGCTTGTTTAAGTAGAGATAACTTTAAGTACGATGAATGAAAATGTACAGGGTGGACCAAATTAGATGGGATTTGAGGTTTTCTCTAAAACTATGTCAGATAGAAAAAAAAACAATATATTTTCGATTTCGATTTTCAAGAAACAAACAATGGCGTAAACCGCGATCGTCCGTCTTTTTCGGCTACCGATCTACAGAGCGTTTTTGGAAAATTGACATTTTTGGATGACCTCTATATCTCAATTACCAAGTCTCGAATCGAAAATCGAGTAACACATTCTTAAGGCACTTTTTTGAGAAGAATCCGTTGCTGATAAGAAGAAAATTATGCATGCCTCAGTTTTCGAGATATAACTTGTGTTTTTTTTTGACAATATATTGGTTGTCTATCTGCCATAGTTTTATCCCATATAATTTGGTTCACTCTATAATATACGTATACTGTTAGTGCATAGTTTTGATTATTAACGTGTTGTTACTTTGTGATGAATAACCGTACGTACGTACATTTGCGTGTTTAACATAAAATAATTGATTTGCCTGCTTGGTAGGCATTTGTATTTAATTTTAGTCGTGATAATTATTTTGTAGTTACGGTATTATAAGCCATTTAAAGGTATTTTTAACTTGTCCCTAGCCTATATATTTCAGGCAGCCTTGGCTTTGAAATTCAACTTATGTGGTGTGTTTATGATATGTTTATATTACTTAATTTTTATTAGAGGTCTCAAAAACTTTGTTGGCATTAGCCATCTCCATCCACCCATTATTGAAGAGGTTGAAAAAAATAAAATTGTGATTTAGTGTGTGTTCAAGAACCAAAGGCCTCAAAATCTTTTTTACTTCATCCACCCCCACTCCCACTACCGATGTGGCATATCGTTTTATGGGTTTTTGGGGTAGACGATTTATAAGTTCCATAAACAATTTTTTCTCATTGTGAGATTTGGATGGAAAATCTGGATGAGGAAGTAGTGATTCCTTGGGCAGCGGTTTTTTCAATAATATAACTCAAAGGTAACTATTAAACAATAAATAAATTGAAAAGTTGAAACCTCCCTCTTTAAAATGCTTTTTATTTTACTTTAATTCGATGGTTATTAAATCAGTTATTACATTTTCTTTACATTATCTCTTAGGAGCCCACGCAATTTCGCGAGCCAACACCAACGGCCCCATTCGAGTACACCAACAATGAACTTTCTTTTTAAGTATTTACTCGAAGATTGTGGCACTTACGAAAAAAATTGTTTTGAACTTTTTTTTTTCGAAAAATGTCTTTATGCTTCATTTTGTCCATACGAAATCGATATTTTTATATTTACTAAAAATTCGCCCTATTCTACATGTAAAATACTACTTGGGTGCACGAAATTTTTTTAGCCAGCGACTTACTTTTGGAGTAAAACCCATAGGAGACGGATATACAGTGTGTCCCAGGTGTGACCAAAAATTTTGGAATTTTGGAATGGTATTTGGGGATTGAGTCCTGCTTGTTGTAAAACTAAAGTATACCAAAAATGACTTGATTTGGTGTTCTACAGGATGTTTTATAAGCAATGTTGTGAAAATCACCACTAATAAAGTACCTTTATTTTTCAAAATATGAAAAAATTCCACTAAGAAAAGTTATTTAGAATACAATTTTATACCTCTATACCAAATTTCAGGAATATAAAATTATTTTTTTGAAACTTCCCATTTTTTCAATAAATTAGTATTTTATTTTGAACCATTCAATTAAAACTGCATAGAAATTATTTTTTGTGAATTAATATTTAAAGTTATGTAGAAGCTAAAAGTAGGCTATGAGAAAACCAGTGGATACACATTTATCATTTATTATTGACATATCTGTCAAACGTAGTCAATTTTATCCTTAATTTCTATTTCAAATTAACGAACCAAGCATAAAAAATTAAGTGAAAATGGTACTCACAGTGCGTGAACAAATTTATATTGTGCAATGCTACGGAATTGGCGGTGAAAACTGGCTAAGAGAAGTGGTAAGCCAATTTAATTTGAAATTTCCAAACACTGCTTTGTCACGTACTCAGGCTATGAGAATAATTAAAAAGTTTCTGGCTACTGGTAGTGTTCTTAACATGAAAAGAAAAATAAAAGCATATGATGAAGACAATGTTGGGGCTATTATAGCTCATGCCTCTGTTATAGAAAATCCTAGGATGCCACTAAGAGAGAGATCAGCTGTTCAAAATCATGGAAGAGAGATTTTTTCATCATTTCATAATTTTCTCGGATGAATCCACATTCACAACCAATGGTGTTGTTTCATCTCAGAATTGTTGGTTTTGGGCTTCTGAAAATCCAAATTTTAGAATTCATTGTAGAAGACAATATTATAAAAAAGTGAATGTGTGGTGTGCCGTTTCTTATCACGTTGGAGTTATTGGACCTTATTTCATTTACAGCTTCTTGAAATATTTTCTGAAGAACATTTAAATATTTTAAGAGATATGCCTTTAGTTCATTTTCAACATGATGGTTGCCCTGGCCACTCCACAGAAATGGTTAATCGGTGGTTGAATTTAAATTTTGGAGAAAATTGGATTGCCAGGAATGGACCGATCAAGTGGCCGGCGAGATCCCCAGACCTATCAATATTGGATTTCTTTTTATGGGGCCGCCTCAAGCAGTTGGTTTACGCTGAACCACTTCCTAACGATGTAGCAGAGAATTACAAATGCCATAAACTCCATACCGTTAGAACATATTCGAAACAGTTTTAAGAATTTCAGGCGAAGGATCGAAAGGTGTGTGGATGTGGGTGGTAGCTACTAATAAAAAAATTGTAAACATTGTTTCGTATTGGTCAATAATTAATTTGTTTGTGAATCTGTTATATTTTTAACATTTATTACTTGTTATAATTTTTAAACCTCATTAATCTTCTGTTAGTAATTGTTTCTTGTTTTACAATTAGTTCGATTAACATTATACCTTCTTACATCTCGCATATTTAATTTTTTATTTACCAGCAGCCTACTTTTTGAGAAGATTAACATTTGCTCCTGCTCAACTTTCAATATGAATTCAACTCTTAATTCGCAAAAAATGGGAAGTTTCAAAAAAATAATTTTATATTCCTGAAATTTGGTATAGAGGTATAAAATTGCATTCTAAATAACTTTTCTTAGTGGAATTTTTTTATGTTTTGAAAAATGAAGGTACTTTATTAGTGGTGGTTTTTACAACTTTGCTTATAAAACACCCTGTAGAACACCAAATCTAGTCATTTTTGGTATACCTTAGTTTTACAAGAAGCAGGACTCATGCCCCTAATACCATTCCAAAATTCCAAAATTTTTGGTCCATTACACCTCTTATTACATCTATCCTGGGACACACTGTATAAGAATTAATTTACAAATTAAAGTAACAGACCACCGTACCAGTTGTTCTCAACAATAGATTCAATATCTCCGGAGATGTAAGGCAGTACTAGTGGTTGGTCTACCTCATACGAATATCATAAATAGTAATACATTTTGTCGATGGATGCATGCCGAACAAACATAAATTGAACATGCAGAAACCCAATACATAACGGACTCCTTTATACAAATCAGGCGTCTACGACAGTCTAAGGTGTTGATTACACCATCTTCACAAACAACAATAAATCCTTCACTTTTTGACTTATGTCTCCCTGGCATTAAGAAAAGGAAATACTTTTTCGACAAACCTAGTGGTCCCACTTTGTTATAAAATATATTGGGTAGTAAAAATTAATTTATATTTGTTTAGCTATCTCTGGAATATTGGGAATCCATACTCAAATACTAATTCGTTAATAAAAATAAGGGAGAACAATGGGAAATACCTGACGAGTTTTCTATACTTTTCAATTACTTGTTCCTATTTATTTCACACTACCTAATACTGATATACTGAATTCAGGCACATTCAATCCTATTACTTACCGAAAATTATTACTATCTTGTCCACCCGATATATATATCCAGCGGACGGACATCCATATTATTAACATGGCTATTTTTAGTTTACAGTTTTTATTGTCCCCCGCAAACTGTAAATCCTTCGTTTTCGATGCGTGCCTTTATGGTTATTGTGTTATTGAATTTCTTTTATCGATTTTATATGCAAAATTTATATTAACGTTAATGGTCGAGTGAGTTATGTGAGGTTGTTTGCAGTTATTTTTAAGCGTTGGACAAACAAGCTCAATTTTTATTAGATGTCGTATATTTGTCGTGCCATTAATATGCAGAAGCACTATTTTTCAGCCACTAATTCAAAATTTTTGGGTATTTTTTCCACATTGCAGTTACCTAAGGTATCATATTTGGTAATATGCAGACAATATTAGTATTTATATTTTAAATTTCACTTAACATATTTCAGACTTGTTTGCTATTATTAAGTTAACTTACACTGAGTTACACCATGAATTACCAGCACTGTTTGGGCAGGGAATGAGTACATCTGTAACATCCCTGTGCACATTACTTAGATCTAGTTTGGCCTTGGGATATGAGCAAACCAACTGGAGGAAAGTAAAGGTGTTCTTAAAGCCACTGGAAGTCATGGGAATTAGTGAAAATTGCTTAAAGCTGTTTATCTAACAGGCATCAACGTATCAGAGTGGATAATGTACTAAGCGACTCACAGATTGTGGTGTATGGATGCCGCAAGGTACTATACTCAGCCTCACACTCTTTAATCTATATATTGACGGTCGGTACTCATTGCAGAGTCTAAGGGAGATGGTTTTGCTGGCGGTAATACCATTTTCTGTAATGTATGGAAGGTTCTATAGAAACGATTTCTGGAAATAATAAACCTTATGTATCAAAGAAACCAATGTTGTTTGACTCAGTTATAAAAATAACATCGAATAAATGTTTATAAACCATAGAATTTAAGTTATTGTCAATATCACAATCTTATCTTCTTCTTACCATTTTTATTACTGAAGGTTGGAAACCATTTCGGCAAATTGCTCATAATAACGCGTTATTATCAGTATTTGTGTGTTTATACCAGTTCTAATCTCTAGCGTTTTTCAATCACGAGCATTTTCTTCTTCATAGACATATTCGACCTTCTATTTTACCTTTCATGATTGACCTAAAAAGTCATATTTTCTTCCTCTGTAGGCATATCCAAGGTAACTGGTTGTTAATGATTTTCGATGACCTTCAGAAGTTCTCTATCCATTCTCATCCCTCTAAGTCTCAATCTCAGGTTATTTTAAATAATCGGGTACTTCAGTTTGTTTAAATAGGTATTTTTGTTAGTTGATAATAAAATTGGAGTTTCCAAATGAATTGTATCTAGTGAACCTTTAATTGTGGGTGTGTGGAAGGACCTTTGGAAATACTTGGAGGTTAAACCCCAGGGTAACAAAGTGGGACTAATCTGTTATAGTAAGACCAATGATACTTCAGTTGTTTGGTGGCCTGCTGTAAACAGGCTGTAAACAAGCTAGCCTATTTGGGAGCCACAGGAACAATACGCACGACTTCCACCGCAGCCATGGAGATCCTTCTGGACCTTGTGCCCCTTCACCTGGTGAATGAGGCCGGAGCTCGGGAAGCGGCCTGCAGGGTGAGGTGAGTGGGTCAGTGGGAGTTTGAAAGAGAACTACTAGGTCATTCAAGGGCTCTATCCGACGCGATAGGGTCTCACTCACTTCTGGAGGCCAGGAGTGATGATATAGTGCCTGTTTTCTCTTTCTCAAAACCCTTTGAGGTTGTCATCAAGAGGGGATGAGTGGAACCCACTTGAGGATATATTCAGGCCTACCGATATCGTCTGGTTCACGAATGAATTGACGAAGGTTCTGGAGCGGGGATCTGGGTAGCTTTGTCACTGTTTTCCAGACTGAAATCTTTGCCATTTTTAAGTCTGTGCACAGGAAAATATCTGAAGGAAATACTCCAACAAACATGTATATGTATCGATAGTCAAGCGGTCCTCAAGGCACTTGAATCAGTTAGGACCAAGTCAATACTGCTTCAAAACTGTAAACAGGTTTTCTGTGAACTTGTCGCATCCAACTGGGTCAAACTTTTCTGAGTGCCTGTTTAGTAGATCTTGATTGGTAGAAACTCTGCTTTCCAAAATCACATCCTTGGTAAGCCAATTTTCAAACTTTTGTATAAATTTTTGCATCTGTCGGATCTTGAAAAAAACATGCTGCCGAACGAACGAGAGAACCAATTTGCAAGTTTTCTGATTCAAATTGTTTCATGTTTGTCTTCTGCCTTCCCATAATAGTTAACAAGGTAAGCCGTCAAATGATGTATCTTTTCAGAACAGAGTTTGCCGGTTGTTGTAACAAAATTTCAAGAAGCTCTTTTCTAGCATTCAAAAAAAGAAACTTTCTAAAAACGCGCTTTTGGTAAAAATGTTATAATAATATTAGAAATCTATGTTTATTCAGATTTTTCTAAACATCACTACATTTTCCCCTCACTTTTTGCTATCTATACACAAGATAACTTCTTAACAAAACTATAAACTAAAAATATCTGCCACCATCTTGCACATGGAAAAATTGATCATATATTCTTATTCAGTAACTCCAAATACACCAAGACATCGATTTTGATCGACATTGGAGCACATAGTAAAAAAATTATTTTGTATGCCATCTTGATTTTCAGAAAATAATTAAAAATTCTTTATTAGAGACCTGAAGATTTTGAGCGATATCGGTTCACATTTGGAAAATTTGATCGCCATGTTACAGACGCCATTTTAAATTTTTTCCTTGTAAGGTCACCGAGTTATAAAACTAAATCTATAACATTTTTAAATTTGGGTAGTTGAAGGTGATAATCACCATATAGGTGTGTTTATTGTCTGGGAAATAGACTGTATTAAAAGTTCTCGCATAACGCGTCTTGTCGGTACAAATATTCGGTAATATTTTCAAATGGAAAAATGATGAAAAATAACAGCTTATACCATGTGAAATCTGAGTATTTATGTTTCATTTTAGGAGAAAAACTCAATGGTTTTGTGGGGACTTTTAGTTATATCTCGTGAAAGTTAAGAAACTGAGAAAAACCCTTCAGAAAAAAAATGTATCTATTGTCTTTAAAATAAAATGGCAGTCTTGTAAAGCACTGAAAGTAAATAATTACCCTAAAGGTCCTGTGGTAAAAATGTGAAGCCAAAAAGACAATTAATAAAAGCACACTCACCACTTGAACTTTGTCAACAAACTAAGGTACAAACTTTCACAAACACTTATGTTTAGGCATCCATATCATCTAAATTTTTGGAATACAAAGGGTTCATACTTTAGGAAAGTTTACTTTGTCTATTTCTAAATGTGCCTGTAAAATATGAAATCCATTTAATGAACCTGAATTAATGAATTTTGACCGCTTTCTTAAATTTTCGGACCACTGTGGATTGGTTATGAAGAAATGACCAATTAAACAATACTAACAATCGCCATTTGAAGGCATACGTTGAAAATTATTGAGCATCGTTATGGAAAACAAGCAATTTTGAACCACCTTCAAAAATGGTCGCTAAAAATATAAAATAAAATTTTACCATCGCCCAGTTAATTGAAACTTATTGCCTTATTACATGGCTTTATTGTTACGCTCTGAACTTAAAAAAAGAATTTTTACACAATATCAGCATTTTAGAAAAGTTAACCTACAGAACAAAAACAATAAAAATTGGACAAACGATTGAGAAAAAAATCAACTCCAAAATCATGGCAAATTTTTGGTGGTGCGTGTTTTGTTCCTCAGTGTATGATCATTATCAGACTGATTTGTAAACGGTTAAAGAACTTATATGACTATAACATAAGACAGAACCTAAATGAGGTCCAATGCTGCTATTTCCCATGTTATTTTTAACCATCCATATCTGACTCGTAAAAATTGAAATTAAAAACTCAAATAAACATTCGTGTTATATATTAAGTGCAACGTGTGATGCACTTATCTGAATTATTGACTGCCTGCTTATTTTATCAACCGTTCATACTAATTCAGTCATATTTTGTAGTTTGGACCTAGAGGGGAGTTATAAAAATGCCCGGGGTCAAATCCTTAATCTTATTCTGTAAAAGTAAGTAGTTGATAATAATTTCAGAAAAATATTCCGATTTCAATAACCAAGCAAAGTGTGTAAAGTGAAATGATTTGAAAGCATAAGGTCAACTTAGTCATTTAAGGTTATATTTCTAATTTACCCGTACAGGGTGAGACTCAAAAAATAGAACACAGATAGGTTTACATGGCAACGGAAAATATGAGAGAGGTAGGTACAAACCTATTTAGAAATAAACAGTCCGACGTAACTCAAACTAACTTTCCCATATAGGAGTAAGACCTATAAATACAGTGATAAGAAACTCTACCAGGAATGTGCCCTTCCCAACATGAGGAAAGAAGTGAAAAAGAAATTCAACATTGCAAAAGGATCAGCCAATTGGGACGAATGTTTATTTATTAACGCCATGGCGGAGTTTAGCCGTAGCTATTTCACCACAACTAGGGCATGCACACACAGACTACAAGACAACAACTACTCGCAGCGACATTGTCATCTGCTGCAGCTGAGACTCGAACCCAGGAGCGACAACCGCGACTAGCCACGATTTAGCCACTAGACATCCATACGCTAGCCAGAATTCGAACCCGGGACCCCGTGGTATCAAGCCCAACACGTAGGGCCACTAAGTCGACATAGCATATCTTGGACTGAATACAGCCTAGTACTAAGAAGGACCAAGGAAATATCCTGGAGGAGTCACTGCGAGGGTATTGAAAATATTCCGGAATGTGTCAGACTCCAGAAAATTGTCTTAATGGGCAATCAATGCGTAATAAACTCTGTCTTAATTAATATAGGTCATTACTTGAAGATAAGTTAGGAATCAAACATTCCTCGCGCACTTTCCTGGATCTCAATTATTGAACACTTGAGAAATGACTAGGAACAGAACTGGAATTATCTGGAAACAGAAATACCAAGACATATTAGTCAATAACCAAGAAAGTGATAAATCAATCCAAAATCATATGGGCAGTAAACTCTCTTGAGTCATGCAGATCTCCGGGACCTACCGGAATTTCGCCAAGACTGCTTCTGCAGAGCGTAAATCTGCTAGCATCAAAGCTTTATACGCTATAGAGAGCCAGCCTAGTGCTGAGTTGAAAACCAGTTAGGGTCGTATTTATACCAAAGGAGGGCCGAAACTCGCTTACCCAATCGAAGTCTCTAAAGCCTATAAGTATTTTGTCATTTCAACACGATGGAAGAAATGTTTGGCATATATATTAGTGGTGATGTCATAGGCAGAAGTCAAGTCACCTTAAGGCCAATTTGCATTCAAAGCAGAACATCATCACCTAATTGAAAAGGTGAAAAAGGCGTTGGAACACAAGAAGGCTGCATTGAGTGAATTCCTTTGCGCGTTCGATAATATCTCCTAGTACTCCATCATCAGAACTAAAATAGAGTGCGGCATTGAGATAGGATGGTATTCACCAACGTGATGGGTGAAACTTTAGGGCGCTAGTTGCAGAGGGCTGCTTGCAGGAGAGTGTCCTGTCCCTCCTGCTATGGAACCTGGAAGTTGGTAGTAAATGAAAGATTTGAAACCCAAGGATATGCTGGTGATATCATCATAGTCAGTGGAAAGTTTAACAATTTAGCCTTGTTTACAAAAGATCCTGAATATGGTCAAAAATGGATCGATGACGAAGGGCTGAAAGTAAACCCAGCAAAAATTAACGTCGTTCCATTTACCAGAAAAGAGACATGAGTCCTCTAGTTCTTCAAAGTACAGGTTAGGAATCAATGGAGGAGATATTCCTCGAGTACTTTCCTGGATCTCAATAATTGAACAGTCACTTGAGGAATGACAGAACTTGCAAACAGGGCTACCAAGACAGATTAGTCAATAAGAAAGTGATAAATCAATCCAAAATCATATGGGTAATAAACTCTTTTGAGACTGCTTCAAAGAAACATTGAGTCCTCTAGTTCTTCAAAGTACTCTGCAGATGTCAGAAGAGGTAAAATACCTTGAAGCTATTATAGACACTAATAGACTAAGAGCTGGCGGCCGCGGAGGTACTACGATATTACCTCCGTCTGGAATTCTGAGAAGTGGTTGGGGGGACCATCAGGAAGTGCCATCTACAAGGATTTTGCTCAAAACCCCTGCAAAGGACACGTCAGACGACTCAAAAATTATATAATACGTAGATTCCTAGACACTACATTTCACGATCGCGTTATAAGTGGAACAAGCACATATGTATTTAAAATTATCTCTAGGATAATATGAAAAACGTCAGACGGAGGTAACGAAAATAAATTTTCGAAAAAAAAGTATATCTCTCAGGCGGGCTGGAACTTTGTGAACGTTGTAGGGGGACTTCACAGCGGCATTTTCGTCAGACGATTTTAATTTGTGCTTAGAATGGTCTCTGTTGCAATATGTTAAAACGTCAGACGGAGGTAAGGAAAAAAAAATTTTGAAAAAGAAATGACAACTTTGAGGGCGTCTGGCACCCCTTTGGCAGCGACCTAGGCGTCTGACGATTTACATACGTTATATGTGACCTTCAAACGGATAATGTGCAAATTTTCATCATTTTTTGAGCAAAAATTTTTTCATTTTTGAGTCGTCTGACGTGTCCTTTGTAGGGGTTTCGAGCAAAATCCTTGCAGATGGCACTTCCTGATGGTCCCCCCAACCACTTCTCAAAATTCCAGCCGGAGGTAATATCATAGTACCTCCGCGGCCGCCAGCTCTACGTCTATAAACTTAGCTGAAACCAACATCTAGACAGGGTTATATAAAGATCAGTAGCCTTACTAACAACATATACATGATCAAATATCAAAAAATGGGGGCTTAAAGATAAACCAGCGTAATAAGAACCAGAATCACATACTGTTTTAGTCTAGTGGTTCTAAGGTAACTCAAATAACAGCAATCAATGAGCTAAGTCGTTATTTTCTAGGAGAAACTGGTAATTCCATCTCATTCATATTGGCACTATCGATCTGTTTTGGAAAAAAATATTTAATTTTTAAACTCTACTTCCCGCAGCCTCCCTCCCTGCATTTTCTGGGAGCAACTAGCCATGTTTGTCGTTCATACTGTCATCGTTACCACCAATCATGGCGTACTATTCTGGTGCTAAAAAAGTATCCATGTATTAAATTTGATAAAAATTGTTCGAGCCGTTTTAGAGAAAAAAAAATCCAGTTTTTTTAAAGTTTATGTCCATCCCCCCATATTTGATTAAGGGGCCAATTTCACGATTTAGCCTCGAAGTGAGGTGAGGTGAGGTACCGTACCGGTATCAGTCGCTGGACTTTGATCGGCGAAGTTAAGCACGCCGCGCCGGAGCGAGTCCGTCACTTGGATTGGTGACCGAATCTCATCTCGCCGTCCTGGTTAAGTGGTAGAGTAGCATTAGCTAAATCGCCAGGACGTTAATATAAAATAAGGCATAAAAAAAAGTGTGAGCGTCCTCAGCACGCATCAAAAATTCGAGTAAAATCAATCTAATGGTTTGAGGTTTAGATTCGAGCATAGCCAGACGACAGACAGTCATTTACTTGTAATCACTTTTTATAGTTTGAATATAAAACTCTATTAATGTAGTGTCTTAAATTCGAATTATAACTGACTCATTAGTTATAGAAGCAAACTACACTAAATATGTTGTTTTTCATTTTGATTTTTCACTCCATATGGCTACGTTAGTTTTCATTTCTGTTGAACTTTAAACCCGTCGATATTATCGATGAAATTGAAAGAAATTAATTGGTGAAAGTTTCATAGTTCCCGTTATAGCCTTTTGGGTTCAAAAATGGAGAGTAACGAAGTTGAAAGGTTTACTTTAATATAAGACTGAAAGATACCTGATAATGAAATTAGATTACTACTAGTTCACAACTGGTCTGAAAGAAAATTCAGGTTTAGATATTTTTGGTAAACTATAAAAATGTAAAAATATCCGCAAATTCATTTTTGTGTTTAAATAAATAAATATATATTTTAATTTATTTATTTTAATTAACTTCCATTATTTATCAAATTCATAATTACTTCCACATCCAGTGGAAGTATAGTAATAGTGGAGTCAATGGAGATTTTCACTTCGGAAAAATTCCGGGAAGCGGTAACTTTTAAGAATACATCTCTGAACAACTGAACATGTTAGGAACAATATACCAAAAGTTATCAACAATAGTCCTTGAGCATAATTTGTTATTAAACGAAATAGTTGCAAAATACCAGTCTTTGTCAAATATATCTTAAAATATTTTTTTCTTTCAAAAAGTAATTGCACCATTCGAAAGTACGAGAAATTTACATTAAAAAATGTATATGAAGTTTTTTTGTACGATCAAAAATGTAGGCTCCAGATTTTTTTTTTAACGTTTAACGCGAAGCGAGCGCGGCCTCCGAAGCGCTACGCTAAATTTGTTGTAACTTTTGAAATAATTAATGAAATTGACCTCACAAAAGCTTACATGAAAGATGAAACATGTAGCTATTGGATTATCATATTTTCAAATATAATATGAATGTATGTAGGAATAGTACATGTATGAAGTCGGAACATCTACCATTTCTAAAAATTTAAAGATAAAAACTTGGGTCTTTCACATTTTACTCTTGAAGTAATAAATAAAAAGATCCAATGAGTGAAAAAAATCTCAAAAATTTATTTTTGAAGATGTACACTTCCAAAATTTCAAAATTTTGAGAAAATGATATTTGATATACAGGGTGATTTAAGGCGGCCATTAGAATATTTCCCACTTGCAGATGAGATAAACATTTAAGATTTGGTACCCTACCATAGTCGACCATTGCGGGTCCGAAAATAACAATTTCAAAAAGGCGGCACTTCCGGAAATACCAGAAGTCGATACCAACTTGCTTATTTTAAATGGAACACCCTATATATTTTTGACTTTTCGAAATGATCATAAAATTCTGAGTCAAAATATGTAGAACACACTATACCTAAACTGAGCAGTTTCGGAGATATTTGACATTTTATAAAAAATTTGACGGATGCAACGGTTTGCAAGAACCGTTATAACTTTCTTCGTGTAGGACATTCTTATTTGCTCTTTGGTACGTAGAAAGAACACAAGATGAGCTACTCTCTGCAAAAAAATATAGATTCCAAAATAGTATACCAAGTGTTTTATTTTCCACGTTACATTTTGTCAAATTCAAACCTCAAAAACTTTTTTATTTCAAATGAAACACCCTGTATTTTTTTACATCGAATTATGTTAAATTAAATTCCCTTTTTTCTAGTATAAGCATTGTAGGGGTTAAAGCTACAACTTTTCTAAATATTGGCGATTTTCTTAAATGTACAAACATTTTTATTAAAAATTGCCATCAACTCACCCATGATTAGAAACAATCATTAATGTCAGTCATTATTTTATGTTAAAAAATGCCAGCACGTTTAAATTACACCCACGAAGACCTTTAGGTTTGTTTATTATTTATGAAGAATGTGATAAAGTAATACCAAGAACATGTAACACATTTGTTGCTACTCGATACCCACAAGAACAGAAATCATCCACCATACACTGTAAAACGCATATTGGATAATTTTAGAATATTTGGTTCTGTCAAATGGCACGTGCCAAGTTTTATTATTTGAGGTGGACTTATATTATGTGTCCTATATCTAACACATGCACTTTTTGAATTTTTTGTTGAAAATTATAATTTATCCAAAAAAACGTAGAAGCCTATGAAACAATTGAAACAATAAAGTGGGTATCGATTAGCAAATGTGTTACATGTTCTTGGTATTATTACTGTATCACATTCTCCATAAATAATAAACAAATCTAAAAGTCTTCGTGGGTGTAATTTAAACGTACTGGCATTTTTTAACAAAAGAGAATGACTGACATTAATGATTGCTTCTAATCATGGGTAAGTTGATGGCAATTTTTACTAAAAATTCTTGGACATTTAAGAAAATCGCTAATATTTCGAAGAGTTGTAACTTTAACCCCTACAATGCTTATACTAGAAAAAAGGGAATTTACTTTAACATAATTTGATGTAAAAAAATACAGGGTGTTCCATTTGAAATAAAAAAAATTTTGAGGTTTGAATTTGACAAAATGTAACGAGAAAAATAAAACACTTGGTATACTATTTTGGAATCTATTTTGTAGAGAGTAGCTCATCTTGTGTTCTTTCTACGTACCAAAGAGCAAATAAGGATCTCCTACACGAAGAAAGTTATAACGGTTCTTGCAAACCGTTGTACCTGTCAAATTTTTTATAAAATGTCAAATATCTCCGAAATTGCTCGGTTTGGGTATAGGGTGTGCTACATGTTTTGAATTTTATGATCATTTCGAAAAGTCGAAAATATATAGGGTGTTCCATTTAAAATAAGCAAGTTGGTATGGACTTCCGGTATTTCCGGAAGTGCCGCCATTTTGAAATTATTATTTTCGGACTCGCAATGGTCGACTAGGGTAGGGTACCAAATCTCAAATGGCTATCTCATCTGCAAGTGGGAAATATTCCAATGGCCGTCTTAAAAGAATCACTCTGTATATAACTAACTTTAACCATCTACTTCTCTGGTTTAAATCGCGTTATTAGATTTTTAAAGCTTGAAATGTGTACTTTAAGATGCTTCGAGGGGATTTACCTTAAAAATTAAATTAACCCCCCTTTTTACGAAAATAAAAAAAAATTTTTTTTGCTCTAAAATTCGTGAAATTATTTTTTTCTATAAAAAATTTATTTAGCCTATCTATGCAGCATACGTTTATAGTAGGACCTCAAAATAAGTAAATCTTATGATGAGAAATTTTTTAATACATAAACCTTTACTTTTCACGAAATATTGAAAAAAATCAAGTTTTTTCGGTAAATCGACTCAATGTTGATTGTTTCTGCAATTTTTATCCTGTTGAAAATATCGATAACATATTAAAAATATTCACGTGGTACAGGACCATGATTCAAATTAAAATGCTTGACTAATAAAAAGAGATTGAAAGTAAAACAGCATCTTCGCGGCAAGCAGCACGCATCACCTGCCCCGCACGCTGCTCTGTGTGTGTGTCCGCAGAGTATTATAAAGTAGTTTGGGCACTTTTTCACAGATCATTTTGTAATGCTGTGTACAATATCACGATTTCTCAGCTTCTTTTTAAGTTTTTATGTAAATATTTAAATTGTGTTTTTAATTGAATAGTGTTTTGAATTATTTTATTGCTTGATGGAAGTCGGCCATATCAGATCAGCCATTTTGAATTACCTTTCTTTGACATTAAAATCTGTTTCAGCGACCGAATTAAATTGCTTTAAAATTTTTCAACTTATAATAATTTTGCTAAAAACAAGTTGCTTCTTGTTTAAATAATTAATAAGCAATTTCCTCACGAGATAGATATAAATCTTTATAACTTTATATTTTAGGCCATGTAAAAGTGATATCAAAAGGTTTTAGGAAAATCGAAGCTACCCGTAATTATTCCAAATTAATGCAAAATGTCAACCTCTATTGAATCCACCATAACGCAAAAAATTTTTTTGAAAACTTTAATTGCTCCAATAGACTTAGAATGTCATAAAACGCCGAGATTTTCAATCTGAGCAAAAAAGAAAATTTTTTGTCTGTCGGTCGGTCTGTCGATCTGTTTGTAATTTTTATTACATATACTTACTCTGGAACCGTTTAAGATATTGACTTGAAATTTGGTACACGAATGTATTTTATGAGGTCTGGAACTAGATTATGTTTTTGGGTAAATTGGGGTAAACGGGGGTAAATGGGGGTAAATAGTAGGAATGCACCGGCGGATTTTTTTAATAGATCCTACTGGCAAGGCCGGATTCTAGACCGAATTTATTATTTTTAGTAAATATCAAATATATTCTTCTCAATGTTTAATAATACAAACCATACAATAAATATGTTTCTTAACAGAAACAAAAACAATAGCTATACTCTCTCAAACTTATAAATAGAACAAAAATAAACGATTCGGCTGAATTTTATCCTGTGGATTCGGGCCGGATTACTGCATCCGGTTATCCGGCAAAAATCAGATCCGGTGCATCCCAAATAAATAGGTAAATAGATAGATATATAGATAGATACACTTTATTAGCAGCTTCTGCTATACAAAAGACAATACAATGTAATATAAAATGTTGATACTAACTATAATGTAGATATACTAACTTAGTAACTAACTTAATGTACTTATACTTATAGAATTACCAAATATACAACAAATTTGATACCATCAATCATTTACATTCAATAACAGTTACATTTTATACTATGGTTTAAACAAATCAGACAACATACATTGATTTTTAACTTTATACATAAGTATTCAGTACGTGGTTTTTTAACTTTTCTTTAAATTTAAAGTAGTTCTCACAACTTTTTATTTCTGTTGGTAGAGTATTAAACATATTTAAACCTTTATATAATATAGTTTTATTTAATAGAGATGTTTTGGCTGTGTCTATAAAAAAGTCATTATTCTGTCTTGTGTTATATGAATTTACATTATTTACAAATCTCACTTTATCACATCAAGCAAGTAAGAGTCCATAAAATTGGTATTTAGTACATATAAGAGAAGCTAAGGTCTCAAAACATTTTTTGACATTAGCCCATTACTAATATCACTATACTATAATATCAAATTTGGGATTAGCTTTCGAATATACGAAAAAGCTTTTTAGAAGTTATTAAATGCGTCATAACTTCTGAGATATATTATATAAAATAAAAATTTACTCTCGAGATTTGTAAACTAAGAAAGCCTGATGAATATTAATGCCTTTCGACATGTTCTGAGAAAATGATACAGTAAAATAAATCTAACAGGCCATGGCTAACGGCCGTATTTTCAACAAAGAAATCCGACGTAATGCCGCACCGAAAAGATAAACGCATATTTTTTCCCACAGCTCGTTACCACTACCGGTCACTTTTGATTTCGACGGCGGCTATAACTCGACGACATCTGCGAAATGCAAGAAGAAAATTGCACGTCGTTACCATCTAATAAATAATGGAATTACAAGAGAAAGTTCCCCTCAATCACACATAATTTGCAGTTGTTGGTGCTCCGCTCAGGCATACCATTTGGTTACGGGATTTTATGGGGCCCTGTCCACATATTGGTTTCTTCGGTTCATGTTACATGAGAGAACGCCAGCAGTTGAATTTAAATCGCAGGTTGGATTTATATCATGTTCCACCAGCCGTTGGTAGTCGTTACGGAGTGTTACTCGCCGATGCGATGATTAGTTTAAACCGGTGGACCAAAAATTGGAAAAAGTGGTCGAAACTATGATTTTGCGTTTAATGACTCCAGAATAACATATACAGGGTGTTATACAAACCTTTTAGGAGTTGATAGAATACATCTATAGCAACTCTTTCACTTTCCCTTTTTGGGTTACTATGGAGATGGAAGAAAAAAGAAGAATCATCAGAATATAAATCAATAAATATACGATATATCAATTTACATACATTAATATTAAATTGTATATATATTCCTTCACAAAATGATATTTTATATTACTAAGTGAACTATAATAAGTTATATCTATTGTTGTAAACCATTTTAAAGAATGTTTTAATATACACATCAAACAACAAAATTTTATTATTTATAGAAGAGAAATTAACCAAAACTACTTCTATAAATTGGTGACTCTTTCTATAAATTGGTGACCCCGACGTCGAACAGCAGATTTTGAGAGTGTTTACTCCTTTAGCATTTTTTTCACGTAAACTCACCATGGCTGAAGCTAGATATTCAGTTTTTGATAAAGAGCTTTTATCCTTATTTTCTGCTATTAAGCATTTTAAACATTTACTAGAAGGTCGTAAATTTACCTGTTTTAGCGACCATAAACCTTTAATAAATGCTTTATTCACGAAAACTGAAAGATCACCGAGACTAATACGTCATCTTGAATATATTGCTCAGTTTGCTTGTGACATTAAACATATTAAAGGTTCTAAAAATATCATAGCGGATACCTTATCCCGTATTCATGACACGTCTTCTTTGACTCATGCTATTTCACCGATTCAAATCGAAAAACCCCCTTCATTGAATGTTAATTTCGATTTGAGATTATTATATAAAGCACAAGAAGAAGACTCTGACCTTAAACACTTATTGTCCAATCAGTCTTCAAATTCTAAACATACTTTTATTTTGGAGAAAATTAAAATCCCAGACTCGACAGAATTTATTTGGTGCAATGTTTCTCTTCCGAAACTACGCCCATATGTTCCGATTGTTTATAGAAGAATGATATTCGATATATTTCATGGTCTATCTCATCCTGGAATTAAAGCTACTAGAACTTTAGTGACACATAATTATTTCTGGCCCAAAATGAGCACTGATTGCAATTTATGGGCTAAGACTTGCGTTAGCTGTCAAGCTGTCAAAGTTTCGCGTCACACTAGGAGCCCGCTTGGAAAATTCGAAATACCGAAATGTAGATTCGACCATATTCATATAGATTTAGTAGGACCATTACCTCCATCCAAAGGTTACTCTTACATTCTAACAGTGATCGAACGATTTACTAGATGGCCGGAGGCTTACCCTCTCAAAGATATTACTGCAGAGACTGTTGCACGTACGTTGTTTCAGAATTTTGTGTGCCGTTTTGGCGTTCCTTTAACGGTAACTACTGACCAGGGAGTTCAATTTGAATCAAAATTATTTAACGAATTTTCAAAGTTTTTGGGTTTTCATAGAATTCGTACAACTACTTTTCACCCTCAAAGTAACGGAATGGTAGAACGTTTTCACCGCACTCTTAAAGCTGCTTTAACAGCAAGAGCTAATACGTCACATTGGGTGGACGAACTTCAAATTGTTTTATTAGCTTTCAGGACAATTCCCAAAGAGGATTTGCAATGTTCGTCTGCAGAACTAATTTACGGTCAAACTCTACGGTTACCTGGGGAATTTTTCATTAAATCATATAATACTCCGAACATGCCTCTATTTATTGACAAGTTGCGAAATTACTTTAACAATTTAAAATTTTTTTCTCCAGTTCCTTATGTTAATTATAAAACTTTTGTTAATCCTGAGATTTCCAAATGTGACTTTATTTTTGTTCGTAAAGAACGTTATAAGCGTACCTTTACTCCACTGTACGACGGTCCTTTTAAAGTTTTATCTCGTACAGATAAGTTAATTACTTTTGTTAATAGCAATAAAATTGTGACTGTCAATATTGACAGAGTCAAACCTGCTTTTTTGTTGGTTGACAGATTCGATATTCCGCCAACTCATATTAAAAAGGTACGTTTCGCCATCGATGCTTTGGTTGATTAATTGTTCTCTTTGTTAACGGGGGGGTGTGTATAGCAACTCTTTCACTTTCCCTTTTTGGGTTACTATGGAGATGGAAGAAAAAAGAAGAATCATCAGAATATAAATCAATAAATATACGATATATCAATTTACATACATTAATATTAAATTGTATATATATTCCTTCACAAGATGATATTTTATATTACTAAGTGAACTATAATAAGTTATATCTATTGTTGTAAACCATTTTAAAGAATGTTTTAATATACACATCAAACAACAAAATTTTATTATTTATAGAAGAGAAATTAACCAAAACTACTTCTATAAATTGGTGACTCTTTCTATAACATAATTTAGAACCTATTTAGAACCTATTTAGTCACACTTAGTACAAAGTCTTACGGTTTTTCGAGTTATTCGCCAATTTGAGTTTTTAGTGAAAAATCGTGTTTTTAAATCTTATGTATACATTTATTTCCTGGCTTATTCCTAATTGTTAACGTAACTTTTACTAATATAGTAATATAATATAAATACCAATTTTATGGACTTTTACTGGCTTGATTTAATTAATTACCATCATTTACCCCAACTTATCCCCAACTCTTCAACGGAATAAGATCAAAATATAATCTAGTCCCAGATCTCATTAAAATACATAAATGTACCAAATTTCAAGTCAGTATTCCAGAGTAATCGTGCGCACAAAAAAAGGTACAGACAGACAAACAGAAATTTTTTTTGCTCATACTTAAAATCTCGACGTTTCATGACATTCTAAGCCTATTTGGACAATAAAATTTAAAAAAAAATTTTTTGTCGTTACTATACTTCCACTGGATCTGGAAGTAATTTAATGTGAAAAATTCATATTGGATTCACATATTAAATTTACCCATTATATAGCTTTAGTAAAATGCCATGAAAAAAATTCCTCGAAGGACTAATTAGTTTATGCATTTAATTATGAAATGATAATTATATAAAGTAAACATATTTTACATTTGACGGCATAAAATAAGACAGCACTTATTCTTTTTTTTAATTTCACAATTTCGCAGTTGTCCAGTGATTGTAAATTGAAAAAATGCGCTAAAATATTCAAATGTTAAAATAAAAAAATGCTAATTAAAGTTTGAGGTATAAACTCCTCGTTATTATTATTATTTTATTTTATTGAAGATTTCATAATTTATCAGAAAATAATTCTAAACAGGTGATTCAAAAAACGATGTTTTTCATATAGTTCATGTGACAGGTGTAAATTCTTTAAAACCTTTGTACCTAATCCTTTCAGCATAAAGAAACCTGTCTTTGAATAGTAGCAAAAATGTTGAGGCGAGCGTCCCTCGTTTACCTGCTCTAATCCTGCTGTTTGTTGAGCCACGCGCGTCTTATGTGCTTGTTATTATTTTGTTTATGTCCGTATATAAAAGCATCAGCTGCTATTTTTTTTGTATCGAGTTTCTCTAATTTTTGTTTTGATTATTAATTAGGTAATTATGTCAAATAATAAATTAAGTATAGGGTACATGATTAAGTGTGCATAACAATTTAGGGCTTAAAAAATCAAGTGAATATAAACTGTTGAATGTTGAAAGTTATATTATTATTTTAACAACGAATTCATATACAGTAGTGGCAGCCAAAGTTCTTGGGTCGATCCCCATAATAAGATAGAGTGAAATATAAAGAGCAAAATAATGTACGCGAAAGAGAGCGATATAATAACAATGATGCCAGCACTTGTGTATGTTAAAAGTTCCGCCCTCTATCCCCTCTTATTGTCCCTCCTACAGCTTGAGACGTTTATGATGAAAACAGCAGTTGTACTTGTCTTTCTGATTTCTATCCTTTCCAGATCACAGTCATTTTAGGTGGGGATGTCGAAGAAAATACTCTGCAGTGATGGGATAAAGTGAGGCAAAAAGAAAATGCGAAATCGGATGAAATCCAATTATTGATTAATACGGATTTATTTGCAAATGGTTTCTTGTTAAAATAATTTAATTAACAGTAGTTTATAGAAACATCATGATTTGTTAAATTTATTTAGATTTATGCTGCGTATTTTAACATAGCGTAAAATAATTTACGTTCCCCAATATCAAATCTCGGCATGCATTGCCGGCAACAGGTCAGAAGCTCCTCCCACAGTCTACACGTGCGCGCATCCCGTTCGGATGTCTAAATTAAACAGGCAGGCAAATATGGGCGTACCGTTTTTTTTATCCATAGGTCATCCATGTCCTCAAAACATAGTCTTTGTCTAATTATGAAGAATGAGTTGACGCAAATGTATCACAAATAAAATTCAGTAAACGAGGAAGGATTATCTTGACGACTAAAAGTAGCTAGAGAGAAAAGTGGCAACAGTGTAGGTTAAATCTCTTTCTTTTCGGCATATTATTTGTCCATTTCTCTCTTCTACCTTACATTAGCATCGACTCAATATTTTAACATGCCACTACTGTAGTTTTCGAATTATTATAATCTATACAAAAGTAAGTGTACAATATTCTATATAATCAAAATACTTTTTATCTTAAATAAAAAAAATCATATAAGTATTAGATATGAGAAACTCCATCCCATTGTCAAGCTAAATAATTAATTACATTCAAGTAGTTTGTTAATGTAAAAATGAAGCAGTGAGGCTCTTCTTCAGAAAAACCTGTTCAAGAGCAAACAAAATTCGTCGATGATGATGATGAAGAATGTGATTACTAATGTAAAACAATATTTGTGAAGTTTGGGATTATAAGTTTATTTTTGCGTTGCTCTCTGCCAGTTATTGTGAATTCTAATGACACGGAGCACCTGCTTGGTGTTCATCAACTTTTGTCTGACAAGGGTGATCAGAGCGTTAACTATATATCAATTACTTGAAGAGTATCAACGGACAGAATACGGTCAGGTACTTTGAAGCGATGCTGCAGTCTCAAATGAGTGGAGCTGGAGTTCTTCTTGAACACAAATTAGAAATGGAATTATTATTATTAGCCTGTTGCCATCATATTGATGAGCTGGTGTTAAAGTGCGCGAATGAAGTTAGTTTCATTCAGTCCAACGTCCCATTAGTGGATTGTGTGAGTCGGAAAAAGACCCGACAAACCCGACTATTGTATGATGCAGCCAAAGTAGTTCTCCTCCCCGTTTTCGAGGATGCTGAACAGCAGAGCCGTTCCTAAGCACTGTGCTTAGTGCTTGTCTAAGCACTCTAAGCACTTTTGTGCTCGAGAGCACTGTGCTTAAGAGCACTTCTTAAAATCGATGCTTAATGCTTAGGGCTTCGAGCACTTTGCGAAAGGGCTTAGTGCTTAGTAATCCCGCAAAGTGCTCGCGAGCATTCAAAAAAGGCTCGCAAGCACTTTAGTGCTCGGGAGCATTCGAAAGTGCTCGCAAGCACTCTAAAAGGCTCGCAAGCACTTTTTTTAGCGCTCGCGAGCACTAAAATGCTTGCGAGCACTCCAAAAAGCTCCCAAACTCTTTATGACTCGTGAGCACTTTAAAATTTTCCCAAGCAAAGAATCATTTCTGTATTAAATTTGTGAATTCACACCCAATTTAGAAAAAAAAATTTAGACTAAAGAGAATTTATTTTATGACAGATTTCATGCAATAATAATAATTCTTAAGAAAATCCTTTATAATAAACTGTTTTCATTCATTACTTTTTTCAAAATATTTTTCTGAATTGGGTGTGTGCCAAGTTAATGATGGTTTCCTGTTTCATTTTTGCTGGAAAACGGCTGGGATTATCAAATTCATCTATACATCATCATCAGTCATCATCTCCGATTAAAGAACTTATATCTAGATACATAACAGGCTATCTTTTCACTATATACCTTGTTTGCTCCTAACATAGTCACATTATATGTCCATTAAAATGGATAGATGAACGTCACATCCCATAGGCAACAGTGGCGTTGTGTGTGTAGAAAATGTGTAGAATGGTAAATATTTAAAATGAATTATTGCAATTCCTGCATTACCGGCTCTTTATATAACGTGATGTAGGCATACGATATTACAGTAAGATAAAACAGTAAGATAAATATGTATTGAAAGGATATTAAAATTTAATTGCTATTTACTTTATAACTGTAAACTGAACTTCATCATGTTACGACTATGGAACGATCGATTTTCTTCTTTTCTAAACTGCTTTCTGCAAACGGCACAGCACTTCACTATTTATTTGCACAAAATATATTGTCACTAAACTGTGTAAATATGAATAGAGAATATTATTTAGGTATTAAGCAAATCACAACTTAAAATAAAATTACTTTTTCACCAGTTTTTGGTCGGAGAACACGAAAAACATTTATTGACATTAATGGCCGAACTGTCAACTGAGATTATGATAATCGAACTGAAGCCGATCGTGTACGAGCGGCCGCGAATACGCCGATGGGCCAATCAGCAACTTATGGGAAGATGTGCCTTAGAATGGGAGTCTTTCGGGATCATAAAATTCATGCCATTATGTATCTAGATATAAGTTCTTTAATCGGAGGTCATCATATTATGTTACATTTTACATTACAAGCATAATAAGCATACTTAGCAAATTCACGTAAAGATGACATTTACCATATTATTAACTGTATTCTGTTCTAGTCAGAAGTACAAATGGTATACCCTCCTACCCTCTACCTAAAAGCGTGATGTGAGATGTGATAGTGATAAATTGTCTCTTTCATTAAAAAATAATTCTCCACCAAGGTGAATATCAGAATAGTATACAGTATTACAGTGTGTCCCTGGACGGATCTAACACCTAACTACACTTGCAATCTTTCTTATTTTGCATTCTTATTTTGGATTTTTGGAGAAAAAGTCACTCTTCATAAAATGTTTTTCTTACTCTGAAAAGTCCTTGGCTATAGTCAGAATTTCGGAATAACGTAGAGGATAGTTAACAAATACGGAAACGTGAATTTGTGCCAAAAGTAAAGTATGAGTATTTTGAGAGGAGATTGTTACAGGAAAAAGTTGTTTCTAATGTCAACAAAAGGTCAGATAAGAAATTTGAACGTCATATCTCAAAGTTGATATTTCTGATAATATTATGATAAAAATAATTAAAAAAAGAACGCTGCCTAAGAAACCACTACTTCCACAACCAGACTTCCTATACAAGCCTTACAACGAAAATATTGCACTCCGTTATGTGGAAATAATTGTTTATGGAACTTTAATAATATGATATTTGAAATCGTGTACCCCAAAAACCCATAAAATGATATGCCACATCTGTAGTGGTGGTGGGGGTAAATGAAGTGAAAAAAATTCTGGATGACTTTGATTCTTGTGCATACACTAAATCAGAATATTTTTCCACTCCCTTTAATAATAATAATAATAATAATAATCCTTTATTATCCATAAGACCATACAAATGGCGTGGGACAAGTCAAAGTGAAAATGCGGTTAAAACTAAAAGTACAGAATACAATGTTTAAAATATAGATATAAATATAGACATAAGAAAATACAAGATAAAATGAACATAAATCACATTTATATATAATAATAAAATAATAAAAAACACAATAAACAACATAGCTGTTTTGTCAATAAGTATAAAAAGTTAATTATATGGGCTATTCATTTAAAAAATCATGAACAGAGTAATAAGATTTCTTATGTAGCATATTTATTAGCTTGATTTTAAATTCATTCATATTGTTGCTCTTTATTTCTAGTGATAACTTATTGTATAATTTAATTCCCATATATAATGGGTTGTGTTCATATGTGGTCGAATTATGACGTGGTATCACTAAGTTGTTACTACCTCGAGTGTCATATTCATGGTTGAAGTTGTTAGTGGAAAACATATGAATATTGCTTTTAACATAGATTAGTGTTTTGAGTATATATACACTGGCTAGAGGTAAAATATTAAATGTTTTAAATAGATCTCTGCAAGAAGTCCGTCGTGAAACATTCGCTATATTTCTTACTGCAATTTTTTGTAGCTTAAATATTCTCTCTGCATTGCGCGACATTCCCCAGAATATGATGCCATATGACATCCGTGAATAAAAGTGAGCATAATAATATGATATAGCGGTTACGTTATTAGAGACGTGTTGTAACCTATATAACGCATAACAAACCGGTGTCAATTTTTTGGATAGATAGTCTGTATGTGGTTCCCAGTTCAAAGCATTATCTATAATCACACCCAGAAATTTTGTAGAAGTCATTTGCACAATAGATTTCTTATTAATTTTTATCAAGTAAAGCTTGATAATGGATAATGGGGTGGGGGTGGCTAATGCCAAAAATTTTTTTGAGACCATGGCTCCTATTATATTTACTAAATACCAATTTCATGGACTCTTATTTTCTTGATTTATCTATTTATCCCAATTTACCCCTCTTCAACAGAATAAAATTAAAACATAATCTAGTTCCAGATCCTTAAAATACATACGCATGCCAAATTTTAAGTCAATATTTTAAACGGTTCCAGAGTAATTATGAGCACCAAAAAGTTACAGGACCAACATACCGACCGACACGACAGGCAGACATTTTTTTGCTCAAACTTAAAATATTGACGTTTCATGACATTCTAAGCCCATTTGAACATTGAAAATTTTCAAAAAAATTTTTCGCATCAGTATTCTTCCACTGGACGTGGAATTAATACGCAGACAATGGCATGATAAAGGTATAACAAATCATTATGTGCCGTGGAGTAAAGCTTCTACTTCATGCAGTTTCTTCAAGGAAACCTACTACGCATCCATACTACTCGAGAAAATCCACTGCGCATCCATACTACTTGAGATAACCTACTGCGCACCCATACTACTTCAAATAAGCCACTGCGCATCCATTTAACTCAAGGAAACCGAAGAAAATAAACACCGTACAGGCTGCATGGTATTCTAATTTGATATCGTAGAAGCTAGACACTGACGCGATGACGCGTCTCTGACGCATCTCCTCATTTATTCTTGAAACATTGATGTCAATTTAGCAACCTACTAAAATCTTGAAAGGCAGGTACGCTGATGTTCGTGTGTTCATAGGACTCGAATTATAAGGCAACCTGTAGTGTTTATAAATCTTAAAATTCCACACCTAGATTTTCTATCCAAGGGTCTCAACGAAAAACATTTTGATACTATATTTGCACTTCACTATGTGGAAATTATTGTTTATGGAACTTTAATAACAAAATATTTGAAATCATCTATCCCAAAAACCTAGAAAACGATATGCCACATCGGTAGTGGGGATAAGGGTGGTGGTAGAGGTAGTAGTGGGGGTGGATGAAGTGAAAAAAAATTTTGAGGCCTTAGGATCTTGTATACACGCTAAATTACAATGTTATTTTTTTCACCCCTTTAATAATGGGTGTAGTAATGGGGATGGCTAATTGCGAAAAATATTTTTAACTTCTTTTATATATACTAAATACCAATTTTACGGACTCTTATTGCTTGATTTACATATTCACCCTTATTTACCCCAATTTATCCCCCAACCATTCAATGAAATAAGATCAAAATATAATCTAGTACCAGGTCTCATTAAAATACATACGTGTACCAAATTTCAAGTCAATATCTTAAACGGTTCCAGAGTAAATGTGCGCACAAAAGAAGTTAGACAGACTGACGACAGACAGAATTTTTTTTATCAAACTTAAAATCTCGACGTTTCATGACATTCTAAGCCTATTTGAATAATAAACATTATTCTTTTTTGCGTTACTATACTTCCACTGGATGTGGAAGTAAAAACAGCTGCCCAAGGAATCACTACTTCCACATCCAGATTTTTTATCTAAGTCACTCACAACGAAAAAATTTTGTATGTAGAAATAATTGTTTATGGAACTTTAATAATATATTATTTGAAATCCTCTACCCCAAAAACCCATAAAACGATACCCCACATCGGTAGCGGGGTGGGGGTGGTGATAGGGGGTGGTAGTGGGGGTGGATGAAGTAAAAAAACATTTTGAGGTTTCTGGTTCTTGTACACACCCTAAATCACTTTTTTTTTCATCCCCTTTAATAATTAATAATGGGGTGGGGGTGGTAATGGGGGTGGCTAATGCCAAAAATTTTTTTGAGACCTCAGCTTCTCTTGTATATACTAATAAATACCAATTTTATGGACTCTTACCTGCTTAATTTACCTATTTTCCTCAAATTTCCCCAATTTACTCCCCAACCCTTCGACGGAACAAGATGAAAATATAATCCAGTTCTAGATCTCGTTAAAGTTCATGTGTGTACCAAATTTTAAGTCAATATCTCAAACGGTTCCAGAGTAAACGTGCGCACAAAAAAAGTTACAGACAGACCGACAGACAGAAATTTTTTTTCGCTCAAACTTAAAATCTCGACGTTTCGTGACATTCTAAGCCTATTTGAACAATAAAAATTTTTAAAAAATTTTTTGTCGTTACTATACTTCCACTGGATGTGGAAGTAAAATGACTTAAAGAAATATGAAAAATAAAAAAATATATAATATTTCTATTCTATTATGTTTTGTTATCATGTTATTATGCACTTTGGTTCAATTTAATTATTTTAATCATGATTTTAGCAAAAATATCAACTTTGGGATACGACGCCGACGTTTAAATTTCACCAATGAACTTTCATTGGAACTAGAAACAACTTTTTCCTGTAACATATTTTCTCTCAAAAATCTCTCCGTTTCTTTCTAGGTTGTTTTTGTTGACCCTTTTTTTATAAATGAAATTCTAGCCTCAATCAATAGATACTCCATTATTTCAATTTTTAAAAAGTGCTTAGTGCTTAGTGCTCCTGAATTTAAAGCACTTTTTCAGAGTGCTTAGTAATCGCGAGCACTCTACTATTAACAGTGCTTAGTGCTCGAAAAAATGAAGCACTTTTTTTGAGTGCTTAGTGCTTAGTGCTCGCGAGCACTTTTTAGCAGTGCTCGCCCAGCTCTGCTGAACACCATGATGACAGAATTTCTCGTTGAGGTGACGGCCAAAAACCATCTCCAAACGGGGTCAAACGCGTATTGATCATGTTTTCACGGAATATAACTTATTGATCCCCCGTTTTAGAGCATGCGAATTTTGGGGAGGGCCCTGGGACGCATGCCTGACACCCGCCCACCCCCTCAACGGCCAATAACCACCCTCCAAAGAGAGCGCTCTCATCGTGCCACTGGACAAAAAGTTTCTCTCCCATTTTCGATCATGCCGAACACGGAGAGGACCACGAATCGAGTGCTTGACACCCGTTCACCTCCGCAATGAGTGTAACTGCACGGGTACAAAGAACGTAAAAAATAAATTTAAAATAAAAAAATCTTTTTTCAGCTCCACGGTAAATGAAGATGACTACTTTGTTGACGAGATGGAGGTGACATCTTAATGTTTTTTCCTGTGTAGCATACTCGAAAACGGGGGGGGGAGCTTTTCTCGCGGATATGCTGAGAACGCACTCTCACTGCTTTGGAGAGTTGTTATTGGCCATTTATGGGGGGTCACTCCGGAGAGGAATTCCACCATCATCACGGTTTTCAGCATCCTTGAAAAAGGACGATCACCAAGTAAGAGTCCCTCAAACTATTATGATACGCGTTAATCTCCGTATGGGGATGGTTTTTGGCCGTTTGCAACGAGAAATTCTGCCACCACCACGGTGTTGAGAATCCTCGAAAACGTGGGGGTGGGGGACTCACACAATCCACTACATGAACTAAACGATATTAAAGATGTTTGTATTTTTCTCACTCGTCTCTACATAAAGGCCTGGCTTTGGTCTCCTGCTTCACTTCAAGATCTTAATTTTCTTAAAGATTTGTGCTCTTATAAAACATGCCCGAGGTTACTCTCAGACGAGTCAAATGCATTAGCATTTTACACTCACAGGAACAAAAATTGAGCTTGTTAAACTGATGCAGTGAGACAACAACAATACTTATGGCATAAAAAGTGTTGTAGTCCAATAAAGAGAAGCTGCCAATTACATCAATCAGCCGCTACAATATTTCTCTTAAAAAAAAAATTGAAGCATTTTTTAAACGATTTAAAATTTCCTGTGAGTTTTTGAAATGCGACCCTTGTTCTTGCTATTCTCTTGAAGATTTTCAAAAGGATCATTTAGAACCTTAAAGTTATTGAAGCCAAAAGAGGCGTTAAACGCATGGTGGAGTTTAATAGCGTTTTAATTGAGAGAGAGAGAGAGCGTGAAAAATAGTTTTTGCTACTAGTGCAGGACTACCGTAGATTTTGTAAAAACATGGATTACACAGGCACACAAAATAAAAAAGTGGTCTTTTTCTGGTACTCCATTAGTTAACCCATATGTATTTCGACGTGCTGAACCACGAATCAGGTTTAGCTCCATTGGCTACCACTTTTTTGTAAATCGCGAAAATGAACTAAAAAAAAAACTCATATTTTAGGTTATTTTCGCGATTTACTAGAAATTGGTGAATGTCGAAACACGTAGAGGTTGCTCAATGGAATCCCAGAAACAGACCTTCTTTTTGTGTGTGAGAATGAATATCACCGGATCCTCCGTCCTATACCACAACTTCCCTTTCACCATCTTTTCCTTTTCACCACCTTTTACCCTCAAACCCCTTTCCATTCCCTCTATTCGTCTCCTTTTTGTTAATTTTTGTTCTTTTGTCCTTTTTTGTTCCTTTTCAAAATCCCCTCACGACCAATAACCTCTTGAAAATTAAAACCTTTTAAACCACAACTTCCTTCTCGCCCTACCTTTCCGGTCACTAGTTGGAACGGGTTTTTTCGTTGAGC
This sequence comes from Rutpela maculata, assembly GCA_936432065.2. Classification (NCBI taxonomy): domain Eukaryota; kingdom Metazoa; phylum Arthropoda; class Insecta; order Coleoptera; family Cerambycidae; genus Rutpela; species Rutpela maculata. The sequence goes on from OW386293.2 coordinate 97,681,534, forward strand.
TTTTTCCCGTATCAACAACCGGAGTTCTCTAAAAACAGTGCGGGATGTGCGCGCATTAAATAAAAACCACCAAGTGTAGCTTTAAGTATTTTAAAACTTCCCCTTTAGTTATGTTCACAAATTGTTAGATCTAAGCTTTTCACGTTAAGCAGGAGTTCTAACCCCATCCCAATATCTGTCGTTTTAGCCGGATTCAAACCCGCTTCACCCGACGGCAGACTTACCACGACGCTGCGCGCCGTGGTTGTGTGGTCGGCTCTGGACCGGGATCTGATTCAGGCGCATAACTGTAACTACTAATTTAAAAAAATTTTATTTGATTTGATTGATTTGGATCCTCCGCCATTTTCTAGAAAATCGCGTATGCAAATTACACAGACACAATACAAAAAAGTGAAAAGTGATCTGTTTCTGGGACTCCTATAAATTTCGACATGCTGAATACGAATCAGATATCCGTTTAGCTCCGTTACCAATTTTTAGTAAACCGCGAAAACAACCTAAATTATGTGTTTTTTTAGGTTATTTTCGCGAAATACAAAAAAATGGTGGCCAATGGAGCTAAACGGACACCCGATTCGTATTCAGGGTTACCCATTTGAGCACTAAAAGAAGACCGTTTTTTTAAAATTTTGTGTGTCTGTGTTATTTTTATTTATTCTTTGATGGATATTTAGAGTATTTCATTGTCCTCTTTATTTAGAATGAATATTTTTTTACCATTTTACTGATACGCTGTAAATTTTTCTTCATCAATCTCCAAAACATAGTCATTGTACCCCAGACGACAGAGATCATTTTATAGTGAAACCCACAAAAAGGTGCAAACTGAATAATTTTTTTTTTAATGAGTTCGTGAAAGTGTATATAGTAGAGTTGAAATCAAGATCTTTGTTGACTTACGTGGAACATTGAAAGGTAAAAATGTGCTGATTACGCCTTTATATAATACTTGACGTGTATATACACCCCCTAAATTCGTCTGGCGATATCGGTGTCCAAACAAGGGGTGAAAAACCGAAAAAAAAACGGAAAATTAGATAGTTGCTTCATCTTTCTAGCAGTTTTTTAATTTTTGATGAATTGTCCATAATAACAAAGTTATGGCTATTTATATGTAAAAGAACAGTATTGTTTAAAGCGTAAAATGTTTTCTAAAACCTTACGTGGCTCTCTTATTATGCGAATATTTATTTTGTCATATTCGCAAATTCTTTCCACTCGTGATTGTAGACAGACCAACGAAAATTTTAAAAATTTAATAAGAATAAAAGTTGTAGGGTATACCATCAAGATTCTATTAATTTTTTCAGTTTTAAATTTCGATCATAAATAAGCGAGTTATGAATTAAATAGTTAGTTGTTGTCATAATTATGCCACAACCCCAGTTGCATCTATTTCTATTTCAACCGCTTCAAATCGTTTCCCGTCACATTCTAACATACTCACGCGGGAATGCATACGTATAATACTGGCATGTAGAAAATTGTTAATTACATCTTTTTCGTGTTTTTTTTCTTTTTTTTTTATTAAATACTCTTATATATTTACACAATTATTGTAAAATATGAAGTCTTCCTCTAGCAATACGGATTAAACGTCAAAAAAGGTATATTATGTCAAATTGTATAATTTGTAACTAAACTGGTGAATTATGTGAAATTACTTGCTAAAAGTGTTTAAAAATAATAATTTTAGTAAGCAATGTGGACAGCGCAAAATATTGGCCATTGAAAACTCAAGGGTAATGTGGCATAAAACTCATTTTTTCACAAGCAAAACAAATATTTCTCTTTGAAAAAATATTATTATATTATATTAGAGACACTGAAATTAGAACCAGAGGGAGTAAATTACGGAATTATTGTAAACTAGATAAAAATACCGTAATTCGAGTCAAGGATATTTTTTAACTAAATGTCATTTCAGCAAAGATTAGAGAATTTTATCTAATCTTTGATTTCAGGGGATGTGCAATAAGGCGCGAAAAATTCAAATTTGTAGTAAAAAGAAAGCAAATTTGGGCAAATCGGCTGAACACGTGCCTCCGGAACCATCAATGTCATTTCCATGAATGAACCTCTATAAGATCTTTCTATAGGGTATTTTTGTTTATTTGTGATTTTCCTGTACAACCTATTACTAGTTAGTGAAATTTGAGTTTTTCTTAACATTCTTAAGAATTTCAAATTGTTTAAACAATTATACTTTGCCATATATTAAATTTATAGCAAAATAAAATTGTTTAAATAAATTATAATTGTTTGAACAATATCATAAACATTAATATATTACCAGAAATTAGAAGGTGATTAATTAATAATAATTTGCAAAATAAAATCGCGAATAAACAATAACGTACGTCAAAAATAATAATAATAATTTTATATACATTTAAGTCTTGGCGGACTTTAACACCACTCAACCAGGAAATTCGCAACTCTTTATTTGTGGACTTGTGGGGTTATCTTTTGGGGTCCTATAAAGAGTCTTATGGGGGTTAAATTTGAGAGGAACAGTCAATTTCTATTTTCTGAGCAATGTTGAGGAGAGGGGACGGTGCAATTTACATTTCGCTACATTTTCACAATTCTCATTTTACGAAAAAATATCTTTACTCATGAGAAATATACAGAAAAAAATTCTCAGAGGCACGTGTTTATATTAACCGATTGTGCTCAAATCAGGATATCCATATTTTGAGATTTCGAATATATCTGGCGCTAAGACAGAAAAAATAGAAATTATTTTTTCTCTGGTATAAATTTTAACTGCCCTATTGCGCATCCTAAAATGATATATAAAAAAAATTAGTTGAATCGATTTACGGCAGTATTATCTGCTTTACAACAATTCCTTATTTTTTTCCACTATTTCTGATTGGTGCAACGTCACTTGACAGAGCAGCACCTTCTCATTATTTAAAAGATATATATTTTTTTGCTTGAGAAAAAAGAGTAAAACGTTTTATGCACTTTACCTTCGAGCTTTTAATATCCATAATAATATTACACACTCCTCATTGTTTACTAAAATTATTATTTTTAAACAGTTTCAGTCGGTACTTTCAAATAATTTACCAGTTTAGTTACAAATTATATTTATCGTTTTATCCGTATTGCTAGATGAAGATTCATATTTTACAATAATTGTATAAATATATAAGAATATTTAATAAAAAAAAAAACACGAAAAAGATGTAATTAACAATTTTCGACATTCCAGTATTATCATTCCCGCGTGAATATGTAGAACTCCGCGGACCGCGTGACTAGCAGGCAGTCATTTTAGAATGCGATGGGAAACGATTTGAAGCAGGTTGAAATAGAGACAGATGCAACTGGGGTTGTGGCATAATTTTGACAACAACTATTTAATTCATAACTCGCTTATTTATGAAAGAAATTTAAATCTGAAAAAAGTAATCGAATCTTGATAGTATACGCTACAACTTTTATTCTTATTAAATTTTTAAAATTTTCGTTGGTCTATCTACAATCACGAGTGGAAAAAATTTGGGAATATGACAAAATAAATATTCGCATAATAAGAGAGCCACGTAAGGTTTTAGAAAATATTTTACGCTTTAAACAATACTGTTCTTTTGTATATAAATAGCCATAACTTTGTTATTATGGACAATTCATCAAAAATTAAAAAACTGCAAGAAAGATGAAGCAATTATCTAATTTTACGTTTTTTCCGGTTTTTCACCCCTGGGGGTTGTTTGGACACCGATATCGCCAGACGAATTTAGGAGGTGTATATACATATCAAGTACTATATAATAACGCAATCAGTACATTTTTACCTTTCAATGTTCCACGGGACAAGTTTCTAGACGTCTTTTTCGAATTCTGAACCTCTACTAATAGAATAATATCCTTAAAAGTTTACATTCCGCTCGGATGCAGAACATAAAAAAAAGTGAAAAAAAACTTTTTTTATCAATTTTTTCAAAATTTTTAAATTAAGTCAGGCGAGAAAAAACAAAAAATACAGGTGGGTAGACCACGTGTTTCTGAACAAAAAATGTCCTAATAAAATTTATCGTTAAGGCCACGGTATTCCTGGAAAAAAATAGTGAATTAACTTTGTCACTCTGCGCGGCCAAGCGCACGGTTAAATGCATATATCGAACTTCTAAAAATTCTTAGCAGTTCTAACGGACAAAATAAAGCTTTTTTCTCTTTCTGATTACATATTTTTAACATTTTCCTTAGTGAATAGGAGGGTAAATAGTGAGTATGGAGTGAAAATATATAATTATGAACGTATACACAGACACCACACATACCCGCTGAATGAATCGCTCGCATGAATTTTTACGTGCCTTTACTGTATTGTATTTATTACAGATACACCTATCCACATTTGAGCTATATCCATTGAATTCCTTATACATTTGTTAATGTATTGGAAAAGTTCCAAAATTTATATTCAAAACAATCAAAGATATTTTCATAGTTATAAGGATAAGATCGTGACAATCGCAATTTCTTATCATGATATGATTAATCATATTTTCGAAAAAATGCATAAAAGTAAACGAATTTGTGTTTGAACATTCGAAAATCGACTTAATAAACCATAATAATCATGAAGTGTACATATTTTTTAACAGTTCTCAATGAAGAAAGAATTTTTTTGAAGAGCTTTCATTTTTTTCTATATTTTTTATTGCGATGATTTCGGGCGTAATAATATATATAAGCATATTTTCCCATCCATCCTTTGCTTGTATTGTTTGAAACAAAAAAGCATCAGAAAGCTACAATTTCCATCTTTTAAATGAACCAACACTCATATAGATTGAACAAATTCTGATTCAGTGACATGTAATTCAGTGCGTCGGTGTCACAGTCATGCGTAAACAAGCGCGCGCACGCATGGATCTCGCTCCGAGTTATAACGTTACACTTGACTATTTTTTTCCGGGAAAACCGTGGCTTTAGCGATAAATTTTGTTAGGACATTTTTTGTTCATGAATACATGATCTATCCATCTGTATTTTTATTTTTTCCTAGCTTAACTTAATTTCAAAATTTTGAAAAAATGGATGAAAAAAAATTTTTTTTCACTTTTTTTTTATGTTCTGCACCCGAGCGAAATGTAAACTTTTCAGGATATTATTCTACACACTTTCACGAACTTACTAAAAAAAAGTTTACACAGTTTGCAACTTTTTGTGGGTAAATACCTTCGTCGACTGGGCTATTGAGGCACGTCTTGCAATTGTTCGATTGAGTTTACATTGCACAGAACATTTTATTTTTTGATATGGAAAAAATTTAAGGAGTGGTACAGTCTAAATTAAAAAAATTTCTATTAATAAGGCCCAGCCTAATGTAAAATATTACATTATTCAAATTAATTTATTATACAATATAAAAAATCCACAATAATTATTATTATTATTTTGAATAATCAGCAAAAAAATTTCAAATTATTTACGAAGAAATGCCATTTGGTCTATTTTACCCCATTATTATGACGACTTTCAGGTTAAAGGCAATACTGTAGTTCTTAACACCAGTTTTTATTTCATTACGTACCTAAAATATTTGTAAAACAAAAAAAATTAGGTTAGCTAATTAATTCATATTTTAATAAATATTATTCTTTGGAAAATGTTATTATATATGAGGGTTTGTTAAAATCTACTCTACTTCTTGATGTTTTGAACACATTTTCACAAATCCATTTTCATTTTAAGTATATATAATTTCAACTAAGCCTTTAAACATTTTTCAAATTTGAGAATAAAACTTAGTCCTAGATTCACTTCAAATAAAACATTGTGTGTCCTTAATAGAAATGCAAACTAACCATGCACAAGCCTTACAATGAGTCATAAACATCATAAGACATTGGCGGAGTCAACCAACACTAGTGTGGGTGATTATTAATGCTTCCCGTTAATATTATTAAGTCTGCAACAGAAATAAAATCCATATGACACAATAATGTATCGCTCTTATGTAGGATCGTACACAATAACACTTGTACGTCTGATTTACGCCTGAGGTGCGTTAGCATTATTTCTAAATTTAACTCTAATTCCATTATTTTTAGTTGGCGAACATCCTCTATATACACTACCTCCTTTTAATAGTTCATAATAATAATACTAATATTAATAATAAGACGATTTAACGACACTTTGTTGTTCAATTAATTCTTATTCTTGTTGAAGTAGAGCTCCTGCGTGATTTTGGGGTACAATATAACAATAAGTTGAATTTTGAGGTACATATCAACAGAGTGAGAGGACAAGCACTTCGAACTATGATTTATATTATGCCAGAGCATCAAAGTTAACAATTTAAAGTCAATAAACATACTTATAATACATTAGTTCGACTTAAACTCAAATATTGTCTAAATGTTGCGGCATTTTCTTATTTTTTCTGTGTTTTTTATTGGGATGCTCTGCCAGATATATTTTCTTCTATACAATGTCCGTAAAATCTACAAAATAATACAATTATCCAGTATTTTACTGGAAAATAACCTCTACGTCTGTGACTCTTACGTCAAAGGAGCAGTTAGAGGGTGTTTTTTTTTGACAAGTGTTTGTTTATAAGTGTTTGTGTGCTGTGTGTATTAAATATAAAAAAACATGAAACAGTAGCAAAAATATATTCTCATTCAGGACAGATCCACAATGTCCTTTGAATATGCCGAAGTTCTCACAACCAATAATTCCTGAGATATACATCATTGAAGAATTCCCTCTATTAGCGAAATTTGAATAACGTAATAAATAAGGATTTAAAGATAGGTTTTAGTTCAGCTTGGTAGGAGTGGAGGCCCTGACGCATTCAAGGAGAAATTCGAAATGTATATCTTGAAAGCGATATGGTCAATATGATCATACTTAAATAATGACATTTTTAAATATTATTCGGTTTTGGAATTTTATATTATTATATGATATAGAATTCTCTTGTATATCTTTAAACTTTAAATAAAGAAGATAAACTGAGTTAATTTAAAAGGTAGAAGAAAAAACGATAACAAATCATGTAAAAACTAATCTGATGATCATGTTCCATTATGTTTAAATCATTGCAAGCTCACTTCATCCACAATGTTTCAGTGTCTGCTTCTCTGCTTCACGATTCGTGATTGCCAACGGACCTTTGGCAACCTTAAAAGACTGTCATTATTTTTACGTCAGAAATCGACGTACGGGACGCGCTATCTTACACATAACGAAACTCATTCACTCTTTCCTGACAGGTAGATCGCTCCAGGTTAGGGTGAATAATAAACTATCAACGTGGCGGGACATTCGCGCGGGCGTCCCCCAGGGGTCGTGCCTGTCACGTAAGCTATATAACTTATACGTTTCCGACTTTCCGGAGTTTCCGAATACGAAACTTGCTAAGTACGCCGACGACACGGCCATGTACGCGCACTCGCACAATGCTCAGGCGGCGAATATGCTGCTGAAGGCGCACATGGCTCGTGCCACGGCGTATTACGACAAGTGGAAGATTCGGATCAACGCCGAAAAGTCAGAATCTATACTCTTCACGCGCCGGTTCACTGATAACCGCATTTTAACGCCTATTTCGGTCGGGGGTCGCCAAATTCCTATTAAACGGTGCGTACAGTACCTTGGGGTTAATCTGGACAAGAGACTGACGTACAACACTCACATCAACGAGACTATACGGAAAGTCTACTCCATGTCCAGGAGTCTGTATCCGCTTCTGGCCAGGGGTAGCGGACTGAACAGGAATAATAAAAAATTGTTGTACACGATGGTGATCAGGCCGGCCATCACATACGCGGCGCCGGTGTGGTGCAGCATCCCGGCCACGGCAATGAGAAAACTTCATGTTCTAGAGCACAAATTTATGCGACTCATTTCTGATTCGGGCAGATACACCTCACTCGGAGATCTGTACGCCCGCTGTAACGACATAACTCCACTAGCGGACTACGTTCAACAGATTTCACAAAAATTCTACAAATTCAAACTGGGCGATAGTCCGCTAACCCGCAACATAACACACATCAGACAGCATAATGCAATTCCATTTAATTTGAAACACCCATTACCATACCAGACGTTGCCTATTTTCAGGCAACTTCCACCTTAGCCAACTTCTTCACTACTATAGTCTACCTTTACTATCTTTATCCTCACCTATCAACTTTATAATCTTAACCCCCTCTCTATTCCCTTTCTGTTTGTTCATTGTTTTATCTTTTTTGTTCTTTTTGTCCTCTTTTGTTCCAAAATTCATCCCTCGACCGATAACCTTCTTGAACTTTTAAAACCCACAACTGTTAACTTCCTCTACTTTCCTGGAGGCAGGAAGACCACCAGGGTGGAGAATTACTTCGAACGGGTTTTTTCGTTGTGTTTTGTTTTCCCGTGACAGTAACCAAAATTTCTTTAGTGTTTTTTGTGCGTGCACAGTGCGACAATTTTTAAAATATACATTAATTAATTTTAGGCTCTTATGGGCAGCATAGTTTTAAGGCATTGTTGTTTTTAAATTCGCTGACACATTGTCCTACAAAGAAATATGTTGGGAGTCGTCGATAGGGATGTCTTCAAAAGATTTTCGGCATTAAACTCGTATCCTAACTCGTCTAACTCATTTAGTTTTCTTACAATGTTTTGACGGATATTTTGTGATCCATGATATTATGCTAGTTGGCCTCTTTTTGCTGTATAGTCGTTCACACCTCTGTCTTTGATGATTATATCAAGCAGGTATACGAGCCCATCACTAACTTACAGACGGTTTTTATAAGAATTCAACTAGACGACACAAATTGCTACTATTTTGAAGTTGCACTTTGGTGAAAGGTACTAAATGGTGTTATTTTAGGAATTAAAAGAATTAAAATTGGTTCTAACATATAGCTCTTGTTTAATCATTTGTTTAATTTGGCCATTTTTTTAATTCTGCAGTTAATGCGAGAAAATAGTTGTACCTGTCGAAGAACCTTTGAATATTAATGATACCCTTAAGGATTTGGAAATAGTTTCCATTATAATCAAACAGATTTTCTGAATGTATGACTCCGTTTATTTTCCTCAGAATCTTTCAAAATCCTTTCTTGATTAATAAATTGAAGACATTTTGATTTATATTATTCATAAATTTTAGAGCCATAATTAAAACCAGAGAAAATTTTAAAGAAGGGTTAGCGGATAGTCTTAAATTACAGATTTTGCACAAATGGAATGTCTGTTTGTTCTATAAATTGGTTCTAGAGTAGCTTTATCTAAGTTATCGAAAATTTGAAGGGAAAAAAGCGGGGAAAAGTTTGTTACGTTTTTATTACTATAACGAGCCAATTTTTTTTATTTTTAGTATTAACTAATAGTATTTAAAATCTGAACTATTTGTTGTTTTATTTTAATAGGTAGTATATATTTACTTTAATAGATATAAAAGAGAAACAATGACAGTAAAGCACTTAAAGAGTTGCGATTAAAAAGTGACTGCGACTGCTCATTAATTTTCTAGTTGGAGATAATAAAATATTACGGTGTATTTAATAATTATGATTTATATACAAGTATCTTCAATTGTTTAACTATTATATATTGAGGTGCGTGTAAAATGTAAGTACTCAAGTGAAAGCAGCAACAGTGAACAACAGACAGCAGGCGCATATAAGATTGATGCTAATGAAAGGACTTTTATAAAATTATCACAGCCGAAAGATTACATTCAGAGACATTTTACGAGAAAAGAAAAAAAAATAGTTGGTAAAACCAAAACCGTAAGTTGTTTTATCTAATAAGTGTTATGCGTACAACATTATACATTGTTGGTCAATTTATTATTATACAGGGTGCAATTAATAATAATAATAATGCATGGTCAGAGACCATGAAAGTGCAGGGGTAGGAGCCTTCTTGTTTAAGGCAGCACGCAGAGCCGCCGCTGAACTCGGTCTGATCTTCGACGCTGAGCGGGTTAATCACGACTCTATCACCGAGTTGGAACCTGCTCGGCAAAAAGCCCAAGTCAAAGCTGCAGAAATTAATCTCTTTCTGCAGCTACACTCAGATAGCCATTGCACGGAGTCTTCTATAAAAATATAGAAGACCACGACTTATCCGAAAGGCTGACCTTTGCTTTCTTAAGGTCAGCCGGGCTGAAGTCTGAGACCGAGGGATTCATAATGGCGTGCCAGGATGGTGTATTCAACACACTCGTCTATGGAAGTCGTGTCATGGGTATAGAGGTCCCTGATGTCAGGTGCAGGGCCTGCCGCAGGGCGCCGGAGACATTAATGCATTTGCTGTCGGCTTGTCCAGTATATGCAGTCTCGGCCTATATCCAGAGGCACGACGCAGCATTACGAGTGCTTTATTATCACTCAAGGCACTCGTATGGGATAGATGAGACACCAGTGCTGCCTTACGCTCCGAGGGATATTGAGTCCTTTGTGGGAAATGAGAAGTGTCTAATTTATTGGAATTACTCTTTTCCCACCGTTAGGCAAATACAAGCCAACAAGCCTGACGTAGTCCTCCTCGACCATCAACTCAAGACAATGTTTGTCGTGGAGTTTTCGGCTCCCGCGGAGAACAACATTGTCTTGAAGGAGGAGGAAAAACGGAAAAAAAAATATCGAGATCTGCTCTTCGAACTCCGCAGAATGTATCCAGATCATACTATTAAGATAGTGGTACTGATTATAGGAGCCCTCGGTGGAACGAGACACACATTGCTTTCGGAACTTAAGATCATACCGGCATGCGGCATGCCGAAATTCGGCAGAGGTCTTAGCCGGCAGAATGCAGAAGGCCGTCATCCTCGGTTCATTACGTCTGCTCAGGGCACACGATTCTCGGACCCAGTAGTCACTTACCCCACGGGTGTAGGGAGTGGCTGCCGGTACTACCAGCTCCCCTCTGTGAGGATCGGAGCCACAGAGAAGGGTGACTGGTTTTTAACAAAAATAATAATAATAATAATAATATATTATATATAATTATAATAATATATTTTTAGGTGTGAGACATTTTCTAATAGAAGTATAAAAACCAGCCTCTGTCTGATCCTTTTGGCGCAGAGGTTTATTTCATCAAATTTTTTTAAATATTTTTACAGTGGCAAAATACTACACATTTAAGTTCACCACTAAGATGGTTGTATTTCCTAACAGATTATCTGAGAATGACCGATGAAAAATAGACGTAGAATGTCTTGGCGCATTCAGATTGTAAATGAACCTGACATTAATAGCGTGCATATTATGTCTGCATGAAATTTTTGAACGGAGGTAATGGGCGATATACAAAATTTAGCAGGTGTAATTTCTAAATTCTATTCATGGGCAACCAATTTTAAATTTTTCGGAGATTCTGTCGAATTTTCGTAATCCAAAAACTAATCGGCAACATGCGTTTTGTACTTTTTATATACGATTTCGAGTAATTGAATCAATACAAGGGCCACATACAAAATCGGCATAATTAAATATTGACAAAACGAGAGATTCGCTTAGCATCTTCCTTAAATTAAAACTTAAGACAATGTTTATTGGCACAAAGAACTTTTAGGGCACTGAATGACTTACCTATCAAATTGATAACATTGTCTACAAACTTTAACTGTAAATCGAAAATTAAACTTAAGTTTTTGTATTTCGTGGTATAAGGCAACATATCATCATTTATCTTTATCTTAAAATTAGGTAGTATTTTTCTATATGTTTACTATTAGCAAACAGTATAAAGAAGGTTTTATTTGTATTTAGTATTAAGTTATGAGATACAAAAAAGTCATGTACAGCTTTTAAGTCTATGTTAATATTTTAAATAATCTGCTTAACCTCACTAAAGAGGTCGGTTGTGTAATAATAAATAATAAGGGTCGCAAGATGCTTTCTTGTGGTACTCCTGTGCATACATTAGAAACTGACGAAGTTTTACCATCAACAATAATTTTTTGTATTCTATTGTTCTAATTAGTCTCATGTCATAACAAAAACTGCTGGTAGGGAACGACTAGACAAACAAAAAACCTTATATAACATGAGGTCTAAAGTTCATAGTTTTGGAGGAAAAAAAATAAACAAAAATTCGAAAATTTTTAAAAATATTGAGGACTGCTGGAATATTAGGATAGGCTTTATATCGTTGCGTCTTGTCGCGCATGATACTCCGACATTTGTGCAGATAAATATAAAATATCGGCATCTTCGGCGGTGCGGTAAAGTTCAAAGACGCCGACATTTTTTGAGTGCTTAGTAGATCTGCAAACAACCATACTCTCCCTTATGAAATTCTCCAGCAATATTTTATTTCATGACCTTACTTAGTTAAGGACGTACACACGGCCTACCCTTTCGTTGTTTTGTATGTTGTTTTTGTTCTTTTTTAATTTTGGGAAACTCTATTTCAGTTAAGATTTATTTTATTGACTTACCATTCAAGTCGTTAAGTACTTGGTTACGTACAGACACAACTTACTTGTTCGCTCTTTTTGCGTTGTCTTTTTGTTGTTTTTTTTTTCTTTATTGACAACGTTAGTTGATAGTTTAGTGTGTTTAGTGTTGAAAGGAGGGCGTACGTTTGACATGCCGAAATGAATATTGATGCAGATGGTGGTTTCGAACAATTTATATAAATCAACGCTAATTTATCGGTAAGTTCTAGATTTTTCGCATAGGCCTGTCCACCACGCTGTCATATTACTGTTACTTTCAAGTCCAAGGCGCTGCTGGTATGAACTTTATTATCATGAGCAATTTTTGTGGTTTTGTGACAAATTCAAAAGAATTGTTCTGTTATTCTGTTAGGCAATAAGGGCATTATTATTATTATGATTATTATTAATCCCTATTTTGTTCTGATCTGTTTATTATTGTTTATATTGATTTTCATAGAGACCAAAGACTCGATTATTAGTTTTTGATTGGAAAATATTATGCGCGCAATTCGTTAAATAAATCAGATTTTTCCTAACTTAAAATACACTAACTGTTCGTTTTCCAATTTCATGAAATAATTACTCATTTTTTGAACTCTTAGCACATCTATTTATGTTACAAATTTTAATAAATCACATTAAAATTTTATAAATTATGAACAATAATAAAAGCTTCAATAATTTTGTTCGAAATTAAAAAACACAATAAACAATTTCTCTGTTTGAACTCCCACGGCCATCCTATGTGATTATGCAGAAAGAGGTAACGAATTATTTACATTTTTATAATTGGTATAAAAAGTTCGGTTGAAGCGGTCCATAAAGTGGTCCATTGCTTTGAGACCACGCAGCGGCAAGTTGTACACAAGTCGGTAATCTTTTCCTTTTTTTATGACTTTTTAAAAGGAAGTAAGAAACTCCTATGATTCCATTGACCCTGAAAAGCAATGGTTCTCAAATGTCTCCTACCTTAACATTCAAATTTTTGACCTAGGTCAGTTTTTTTCAAAATGCCCTAGAAGAAAAAATCATATATGTTTTTTGTTTGTCTAGTCGGTTCCAATTAAGAGTTTTTTTAATGACATTAAATTAATTACACCCTGTATATACCCTTCGCAGATATGAAACCATATTCTTTATTTTTAAATTTAAAAAAACGTTTTCTGTTTTTTGAGTTTTGTAATTGAATAGAAATTTTGTAAAATGCTATTTTCTATCGTTTATTTATATATTTTACTAATATATATTTCATAACAATATATTATTAAAACGTAGAAACATGATTTTCAAATAGTAACATAATATTATCGCTTTCTGAAATAAAGTATGGTGGTGTAATGGTTAGAGTTTTGGCTTGAAATCTAAACGGGTTTTTTGAGTTCCGATTTCCCTCATCAACAATCCAAAATTTTACGGTGTTCCCTTCGTGTTTTGTGCTTAAAAACGTCAATTTTCGTATTGTAATATTAATTAGTTTAAGGTATTCAGATATTATGTTAAAAAAATTCTTTACTGTTAGTTTTAAGTCTTTATTTAAGGACAGGAGCTCTAACTCCGAGCCGAATTGTTGTTTAGCCGAACCGAACCCACTCCGCCCAGCCCAACATCTACCATGGCGCTGCGCGTTGTGGTTGTCTGACTGGCTCCGGGCCGGGTTCCGGCTAGGCCCATGCTTGCTTCTACTGAAATTAATAATAAATTCTTATTGAATTGAAAATTGAACTGAATTGGCTTAAAATCCAAGGATCGAGAGTTCGAAGCACAGACAGTTTATTATAGGTGTGCTTGACTTTTTTTATTTTATTTTTTTTATACTCACAAGTTTCACCAACTGAATCGGTATCATAAGATTTAAAATATCCAAAAACTAACATTTATAAAAAAAACTGCGAAAATTAATCTAAAGAATGTGCAACAATTATATAAAAAGTTCAAGAAATCCGGGAAAAGCATCATGCTTACTGCAGTTTTTTAAATTTGTAATTTACCAACCGAGAAGGAGTGGCACTTTTGGAGATTGAAGAACTACTATAAGCAAAACTTATTTATTGATTAAGAGATGAAAAAGAACGTGGAAATCTAATAGCAATTAATTGCAATACCGGGCCAATAATCATTTATTGTAAAAGTTGATTATAAAGGTTTCAAATAAAAAAGTTACGTCCATCCCTTATCTTCGTTTCTTCTTGATATGCTTGGTATCTATTTCGAAAGATAAAAAAGTTTCCCGCATGTTACGTTTGAGAAAGGAAAGGCCATGGCACGTTAAAATAAGTGTCCGTGAATTTGCAACTTTTTTGCGATACAGTGATATATCTTTGAGTAGGATACTGAAAATATCACTAGTAAATTGCATTGAGTAGATTTACAATATATGTGAAATACAAACAAATTGGTTCACTTGATTATGAAAAAATTTTTTTTTTTCGGATTTTCGAAAAAAAATTTCCCAGATATGAAGTTTTTGAGGTGCAAACTTTTTGTGGTAGTATCTTACGCAAAGATACATCACTGGAAGGAACCACACGCAAGAAAGTTGCAAAGGCACGGACACTTATCTTAACCTGCCATGGCCATTTCGACATGACCTTAAAATAATATAATTTTTTACGCGTTTATTAAAATTTGGCCTTCATAATCATCCATTTTGTTAAGAAATATATAGTGATAATATGATAAAGATTTGAGAGTAATCCATTGTGCCGTTTTTGAGTTAGAGCGAGATAAACGGAATAAGACACCTAAAACTAGAGAAATGGACCGCGAAAACTTGTGACGGTGTTAAATAATAATCATTAATAATAATTAAACTAGTTGACGGATATTGATGAAAGTCACTAGGTTTCTATTCTGATAATAGACGAAGCGACTAAAAAAAAATCAAGTGGATCCTTTAAGAATTGCGACCTGTTAAATATTTCGACTCAATATTTTACAATTCCACTACTATACATAAAACTGGATACTAGATAGCAGCACGGTGCATATTCTATGTTTATGCGTTAAATCACATGTAGGTATATTTTAAAATTGATGCTCTACGTACAAAAATAAAAAAAATTGACTGTCAAAAATGAAAATTTTTAATAATTTTTTTAAATAAACCAATTAAAATGTTGCTCTACTTGTTTACATGTTTCTCGAAAACTATCAATTTTAATAAAAATACCAAAGAATAAGAAACTTTCAAAATTAAATTCTGGATAACTTGAGGTAATACTTTTGCAAATCGAGAAAGTTCTATGAAATTCTAGGAGTGACCCACTCCCACATTTGAGATGATTGAAGGTGCATGTTAGTACAAAAATTTTTTAATATCTTTAATTGTGGAAGGTAACTTATGACGCAAAATATTTATATTTAGAGTTTTTTCAAAGAGGCAATATTTTTGCAGTATAAACGCTCTATTAGAGCCTTTGGAAGGATCCCATTACCCTTCCTTGACATAAATTCGGCATGACAAAATGACATCACTTTTAGATTTGTAATGATATTACTCAATCTATGAAAAGCAAAACAAATTGAACATAATTTTTTCGGCAACTTTTCAATACGATCCTCCCAATTTAGTATATTATCAATAAAAAAACCCTAAAAATGTTGCGTTTATCTGTTCAATTAATATATGCTCTACTCTTAAGAAATAACTTTCGCAGATTGTGCTGTTTCTGGGTATGAAATTAGTGAGCACAGTTTTAGACGCATTTAAATATGATTTAAACCAAATCGTAAAATTATTAATATTAATTTGCATTTTTCTGTTTAACATTTTTTCTTTGTTAAATCAGCGCATAGCATTGTGTTGTCATGAGAGAGGAGTTCTGGTAAATCGTTCACAAATATTATAAATAATAGTGGCCTCAATATAAAACCCTGTGGCACACATATTCTGATATTTAATTTATCAGATCTAGTCCCATTTACCTCCATTATCCGAGTCCGATCAGATGACTATGAAGACAATCATTAATTTATTTTGCCTCTATAACTGTACAGCATAAGCTTTTCCCTGCGCAAATTATGACTGACTTTGTCGAGAGCTTTGCTCAAGTCACTAAAAGGCCTATACATGATTGTTTTTAAATCGTCACATTTTGACTTGATCTACAAGTACTTGCTCTAAGCTCACTTATTTATGAGGTGCACTGTATATTACATAACGCTTTTGTTAAAAATATTGACTCAATTAATTTTCCATTTTTTTCTCGATAATCGAGAATTTTGAAGTATTTATAGAACAAATTGATAGCGTGGCCTTAACTGTACATTTCTTACAGAAAAAAAAATTGGAACAATAAACACCGCTAAATAAGCTATTATTTTTTATACATTAAAATATTTGTGAATGTCTAAAGCCTTAGGGTAAAAACTTGACTTTACAATATATGATACAGAGAATAAATTTGCCAAGTGACCTCCGCCGTTGAGTTTGCTAAGGCCAAGCCATTCCTCGTTGTTTGACCGCCAAATCATGGTCGATCAGTACGATTCCCACTATCCTTTGAACATTTAAATGGCTACTAGAGGTTTAGTTTGCCATCCAGTCACGTAGATATCATGATTGATACTTTCGATAACCTGACAAGTTAATAACAGAGTCGTTGCGAACGGGTATCTTCGTATCGCTAATTTCACAAGGATCGCCAGAAATTGTAAAATGTATTTAAATGGATGGCAAACTGCACTTCAAAACGAGTCAAAGTTGCAGTTGGACGCTGGTGGCTTCAAATCATAATTGAATCGTTCCATGCAGAAAAGGCACATGCCATAAAATCCAAATTTTGGGAAATCGAAAAACACTTAAAACACTGTCACCTTTGATGGATTGATTTGATTGATTTACCAGCGTACGGTAGGCATTGCTGCCACTCCCAGGTACACAGCTGGGCCTGCTATGTCCACGCTGGGTTGGATTAGGGTCCTGCTTGTTGCCAACAGCGAGAGTCAGATGGCGTATGGTAAAGGAATGTGGTATGGGAGGTGTAGGTATTTGTGAGATACGATACCGCATTGTGTTGTGAGGGAGCGTTTAAGCTCCCTTTTTTGTGTTTTGGGTTCTGGACTTCTGCCTCTTCTAAGTTTTCTTGTGAAATGCCGCGTTGTGTCCTCTTTTTGTGTTTCTGTTTCTTCTAGTCTTCTTTTTCTGAGTCTTCTGATTCCTCGGTTTCCGATGTTGAGTTGGATTTGGGTCATGCTTGTTGTCAGCAGCGAGAGCCACTTGACGCATGGTACAGGAGTGGGGAATGGGCAGTGTAGGTGTTTGTGAAATGCGTTGCCCCACTGTGTTCGTGATATTTAATGTTCATGCTCCTCTTTTTTGTGTTTCTGCTTCTACAGATTCTCCTTCTGAGTCTTCTGATTCCTCCGTGTCTGGTTTTGGTAGAGTATATATCTGTAGGTATTTGTGAAATGCGTGGCCGCATTGTATCACGATGTGGAGTGTTTGTGCTCCTATTTTTGTATTTCTGCTTCTACAAGTCTTCTTCTTCTTCTAAGTCTTCTGATTCATCGGTTTCTGGTTTTGGTAGAGTATATATCGCTGCGATTTCTTTGTAGAATTCATTTTTCCCCTTGCTTTTCTTTCCCAGCATGTTTGGCCCTTTCCCAGTTTGCTCATGATCCTCTCGATTGTAGTTTTCCACGTGTAACCTGGTCTCCCTATTTTTAGTGTAGAATTTTATATAGAATTTTTCACTTAACAACAAGCGCAATTTTGACCTGAAAAACCTCACTTGATAATTTACCTAAGAAAAAATTATGACCATACTTTAAGAGTAATGTATTTGATTATTACGAGTGTTATGCTAATATGTTCCACTCTATTATGTAGAATTTTTTCACTTAACAACGGTCTTTGTCATCCTTTTTTTTCACTTCTTTACACTGAGAGATTTAATCACCTATATTAATTGAATATTACCTATATCACTTAATTGTTGTTACGCCAGTATGTACCAGTCTACGTAGAATTTTTCACTTAACAACGAGCGTAATTTTGAAATGAAGAACCTCACTTGATAATTTACCTAAGAAAATATTATGACCATACCTTGAGAGTAATGCATTAATTGAGAATATCATTAATTATACAGCCCACAAAGAAAAGAAAAGTATGCTGTATCGTATTTTGGCGCTCTGAATTCGAATCTGAGGTCTAAATTTACTTCTATATTGTCATTTTTTTGTAAATCGCATTTTTTATTTTTCTGTGGTGGTACCGAAAAATGGGTCAAATTGACAAGATATCGATTTTTTTTTAATAAAAAATGCTTAGAATCCCAACGAGGACCATATTTTAATTTTGAGAAAAAATAAAATACAAATTTTTACCCCGACCATTACGTATCTTTTTATTTTTTTTCTATTTTTCTCAGATCTTGTTCAAAATAACATATGGGGTCCTCGTTGGATTCTAAGCATTTTTTCTTAATTACATTGTTCTATTTCTTGTCAATTTGAGCCATTTTTCGGTACCACCACAAATAAAGTACCAAAAAAAAAACACGAGATTTACAAAAAAATGACAAGGTAGAATTTAATTTGGAGGTCAGATTCGGATTCAGCGCACCAAAATAATTGAGGATATGCTGATCTCTTTTCTGGTAAAACATACTTTTTTTTATTTTGTGGGGCTGTGTTATTTTTAGTGGTTTACCCAATTGACTAATTAAGTTATTTAGCTTAACCAAAGGATTTTTCAATTTTGGAAAATTTTTCAAAATTTTGAGGTACGCCCATTTAGAAAAAAACATTTTTAAAATTTGTTTTCCTAATATGCTTTATTTGAAAAAATGAACTACAACTTGAAGAGGACATCAAAGAAACTCAGCTTATTTAAACTACAAAAATCAAAAACAAAGGTACGTTATTCGTTCTGTCCATTCTTTCTCCGTAGTTGGTCATTCCAAGATTAAATTTTAGAACTCCTTATGCTCTTCATCAACAAATTCGGCAGTTTTTTTCATATCTGTCATTCTTTTAACTTTTATTGGTACTTTGCCTGTAAGATATACTTACTCAGTCGGTAAAGTCGGAAGATTCCTCTTACCTGGCTGTCTTATTCTAAAACTATGTGTTACAAATCCGTAGATATACTCCATCACCTGAACACAGCCAGGATTTTTCAAGACGTATGTAAAACAGGAATAAATAGAAGTGGCGCAATGACCTGTGTTTTCTTTAGGTATTCTTCTTGATCTGCTTTCCTCTGATACACATGTTATTTTGTACATTTTCGGCCACCACGTTTTGAAATCCAATATTTTGTCTGTTGCCACTTCCTCCACTACACATTTATTTTTTTTGCTACTTGTGATTATCAGCTCCGTTATTTGATGAAGAAAAAAAATTCTATCAGTTTCTCGCAGATACCTCTTAACAATTGCAAAATCGCGGCCACAAGGAGCAAAATGAATGTGCTATTATGGGGTAATAATGGATTGTTTTTGAGAATCGACCAATATTAGTTAATGTAAAAAGCATTCTAACAAGACTGTGGTTCTTGTTTTGTCCCCAGCAGTTATCGCTAATTAGGTGTACTTCCTCAATGGTATTAGGTATCCTTTAGGTAGTCCAACAAGAATGAACAGATTTCGTCTGGAGATTTTTTTGCTTGTCCCTCATGAGATACATATACTGTTGTCCTATTTTTTTCTCTTAAATTGTGAATGCAAAATGCAGAAATTGTTAGTTGGTTGTAATAAAACACTTGACCAACATGTGTTTTTGGCATGAAATCAAACGAAAGAGCTAAAACTTTGTCGGTGTTGTTTTTCTCTTCAACATTTGTCTTCAATTTTGTATAACATTTCTTAGCTCTACGCGTGTGAGCCATTCATTCAATAACTGCCACTATTTTTGGTTCTAATTTGGATTTTAATATAATAATAATTTATTTTCCAGAGGTAAGAAATAATGTACAAATATACAAATAAATATATAAATGAACAAACGTACATACTGTGTTTTAAATAGTTTTAAGTTTTAATAAATGTTTTGAATTTGAGAAAATAATTTGGAAACAAAAGGGTGAAATGCAAAAAATGACAAAATAAAACGAAGAAAACGGTGGACATAAAGAGTGAGAAAAGGTGGATTAATAATTGATATTTTGGTGAAAATTGGTGACTACATGTACTGCCAAAAGATCGATCTCCTGGTAATTTGTGTTTGATCCTAAATAGTGCACTTGTTTTCTTATTTGTGTGATGTTGCTTGTTAACGGGCTATCACCAAGTGTGTGTTGATAAAATATTTGAGAGACGATGTTAATATAGTACCCTAGTGAAACAATCTAACGAGATTGTAACGACAACAGAATTTCTCTATTGTTACGGCCGGCGTGCTGCACCACGTCGCATTACATATGCGACGTGGTGCAGCGCGTCGGTCTCGGGCCGGCCTCAGAACTGCTGTGTGGATCAACTTTGTGCCATTTCTTTATAGTCTACTGTTCTCTACCATCAGAGGGTAGAGATTCCTTGACAGGGAACATTTTCTGTCGGTCTATCCTTCTATTTGAAATTTTTTTTGTGCACACGATTATTTTAAAACGGTTTACGTTATCGAAATTTGATAATGAAAACTGATACTAGTTTATAAGGTTATTCCGTCGTAAGGTAAATGGGGGTAAATTCGTAAATCAAGCAAGTAAGAGTCCATAAAATTGAGATTAAGTGTATGTACGAGAAGCCATGATCTCAAAATTATTTTGGCATCTGCTACTACCACTACCAACTTCATTGCTAACCTCATCCCATTATAAAATGGGTAAAAAAATAAAATTGGGTTTTGGTATGTGTACAAGAACCAAAGGACAGTTATCGACCACCACCATAGCCACCTCCTCACCGCCCGCACCACAATCGAAGTACCCTCTTTGATGGAATATATAAGTAGTGATTCTTTTGGCAGGGGTTTTTGTTAAGAGTTCAATATTTTCACAATTCCCTTCCTTTGTACCAAATGAGCAATGGAAAAAGGCGCATATATATTGCCGCTCTAGAGAACGCCTCCCAGGCCTCTTTTAGTCCACAGCTAGTCCCTGATTTTATTCAAAATAACTCAGCTGAAGAATCTATCTAGCAATATTGTTGTTACAATACACTAGTAAATTTTCTTAAGAGAAATATTGAGCAAATTCTGATTCTGTATCTAAGGTGGAGCAGAAATAGATATATCGGGTTCTTGAGCAAAGAGCTACCATAGCAAGGAAGATTTAGCTGGACTATGCCTTTTTTCATTTTTAGTTACTTTCACTTTACAACATCTCAGTAGTTTCTAGACTCATGCCAAACCACTGTAATTTCAAAAGGTAATGATATATATTTACTTTTAATCCATCTTCTCAGTTGCATATAAATGTGTGTGGCGACCACGTTTTTATCGCCGTGCTTTACTTTAAAAGTAAGCCGCATAATATGTGCTCTTTTAGGAAAATGTATGCCCTTCCTACATTGTTTTTTCGCGACAAATTTGTCAGATATTATTGCAGATTACTTTTAAAATTAGCAAGCAAGATATACTTTAGAACTTTAAAAAAAATTACGCAAAAAATCTTTTTGCTCAGAAACTGATATCGCAGTGAATCGATAAACAGTGAAATCGAAAATTTACGTTCGTGAAAAAATTGTACGTGATGGATTTTCAAAAGATATTAACTAGCTGTTCTTACTGAAATCAGCACCTATAATCCTATAAGAATCAGTAATTAATTTTCAAATAACTTTTCCATCACAGATCTGTGTAATTCTACCATTTTAACTTTGGGTTTACTGATCCTGGCTCTTTATCAATAAAAATGTAGTTTTTATGGCCATAAATTAAATCGGTATACAAGTTTGTTTTTTGACAGGCTACTTTTATATTTTAAAATTATTTTTAGAAAACCAACAATTTTTCGTTTTCAGATATATAAATGTTTATCCAGCCTTTCTATCCAGTGACAGATTTCTTCCATATCTATAAACAGGAACAAAAAATGAAATGGCAAATTATTTGGGAAGCTTACGTGGCCAGCTCAAAAAATCACTATACAAATATTCACCCCATGCTACCAACTTTTCTTCCCCAGATAAACAGCCACAAAGTATCTGGGTATTTCTCTGCTACTATTACACTTCTAATCCTCTTGTTTTAGGTTTAGCTTTGAACTACTTCTGTTTTTATCCATGCACTTTTTCGTCCTGATTCCTACCAGCCGTGGTCCACCTCTCTATGAAAAATGCCCTTATAGACCCTGGGCGAGAAATGCGTCTTATACCTTCCTATTTCCTGGCGTTTAGTTTTATTTTGTTCATGTTAGGTTAGCATTGCCTGTGCTGGGATAATTTACAGTAAAGGACCCCGCACGTTTCTTATGTAAAATAATGCCAGGTGGATTTGGTTACAATTGAAATATGTTATTTATGAAATCATCCTGAATAAAAGTCTCCATAGGAGCAAGGCCGAAAAATTAATAGTTTTTAAGTTATGGAGCTTTGAAGTTGTCTATCGGTAGTACCTATATTAAATTCGAAACGAAGAACCCGAATGTCATAAGAGAAAAAACTTATTGCAACTTCAGTTTTTTAATGGATGTAATGGAACAGTTGAAAATATCAAGGTTTTCCTGCAGGCAGTTGTAAGTACCACACATAAAATATAGAGGGGAGAAGCTTAAAGCATTTGTCCGAGGCGTGGTAAGGTAAAAAGTCATATGATGCCGGGTGCCCGAACATGGTACATGAAACATCAGTTTTTCAACTATTTCAGGGCAATTTATGTTGTTGTTAATCACTTTATGTAAAATTTTGAGTGCCTGTCTTTTCCTACGATCCTCTAAACTATCTGCAGAAAACCTACTTAATAGCACCTCTTGAGGATATCCAATTGGTGGATATATACCGTCCACCTTATACGACAGAAATTTTAGAAATCGTCTTTGAATGCCTTCAAGTAGGTTTATATAGGTAACATACCCTGGGTGCCAGATTAAGGACACGTATTCGAGCTTGGATTTGACATATGCATTAAATAAAAGTGTTAGTAGATTGGTGTCTGTGAAGCCCACCGAATTTCTGATAACAAAGCCAAGGTTTCTATTTGCAGAGAGAAAAGTATATGATTTTTGAACGTTAATTTGGCGTCGAAAGTTACACCAAGATCTTTAAAACAATCAGTTCGTTTTAATGGTTTGAGATCAAGTTTATAATCATAAAGAAGAGTTTCTTTCCTATTAGTGAATGACATTATATTACATTTACTGACGTTGAGTGGCAGACCATTTTGATTGCACCAAGCTTGTATTTTCTCGAAATTTCTTTGCAGCTTATGACAGTCGGTTAACGTATCTACAGTAGAAAAAATTTTCGCATCATCGGAATATAACAAGACACCGACCTCCAGGTGATCTATAATATCGTTTATAAACAACACAAACAATAGTGGTCCCAGTATAGACCCCTGAGGTACCCCTGACGTGACGGTAATTTCAGCTGACTTTTGACGACGGTACTCCACATATTGTATTCTGTTGTTAAGATACGATTTAAAGAAATTGGCAAGCAACTGGGAAAAGCCCATGGTTTCAAGTTTGTGTAGCAATACACCGTGGTCAAGCCTGTCAAAAGCCTTCGAGAAATCTGTATAAATCACGTCAACTTGTGTGCCGGCGTCGCGGTTATGCGATATAAATTGAGTTATGCACATTAAATTGGTGACAGTTGATCTATTCTTCATAAAACCGTGTTGACTTTGTGTTATCTGCCCCTCAACGTGTGGGTATATTACTGCTTGTAATGCAATCTCCATTACTTTTGCAAAATTACATATAATTATAATCGGACGATGATTTTCAATTTCATGTCTATCACCTTTTTTTTATAGACAGGGCAAATTCGGGATCTCTTCCAGATGTTAGGAAATGTACCACTTTTGAGTGAGAGATTAAATATTTAATCTGACAATATTGTCATGAGTGGCTCTACCTACAGACTTCATAAGTTTTCACCCTTCAAAATGGACTTAATCATGCAACTTCCAGTTCGAACTTCAGCCCCGTGTTATTGTGGTCCATATCTAGCGAGGAGGCCTGAAATCCATTTATTTACCCTTTATACGTACTTAATACGCTATATTGAGACTGAAAAAGTTTTCACCCTAAAAAATGGACTTAATCATGCAACTTCCGGTTAGTACTTCCGGTTCGTATTATGGTTCATATCTAGGGAGGCTAATTAGTTTTTTGGATTTCTAATTTTGAAAATTCGTGTCAAACTCGAGCCGTTCTTCAGCCACATCATAATTCGTTCCGAATTTGATATACCACGGATGGACAACTTCAAAGCTTCATAACTTAAAAATTATAAATTTTTCGGCCTTGCTCCTATGGAGACTTTTATTCAGGATGATTTCATAAATAACATTTCAAATTTAACCAAATCCGCCGGGAATTATTTTACATAAGAAACGTGTGGGGTCCTTTTTATATGTTTTTTTTTTTGCTACGTTTGTTATTACAACAGTTGGTGGTGTGTGAATTTTTCATAAACCAAAACTAAAAAAAAATTCGTTATTTTAAAATATTTATGTATTACTCCGTACATATATTTTTTGTAATACTCATACACGAATTTCAGATTTAAATGCAATCCAACACAGTCCCAACCAAGCAAAAATTTCCTCCAAAAGGGCATCCTTCGTAACGCCCAACGTGCGCTCTGCTGACATGTTCTTGGATGACCGCGAGGTGAAGAACCTGTGTGGTCGCTTTGGCATCGCTGTATGCATTCGCCGTGAAATGGGTCAACTCAGATAATTTAGCCATGCTCGCTAGTTTCATAGTTACTAGCCCAACCAACTTGTTTATCGCAACGTCCATAAGAAGACGATTCTGCACCATAAAATCAAAAATAAAAATAGAAATACGCCTCTCGAGTTTACCTCGACTATCTCAGTTGCCATGCATGAAATAATGGCAAATAAAGCTGGGCAACAGCCATTACTAATTCTGACTAATTTCAGCACGCTAAATCCTAAACGGGCGATTAAAAAGCCTATTTAGTTACAGTTATAGTTATAGAGATGAGGAGCAGATAGGTGCATGCAGTGTTTTTATTTTTATTTTTAAGAAACACAATTGTTCAACGATTTCGCACTTATTCAGTTGAATGCACCCTCATACTTCATCAAAATAGAAATAGCTATTTACATTACTAGATGTACATACCAGTCAACGGAGAGCTAAAATGACCAAAATCTCTAACTTGAGTGCTAATGAATGGATTTTGATGAAACCTTGTGCAATGTGTTTGTAGTGACGTTAATAAAAAATATAAAAAAATAGTAGGAAATGCTCGGAAGGGGCAGAAAACACCCCTTTTATCACGGGTTCCGTAACTTATAGAATTAGGTCAAAAATTAAAAAAAAAAACAGGGTATTTACCTTTTTTTTGGCCCAAAATAAGATGTTTTTATTCCTGTGAATTTTTTTGAAAAATCCATTTTTCGAGATATGGCCACTCGAAAATACCTAAAAATAGGGTAGGTGAAATGTAAAAGTTGAAAAGAGAACCTGAAAAAATTCAGGTGAATGTATTATTGAAATATAAGACTTTTCTGTCAAGTGCGTTTTCACAGAGTTTTTCCGGAAAAACATGAAAAACTAACCCTATCTTTAACATTGTAGCGCTTTAAAAATATGTAATTTAAAAATTTGAAAAAATTCAGACGTATGGATTGAGGCCTTCTAAACATTTTTTGTCTCTTGGAATTTTTTTTGTAACTTGCTAATTTTCCTAGTTACAGGCAGTTTTTCACAATAAATAGGGTACATCTTTTGCATATTAAAAAATACATGAAAATTTGAATAAATGAGAGCGTGATTTATATATATTATTATAAAAAAAATATGATACTATATCATTTTTAAATTGAAAATGTACAAAAAAATGTAGTACATTATTTATCGTGAAAAACTGTCTATAACTCGGAAAATTAGAAAATAACAAAAAATGTTTAGAAGGCCATACGTTTGGCTTTTTCAAATTTTTAAATTCTATATTTTTAAAGCGCTAAAATGTCAAAAGATAGGAGTAGTTTTTCATGTTTCTCCGGAAAAACTCTGTGGAAATACACTTTACAGAAAAGTTGCAAATAAAAAAAGTCTTGTATTTCGATGATACGTTCACCTGAATTTTTTCAGATTTTTTTTCAACTTTTACATTTCCGAGTGGCCATATCTCGAAAAATGTACATTTTTTGAACAAATTCATAAAAGGTTTCATCAAAATTCAGTCATTAGCACGCAAGTTAGAGGTGAAACCCCCCGTTGACTGGGCTAATGCGAAAGTTCACTTTTAGGTGAGGTAATTTTTGAATGGTCGAAGCGAAGCAGAGACCTTTCAAGAAAACACTGAACACCTAAAAGAGCTTTCGCATCGTGTAATGTATTATATTTTTTCTATTACTAAAAGATATTATGGGATTTAATAATTTAAAACTAATTATTTCATGAAATTATTTGACGTTTTTAATAAATTTTATAGTTTAGGAGGCTGTCTGTGAAAATTGTTTCCATGCCAACGAATCAGTTACTATCTGTCATCGAGGTTATGTTAAACATTTTAATTTCTGGTGATTTCAAACTAAAATAAACAAATATGTTTGGTTGCGATGAAAATGTGATATAAGAAGCAGCCAATATTACTTGTGTCTCGCTTTACCCCAAGAAATCCAATGTAAGGTATATGCAAACTTATAAAGTGTTAAAATTTGTTTTTTTTATATTTCTGTCCTGGCTGGGGTTCTACTTTCCTAGCATAAACTGTAAAGCTGTGCCTTAGTTGACGGTCGACCTAAATAGACCTATCTATATAGGTACCTAAAAGACCCTTTCAAGTGCTTTATATTGCGTTAAAGAAAGCAATAAATATTCAGTGTCAAAAGTGAACAGCACGTGTTTATAAAGCAAAGCAAGACATACATATTAAACGTAAAAGTGTAAATAGGTAAATAATAAATTTGTGAGTGCAGTGGAAAGTTTTTTAAGTATACTAAGCCCAAAAAGAAGAGGGAATAAAAAACAACAATCACCACGCCAGAAGCCACAGAAAGCTAAGCTATAAACTAATTTATTTTATTTTATTAAATTTAATTACTTTAATAACTTTATCAACTTAATCTCTATTAACCTTATTTATTAACTCAAAACCTAATATTTTAAATAGTATTGAGTAAACCAGAGGCATACTATTAGGTCAATAATACAAATAATAATTAATAGCCAAAACCGAATTTCTTTCAGCCAATCAAGAGAATTACGCATGATAAAAATGGTGATAATAATAACCCGAAAAATCAGTAATGCATCGCTATTAAAGTGTGATTGTACAGATTTCCTGTGTGAACCTTCAAGTGTGTTTTTCATAATTACTAAAAATATTCAAACAAATTTAATCAAAATTAAACACGTAATGATCAGTGGCGCAATACTCTCAAAGTATACCTATCTTTCAGGTGAGGTTCTCATAATTGCTAAAAATATTCAAACGAGTTTAATTTTGGATTAGATTAGAAATAATCAATGGTTCACCGGCGGTGTGTAGCGTCCAAACTGAATCCTTATGGCACCTCAATGTAGGTATGCGTGATACAGGTTTCTCTCAGGAAAATGGTTTCCAAGAAAATACACACAAAAAAGAGCAATCTTGATACCTAGAGCAGCGAGAACTCAACTCAATAAATAGATCATATCGTGGTAGGCAGGGAGATGACTTATAGTGTTCTGTCACCATGGATACCCATAAAAGCTTGTAAAAGTGTTTGTAAAATAATTTATACCTCGGAATATTGTCAGCTTGATAAGAAATATTAGTTAGTGTTTAATTAGGTACACAAACCAAAACTTTCCACAGTGCTTCCCTCTAACGCAGTAAATCATAGTTTATATACGTATATACAGTGCAGTGAAATCGTATACCTAGAGATTTCAATGCACATATACTCCACATATGGCCTAATGAAAATGGAAACGCGCTGAAAAACCTAGCACACATATTTGACCCAACAATAATAAATACATGGAGCAAAAGTCAAACACGCATTGACACCTAGAGTAATGGAAGCTCAATCACACAAATAGACCATACCCTGGTAAGCAAAGAGATAAGGGAAAGGATCAAGAAGGTTAAAGCAAAAAGGACAGCAGAAAACCTACTGAAGAAAACGCTAACACTGAACAGCAGAAAACTAAAAATAGGGAGACCATGTTACACATGGAAAACAACAATCTAGAGGATCATAAACAAACTGGGAAAGAAAAGCCAAGGGAATAATGAAAAAAAAACCATGCGTCATATGGCTCTCGCTGCTGGCAACAAGCATGACCCAAACCCAACCTAGCATCGGAAATCGAGAAATCAGAAAACTCAGAAAAAGAAGATTTGAAGAAGCAGAAACACAAAAAGAGGAGCATAAACAGTAATAAACACTCCATATCAAGACACAACACATATTTCACACGAAGATTCAGAAGAGGCAGATACCCAAAACCAAAAAACACAAAAAGGGAGCTTAAACGCTCCCTCACGACACAATGAGGTAACGCATCTCACAAATACCTACACCTCCCATCCCATATTCCTTTACCATGCGCCATGTGGTACTCGCTGCTGGCAACAAGCATGACCTTAGTCCAACCCAGCGTGGACGTAGCAGGCCCAGCTGTATAACTCTGGGAGTGGCAGCAATGCCTACCGCCCGCTGGTGAATCAATCAATCATATTTGGATTCCGGAGACAATTTTAAGTACGACTGCGTACTTCTGATTTTTTTTTGTGACTATATATTTAGGGCTATTTTTATTTTTACGTCTAGAGTACAGCGAATGCACTCAAATCAATCAAATGGACCAAAACAATAAGACAAAATTGTAAACGTGAGATTTTTAGAATTGGTTTAGTAGCCAAACTTTCCGAAGTCACTAGTTTGTAATAATGTCAACTTTTTCAAATGGCAACCATCTTTTAGACATCCAGTAGTGTTACATACTAATTTTTACGATAAATCCATTGAAACCTTCAAATCGAAAATCTGTTTGATATTAACCCAAATACACAAGTTCTTTGGTGGATAATAATTAAAATATCGAGAATCACCAATAGTACACGGAAATTATCAAAAATAGAAGAAATATAAAATTATAATAAGCTGATATTTTCTGAATCGACAGGATCAAAAAGTTCTCATCCCTAACTGGTCAGCCTTCATCCCTTTTTCACCCTTATAATGCCACCGTGCTGGTTTTTCAATAATATTTTGCAAATGTGATATTCTACGACAAAACTAGAGGTATTCAAAAATATTGAGAATTAAATTTTCTATAAAACATGTCTTATAGGTCGTTTTCAGATTATTAAGGGTGTTTGCGTTAATCAACGGCAAACTTGGGGACAGGTAACAAAAACGCTTTTGAATGGAAACACAATATATATCCAGCCTTGTAATATTCTGTTTTGTAGCATACGGTTTCAACAACTTTTTATAAATTATGTAGAACTGAATTAAACTAAATCCACTAAAGGCTTTATTCTTTGCTCAAATTCAATTTTGTCTGTCCGTTCCGCATTAAAGCATGCTTGTCCGTGACAGTTCATACACATAGCCGAACATTTTAAACCAACCTTTAAACATCCGCATCGCTTTCCGCAGCCCTTTTTGCAGGCACACGAAATTAACTCTAAAATTGATGAGGGAGCTGCTGCTTCAGTAGTCAAAACAGGTATTAAAATATCACCTGATTTCTTCCATCCCCATTCTTCTGGCCTAAAACATTTCCATGCCAAGCCTGAATTTGGTGGTAAACCCGCAACGAATGTTGTTACAAAGCTGTGAACGTCGGGGGTAGCCTTGCCAAAGTAACCGTTTGATTAGAATTGCCAACCGAGGTGTTAAACAGAACATGCGTCTGATGATTTATTGACGTTTCATTTTTTTGTGCTTTATATAGTGCAAGAGCAAATATTTCTCCAACCTCAGTAATATCCTGTTTTGTAGCATTTGGTTTGTTGAAGGTTTTAACAACTTCTTGTAAATTTGTTTTCGAGTTTAATAAATTTATAGTTTGGAGTTCCAAAAAAAGCAGACGTTGTGTCACTACCACTAAATGCATGAGCAAAAAGAACTGTTCTTGTTGAGTTCTTAAGGACATTTGACAACTGTAAATCTTTAGAGCTATAAACTCTTGCTTTTATATTACCTTGGACCTCCCTTAGTAGTCTAATATCCTTTTCAGTTGGCGTTAGGATTGTGTTGGATCATTTGAAATATTATCAGGCTGCGTTATGTTCGATTAAGTACCGTATTCAATATAATAAGACTTTCATTTTTGTTTAATCCTACAGTTTACGATTTAATAACATAAAAAGTAATAGAAATATCGATACATAACACAGAACCTTTTTTGTAGAGAATTTTGTGATAAACCTTTTTCTATACTTATGTTTTTTTTCTTCTATTCCACATAAATTTGCCTAATTTCCGTGTACTACAACGATAAAAGCTGCAGGATTGTTACTAATTTCTTTCCTGATTTATTTTTTCACAATTGGAAAATATTGAAAACATGGATGATGTCTGTTCGGATACGTAGTTGATTCTTTTACAATTGCAGTGTTGAAGGCATTCGACCCTAACCAAGTGTCAAGATTCCAGTGTGCTGCGGTACAATTTCTTTTACATCTAAAACATATTTGAATAGACATATTAGTAGTTTAAGGGTCTCCTTTTCACGACTTTTCACGTCTTCTTCAATAACTCGAAAACTACGAAAAAGTATTTTTATGCAAAATTAAACTAGATAAAATTTTCTACAAATAAGTTCCTATCCATTTTTTATATAGGATCAATACTTTATGAGATAGAGGGTGGAAAAATCTCGAATTTTAAAAAATCATATTTGAATTTTATAAAATGAAAGTTTGATGTTAAATGAAGGCCGATTAGGGAAAATAATTCGTGTAGTGGTCAATTTTTATACAGTTGTCGGGGGGGGTCCTAAATAACACACTAAAAGTCCTGACCGCTCGGGGAGTAGTTTAAAGGTCCCCTTTTCACGCCTTTCTTTCTTTCCTACTTCACCGCGTAAAATGGAATGAGAAAATGTTTTTGGCGATCTACCAAGCGACTGCATATGAGCGAGACTTAAATAAACACCGATATGTTGCGTTTCTAAAACCATCCACCAAGCCAAAACCTAATCTAGCCACCAACCAAAGGAGTTGCGCAACAACACTCTTTCAGTGTTTATTTGCGGGAATATTAACTGTTTTTTTTTACAAAATTTCTTGTTATTCACAGCGGTTCGCTTACTTACTTACAGATACAACAACCCCCTATCCCCGAACCAGTGGGGTGGAACCGAGGGGAAAATGGATCACTAACCCCCGGTTACCACCAAAGAACCAGTGGCTCCTGAAGCGATCTTAAACTTCATCTTTTGCCGATGTTCTACTGGGTGTGGGGGAAGCTGTGGTTGCCGAAAAGCCGGAATTCTATGCTCAATGGTGTACACTTGCCATGGTACGTGTACGAATGTTGCACCATTAGACGACAATTTGGACGACGACGAAGATGATGATGATTTTGCTAACTTTTAAAATGTTTAGATTTAAGATAATGTTCGTTTATTATTAATAGTGTAGTTTTTGTCTTAGTTTTATGTTCACTTAGTATTAAAATGTCATTAAACTAGATTTTTTTTAATTCGCCTTTTTTACACCCTCTGTATCTCATAAAGTATTGATTCTAGATAAAAAAGTGAATACAAACTTCTTTGTAGAAAATTTTATCTAGTTTAATTTTGTATAAATATACTTTTTCGCTAGAGGTCGTAGTTTTTGAGTTATTCAAGAAAGACGTGAAAAGGGGACCTTTAAACTACCCCCCATCTTCCCGCACACCCCCCCCATCGGTAAGGACTTTTAGTATGTTGTTCAGGGCAGTCCCACCGACAATTATACAAAAATTGGCCACTACACGAATTAATTCCCCTATTTTTCTTTCGTTGATTGGACTATCAGACCTATGTAAATAATTTGGTAATTTTAAAACTATTCTAGTTTTAAATGCCCTCTCAAATCATATATTTTAATAATTTTTTTATGTACGAATTCGTTTATTGAAAATTACCCAAACACTGAATGTATTTCAACTTGCCGAGCCTCAAGCTTCGAAATTCTTAGTGTGAAATATTAAAGTTTAGTTTATTGCCCATTAGAAAATAGATCGAAAATTAGGTTTTCATATTTGGCATTTTTGAAACGATATTGTGGTCCTCGCCTTTTATTAAAAACTGGTTGACGATGGACTTAGCCACAGATTTTAACAGTAGTTGCTTTTGATTACGAAAGTTTTGTTTTCCACATAATTGCGTCGCAACAGCATTTTAATTTATCACTAGCTTACTTAAAAATGAAAACAAAATGCTAATTTGCACACATAACTCTTAAAGCCAGCAATAAAATTCATAATTTCTAATAATGGAAGGCAATCGAGAATTAAATAACATGGTATTAACCCGTAGAAAGTAAAACCTGTCACGTGATAGCATAGAAAACTTTCTCTGTGGGGTGAATACACTCTTCTCTCTCGATGTATAATTAGTCGATTTATCGTGCAGAATAAAATAAACCCCATAAAAATGCGTTTTACATTACGTCCGGTATTTGTCGGTATTAACAACTGGTGTTTTATTGGAGCGAAACCAATTCTGTACCACCATAAAAGCTAGATGGAGACATTAAATCTAGTGTTAAATCAATCCAAACTTTTATTTTCAGAAATATATAGCTATTTAAATAAATATTTAGGTGTTCTTCTGGGATTATGCGTGTGCAAGTTGGAAAGGTATAAGTTTATTACTGGTTTAATTTTGTAAAACGCCAGAGGTTTAATATTTTTTACAATACATACAGCGTGTTTTAAAAATGGACAACAAATTCGGGAAATCATTATTGAAACTATTTTTGGAAAAGGAAATTAATGAAAATTCTCTTAGGACGTTCTGATTCTTTTAGTGGAGTCAATCTGATCAGGGCAGTTTTTTTGTTTTAGCGTGTTCAGGGTATCAACTTAAGTTCACAGTTCAGTTTTGCAGTTTCTGCGAGGTCGGAGTATTGTTGATTTAAACAATTTAATTTTTTAGACCGTATTTTCCATCGGTTTTATTTGAATATCTCGATATCTGTAAGTCCTATGGAAAACAACAAAAAGAAGGAAAATCTTCATTATGAGTTGTGCAATAAAAGTACATAAACTATAATTCATTCCAATTGTTATTATTATTTAAAAAAAAATTGAATATTGCAAAATTATTCGTTTCTAAACAAATCACTACTGTTCTTTTAACAATAATGAATAGTATTGAATTAAATTTTGGAGAAATACAGCTCTTATAAAGTACAATTTTCAAATAGCAGAAACAAAATGATAAGCATTGGAGAATAACCAGCTCAAGTTTCAAGAAGGAATATTGATTTATTTATTTATAAGTGACCTAAACGTAAAAATTAACGTATCTCATCTCCAAATGCAAGCAGAGCATTAGTTTTTTTCAAAAGTTGGCTTTTTAATCTACTTTCATTACTCGTTTACCGTTTTTTATTTCATAAAGAAACCAGAGAGTTACTTGAATTCGTTTATAACTAAAATTTCGAAAACTATAAACAACTGCAATTAAATGGGTTTAAATTAAAAAAAAACAAAAGTTTTTCTCCGTGATCTTAAAGTACTTATAGAATGCTACAATTTGAGTCATCATACGCATTTCTTGGTTTTGATGGCAGGATTTCATAAGGGTGCAAAATTTTAGCAATAATTGTATATTTGAGCAGCTGTAGTAATCATTTTGATTTGAAATTTTAAATAGTGATTGTACTTTATAAGAGCTATATTTTTCCAAAATTTGACTGAATAACATCCATTATTTTTGGAAGAACAGTGAACGCATAATTTTGCAATGTTCAATTTTTTTTAAATAATAATAACAATTGGAATGAATTATAGTTCAAGTACTTTTGTTGTACAGTTCAAAATTATCATTTTCTCTCTTTTTATTGTTTTCATAGGACCTTTAGATTTCGAGATATTCAAAGAAAACCGATGGAAAACACGGCCTAAAAAATTAATTGTTTAAGTAAATAATACGCCGACCTCGCAGAAACTGCAAAATTGAGCTGTCAACTTAAGTTGATCCCCTGAACACCTTAAAACAGAAAAACTGCCCTGACCAGACAATTCACATTAAAATTCTAATTTGACTCCACTCTTTCAGGGAGGCGGCAAAATGTGTTTCATCGAAAATTAATACACTTAATCCTCATAAAAGGGTTCACCTAAAAATCATGGGGAGGTTAAGTTAAATGCAATTGAGCTAAGACCAGATCTTTACAGCTTGAAGTCCTAGGAGCACGAAAAAGTGATTATTTTTTAAATGTCTGTGCTTACGTATGTATGTATGTATGTGGACACGATAGCGCCGAAACTAGCGAACAGATTTTGATAAAATTTGGAATAAAGGTAGTATTGATACCGTATATGAGCTTAAAAGGTTTTGGCGCAGGTTAGATGACGTTTAGTGCCTTTTTGGTGTATAAACTTTCTTATTTTTCAACACAATATCCATTCGATGTTATTCTGATGTCAACAATATATCACGCTTCACTCTCTTCCGTTCATTTCACTTCAACGAAGAATTCTGCGTATTCCGCGATGGTGGTGGGTCGTGAAGTGTAAGTTATTTTGCGTAATGGAAGGCCTGAATTATTGCATATAACAGTGATAACAAGCCCGGTTAATAACTATGTTAACTATTTTTTTGCAATCTTTTGATATGGAGGTTCCAGCCGCCTCCAGCAGCTGCCCAAATGCATTTATTAATTATGAAATATTGATACATAGATACACGATATGAAATTTGTTGCTTATTTTAGTTAAAACAGCTGTCGTTCTTATAATTTGTTCTTAACTGATTTAATATTATGGGGTGACGACAATCACAAAAATTTTGGTAAGCACATCCCTTTGAAAGACTCCAAAAAATTAATTTCTGCCTCTTATACTTTGCATTTCAAATGGCGTTAACGTTGTGAATAAATAAGATATCAACATTTCATAGGGCGGATATTAATTTTTTTTTTTTTTTAACTGTTTAACGTCGGCCTATTTCCGCTACCAGGGCCTATCACCGACGCCAGGAGACGAGCTACCCCCAACCTGGAAATTTTGCCGAACCTCTTCCCTTAAGAAGAGTAGGGATTTTTTACTTGCCTAACATTTAATAGACAAGGGACCGCCTGCTTTACATCCCCTCCGAAGGATGGTATATCCACTACGTAATCCTCGTCTGAAATTACGTAACTTCCGAGTATACACTGATATACAAGCCTCTAGAAGGTGGGACGAGAACGCTGTATTTCCCAAGATGGGAGCCCATCCAAGTTCTAACCGCGCTCGACGTTGCTTCAACGGAATATCGACTGATATTCACATTGAAGTCGCCTCTACGCTCGCCCCTATATTAAAATTAAAATGGTGTAAAGTTTCTAGGAAAATATAACTCTCAGTCGGCAACTGTTTTTGATTCTTATCTCGATTCAAAATAAATAAATTTAAGAAAAACTTAAAAAAAAATACTTTTCTTTTAAAGCTAAAGCGGCAGCTATTTGGCGCAGTAACCGTGATGTTTTGCGTTACGATTCCCCCAAAACGTCGGCACACGATTCCGGCCAACAATCAAATCAACGTCAAAAATTGCCATTTTTGATTCGCTCCTACCGGGACGAATTTTCGAATTTCGCCAT